>OY728120.1:1180935897-1181290010 GCA_963277665.1 Viscum album
CAGGCAGGTTTGTCCAAGTGCGGTGGGGAGGGCGTGCAGGTGGGGTGGGGGAGGGTGTCCAGGAAGGGTTGTCCAAGTGGGGTGGGGAGGGTGTGCAGGTGGGGTGGGTGGGGTGTCTAGGTAGGGTGGGGGAGGAGGCTGGGTTGTCCAAATGGGGTGGGGGTAGGGCTGTTTGGGGTGGGGGAGGGTGTGCAGGTGGGGTGGGGGAGGGTGTCCTGGCAGGGTTGTCCTAGTGGGGTGGGGAGGGTGTGCAGGTGGGGTGGGGGAGGGGCTATCTAGGTAGGGTGGGGGGGATGGGTTGTCCAAGTGGGGTGACGGTAGGGCTGTCCAGGTGGGGTGGGGGGGTGGCTGGGTTTTCCAAGTGGGTTGTGGGGGGTAGGGGTGTCCAGGTATGGTGTGGGGGGGGGGGTGGGTTTTCCAAGTGGGGTGGGGGTAGGGCTGTCCACGTGGGGTGGGGGGGGGGGTGCTGGGTTGTCCAAGTGGGGTGGGGGTAGGGCTATCCAAGTGGGGTGGGTGGGGTGGGGGTAGGGCTGTCCAAGTGGGGTGGAAACCCTAAATTCAATGTTTTAATTGGAGATTTGGTTTGTTTTATTAGGGATTAGGTGTATGAGGAATTCCCATTCCTATTATGGGTGGTTTTAATCAAAAGTTATGATGTTGGAACCATTTATGATGTTGTTGTCTCTATTTAATCTCATTTCCCCTAACTTAACATTAAATTCTATATCACATTTGGTTTCTGTTTTTTTAATTTCCAGTTAAGTTATTTGTGGTCGATGATTGTCTCATGTTAATTGTTTTCAATGGTTTGGCGTGGAAATTGGGCATTTAATGTGACTTTTCCAAATGTGGGTGCCTTTAGAATACTCCAAATATTTGTTAAAAATGATCAAAGGGATTTTATTATTTAAAATGGATTTCAAAAGATATTTCAGAAATGATTTAATCTTGAGGAAAGTGTTTTATTAAAATGAGAATTTTTTTAATAAGGCTTGTGTAATGTATTTTGTTATAGTACACTTGTTATGTTACTATGTTTGGTATTTAGTAACACATGAGATAACTAGTGTGCGAGAATGTTTTGTGAAAGATATTCCATGGTTGGTTCAAGATTATATTTACGTTTTGAGCCTATTAATGAGTTGTTTTAAAGATATTTTGAGATATTTACCTATTTAATCATTCTGTTTACACAGTGTATGCAACCTCTACCCTCGTTTAATCAGTGAACTCAAGTCATTAATTCAAGCCTTCATTATCATTAGCATGTAAGAAATTGAATAATGTAAACCCATCCTCACATGATTTCTTACCTTAGATAGTGTCCAACATATGAAATATGAGCTTTTGAATTCATTAGTTAACCAGGATCATATATTCCATTTCCCCCAAGATGACTGTACTAAGATAACTTTAGGGTCAATTAAATATGGTTCTCATTGTATGATGTATATTATGTTTCCTTCTTGGCCAATACTCACTTTTATGAGGGTGAGGTGCTTTTCACTACCCATTCTGGCATGTGTAGACATCCATAAAAATGTTAGATAAGTCACAAGTTTAATTCAGTAATGTTGTTATCATTGGCATACTTTATTATTAATCTCAAATTTAAAAATAAATGTTTTTTTCTATACTTAATGAAATTAAATCTTTTTACAAGCCATGAACAAACTATTAGTGTAGAAGCCTAAAATTTATTCACCCATGGGGTGCGCTTGACTTGGGGAAGTAATTGGGTAATGAAATGTATGGCCATAGAGGTGCCAATAATGAGTTATTGAACATGAGTGAATGATTTGGGATGCCTATAACACATGATGGGACCTGAGGCATGTGCCTCTTATAGACCTAATGAAAATGAATATAATTAAATTTTTATTTAATTTGTGAGTACTTGTTCTTTACATTATTTTAATAGTTCACTACATCGACTAGAAACTTCTTCCTTTATCGTTTACTTAAATGTATTTTCTATTACAGTTCAATCCTATTGAATTGTTTATGACAAAATGACTTATATAAATTCTTTTTACAGAATGGAAATAAGTTGGATGTATGAAACCGATCAGATCTCAAGCGATTTTCAAAACAATTTGGAGAGATTTATAGATTTTTCATTTCACAATGCTTCAGATAGTGGTCGCATACACTGCCCATGTTCCAATTGTGTTTGTAGACCTTGGTTGAGCCATGAAGAAGTCAGCTACCACATAACCAAAAATGGTTTTCAAGCAAAATAATTTGTGTGGTATCACAATGGGGAGAAAATGAAATCTCAAATTGGTGATGATCAAAATGAAAGGATTGGAATGGAGAATTTGTTAGATGATCATTTTCGTTTATTCGTCATCATGAAAAAGAAAGGATTTTGACTCAAAAAGACTTCGATATGAGGACAGCTAATGCTTCTAGTGAAAATGATGATATTGATATGGTGAAAAAATTGAATGATGTTGCCACGACTCCATTATATCTACAATGCGATAAAATGAAAAAGCTGAAATTTTTAATCCGATTGTTTCATGGGAAAACTATGTGTGGGATTTCTTATACAGCAATCGATTACATTATTACCCTCTTGAAGGATTTACTTCCAGATGATGCAGATATTCCCTCAAACCACTATATAGAATGGAAGTTAGTTGAGGAACTTGGATTTTCAAGAAACAAAATTCATGCTTGCCCGAAAGATTGTAGTTTATTCTGGGAGGAAACCACTGAAAGAAATGATTTTATAAAATGTGGCACATCCCGCTGGAAGTCAAAATATGATGGAACACCATCCCATGTTCCACAAAAAGTAATGTGGCACTTTCCATTAATCCCCAGACTCCAGAATCTTTTTATTTCTGATGACATATCAATAAAAATGAGATGGAATGATACCGAGAGAAAGAAGACTAATGATGAGTTGGTTCATCTTCCAGATGGATTTGCATGGCAGAGATTTGATGCTCGACATCCTGATTTTGTAGCTGACATGCGTAATGTGAGGCTGGGTCTTTCATGCAACGATTTTAATCTGTTTGGGCAGATGCTTACTTCGCACATCACATGGAAAGTTTTTATACACATTTATAATCTTCCCCCATGGTTGTGTATGAAAAAACCTTTCACTTTAATGAGTATACTCATATCTGGTCCTTCTGATCCTGGCATTGATATTGATGTATACATGCAACCTTTAATAAAAGAGTTGAAAATTCTTTGGGATGTGGGTGTGCACACATACGATGCATGTTCGAAAGACATATTTCAGATGTGTGCTGCGCTTATGTGGATGATCAATGATTTTCCAGCTTATGCAATGATGTCTGGATGGAGCATGAAAGGAAAACTGTCATGCCCAGTTTGTATGAAGAATACATGATCCAGAAGACTGAAACATCACTGTAGTTTCAGTTTTATGGGACATCGACGATTCTTGCCAAATGATCATCCATATAGAATGAATCGTCGAAGATTTGATAATACCATAGAGACCGATGATCCACCTCAGCGTATGTCTGGAACTGATGTGCTTAATGAATTGAAAGATTTCGGTTTTTCATTCGGGAAGGGTCAAATGAAATCTGGAAAGAGAAAGAATGTTTCCACTGAAACCTGTTACAATTGGAGGAAGAGGAGTATCTTTTTTGATTTTCCTTATTGGTCAACCAATTTGTTACGTCATTTTTAGAAGTAATGCACATTGAAAAGAATATATGAAAAATGTTGCTTTCAATTCTTCTAAATGTCAAGGGGAAGACAAAAGATGATTTACGATCTTGGCGTCACTTGGTGGATTGGGGCATCAGACCAGAATTACATCCTGTGCGTATCAGTGAAAATAAATGGCAACTTCTATGTGATTCTTATGTGATGACACCTATAAAAAAAACAATTTCTGGAAGTATTAGAGACTATTAGAGTTCCTGATGGCTATTCAAGCAACATATCTAAACGGGTCAATAGAAGAGAGTTGAAGCTAAAATCTTTGAAGACTCATGATTATCACGTTCTACTGCATGAGTTTCTTCCAATAGCAATCCATCATCTTTTTTCCAATAATGTAAGGGTGGATTTTATTCGGTTATGACATTTTTTTAGAGATATTTGTGCTAAGAAGTTGTCCAAGTCTTTCTTACAAAAAATGTTGACAGATGCCCCATTAATTTTGTGTGAGTTGGAGAAAATATTTCCTCCATCATTTTTTATATGCATGCTGCATCTAACTATCCATATTATCACTGAAATACTTCTCAGAGGACCTGTTTATTTTCGTTGGATGTATCCAACTGAAAGAAACATGTTCACATTAAAGTATTATGTCCGAAACAGAAATCATCCTGAAGGTTCTATCGTGAACGGTTACTTGGCTCAAGAATCTATGGATTTCTGCTTGATGTATTTGTCTGATCTTACTACAAGATTGAACAAACCAATGAGAAATGAAGAAGAACAGTATGAGAAAATTGAACCCAGTTTTCCATCACTTCCTCAAACAAGAGGAATTCCAGGATCATATACATTGAAGACATTAATCCATGAAGAGCGGGAGATGGCACATCGCACAGTTTTGTTCAACTGTGATTTGTTCGATGACTATATCAGGTAACTAAATTGATTATGTATATCTTATATATATATCTGTTAAACTATTCATATTTTTTATCTACAGGGAACATAAAACAATGATAAATAGGAAGCATCGTTCTTTATCTTTGAGAAGGAGAGATACTTTTCATAGCAAAAAGTTTTTTTCTTGGTTAAAATTGAAGGTAAAAATATTACTATTTAAAATAAATATATTAATATTTAATTAAGTTTAATAGTCATTTATATTGCAGGTATTGAGTTTGTCTGCTGACTATGTCTCTGAGGAAATAAGAGCTTTGGATTTTGGTTCTAATACCGTGGTTCGTGACTATAAATCAATTGTTATCAATGGGTACAAATTTATTGTCACTGAACGAGCAAAGAATACGAGAACACAAAATGATGGTGTTATGGTTACTTCCACAACAGATTGTTATGCCAGTGCATGAGATAGTAGACCGCGATTTGAAAATGTGGGTTATTATGGAGTTGTTGAGAAAATAATAATATTGGATTATTACTCTCATGGACGAGTCACAATGATAAAATGCCATTGTTTGATTCAATGACAAGACAGGGCACATTTATTGATGATTGTGGATTTCGAGTAATTAATATGACTCACACTCTTACTACCGAAGAACCATATGTGTTGGCATCAATGACTAAACAAGTTTTTTTATGTCAAAGACCAACTTTGACCTGAATTTGGTGTCATAGTTGAAGTAATTCCAAGACATATTTTTCATGATGGTGATGATGGAATTGACACTGTCCCTAGTGCCATTGGAACCAATCCATTTATTTCTTTTGATGAATCCAATATCTCAATTGTCAGAGTTGATTGTGAACCTGAAGTTGTGGTTGAAAATATATGGAATCATTCATCCATGTTCTCAATTCTTTTGGTTTACCTCGAGTTGGGTTGTTAAGGTTGGTAATATTCAAATTGATTTAGTATTGATCACAAATATGTTTTATGTGACTTGACCGTTATATGAATTTTGAATGTTTATTGGTTGCAGTTTTATTTGAATTGCATTTTCTAATTTGGAATTAAACTGTATTCAAACCTAGTCAAAAAATATTTCTAACTTGGTGAACATTACAACTTGCATGATTTATTAAATCCATTCAAGCTCTTCTAAAACAATTGATAGCTAAATTACCAATGAATACCCCTATTCCCTCATATATTTAGTTTTTTGGGTTACATATTAGTGTCCTTTTTCTAATTAATTACATATTTATTTTCAAAATCAGGAAATGCAGCCAATTGAAGAGAGACGAAGGAAAAAAATGATGGAGAACAATCGTCGAATGGCAGAGTTGGGAATTCCATCATTAGTGCCTATAGTGAGTACTTTATTTCAAATATATATATTTAAAGAATATATAATTTCATATGATTAATTTTTTTGTAAACATTTTTGTAGGATCCACCTTCACGTCGACAGTTATTCGATGAGGAGCCTAGTACTAGTCCTAGTACTCAGGCCGGTGGTACGAGGAGGGTTCGTACCAGAGGTGGACGAGTAGCTGCGCGTACCCAACTAGACCTTTCCCCTCCCAATAACATGTCATCCTTCCCACATTCTGATCCCGGTGTGTCGTTAGGGACACACGGGATATTTAGGCCTCCCATGTTTTCGTTACCTATTGCATCTTCTGGCCCATCATTTTCATATCCCATGATGATTCCCACTCCCCAGTCAGAATCCGGTCAGACAGCTATCCCATCTTCTTTTCCTTACACTTGTATCTCTCCGATCTTCTATATTACATCGTCTTCGACTCCTGTTCCACCACAGGGTGTTCCATCAGTTTCTGTGGATCCAGTGGCGCTCAGCGATCAGACCGGCGCAGGTATATTTATAGAACCCTAACAAATTTTTATAGCAATATTTATTTTCATTATAACATGTTTTGATAAAATATTTGTTTTTCTTTCATGATAGATACATCTACTGATAGGAGGCGTGGGTGGGGGCGTACACGCATGCGTTCGGTGTGGAACCGCTGCACATAGGTTATGGTGGATTACAATGAAGACAACCAAATGGTTGAGAAAACAGGGCAACAATGTCGGAGTTTTCTGGCGACGCTTTCCAAATACTCCGACATCATTCCCGTCATCCTGCTATCATGGAGACATTTGCCACATTAGGTCAAGGATAGAGCTTGGGCAGAGATATGGGTAAAAAAATCTGTTCTATTTAATGCCATGAATTATTTTTGTATTTATATGAATTAATATTTTGATGTCAGCTTCGATTTAATTTTCCCGATGGTGAGGGTGCATGACCGGAATGTCTAAAGGATTTAGGCGAGATTTGGAGAGCCTGCAAGCATGAGTTGTATATTGGCTGGGTTGCTAGAGTTGGCACTGAGTTAGAGGCGGTACCAGAGGTGGATGATTGTCCTATAGAGCAGTATCGTCAGATGATTACTCATTGGACGAGTACCCAGTTTAAGGTATTAATTACATTTGAGGTGTTTAAATAATAACATTCATGTTTTCCATTAATACTATCTATTTAATTTTCTAATTTTATTTAGGAATCATCTGGAAAAAATAAAAAGAACATTGATGCAAAAAATACCTCCACACACTAGGACGCACTACGATGCCTGATCATGAGAGGAAGCAGGTATGACAATTGTTTATAAGTTTTTTTTACGACTTACACTTTCTTTTGTTTTCTCAATTATTTAATAGTTTTATAATGTTTTTATATAAATTTAGTTTTCAATGTCATTATAGATGCAAATACAAAATATTGAAGGACGTGTGCCTCGAGCAAAACTGTTTTGCTCGAGTAGACAGAAATAGGATGGAAGTGCCGTCAATGAAGCGACTCAACAGCAGATTGTAAGTTTTAATATGTTGATTTTATATATTAATATCTATTTTGTAACTTAATAATATATTTATATTTGTAACAGACTGCTTTAGAGGCCCTCAATGCCCAAAAACCAGACAATTTTGGGCCAACTGATCACTTACATCAGGTTTTGGGAGAGGAGCATCCTGGTAGAGTACGCTGCCGATCTAGGATAGCTCCGACGAGGTATTGGACCTCCTCAGGTACGAGTTATAGTGCCACCGAGCTACAAAAAGTTAGGGAACAGGAAGAACATGCTGAAAAAAGGGCCACAGAGACGGCAGAACAGTCTGCTAGGGAAAACAATGCATTTATGAAATTTATTGAAGTTCTACGTCCAATACTTCCACCAGAGGCCAGCCCAGATTTTGATGAATATATGTCGTCGATACATTCTATATATGGAGCACCAAGTGGAAGTTCTAGTGGTGGTCAAGACGATGTCCAGGCTGACGATGATGATGGCGATGAGTCTGATGCGGAAGAGGAGGGAGAGGAGGAGGGCGAGGTGGATGACGAGGGCGAGGCGGAGGGCGAGGGTGAGGAGGGCGAGGACGATAATGGGGATGAGGACGAGGGTGACGATGATGGTGATGGTGATGTGGGACAAGTTGATCCGTTACATTTTTGACTAATATTACTGATATTTGATGTTTAATCTATTCTAGTTGTTGGTTTTATCCAGACCTGTAGTATAGAATTGCAGTTGAGTTATTTTTATATATTGTCTATTTTCAAGGATGTTGATGTCTTTTTGTGTGTTTGGGAACGCCCAGGACAGCCCCCCTCCTTCCTGGACCCTGGAAAACCCCCCACCAACCTCCTTGGACCCCGGACAACCCCCTGAACACCCCCAGACAGCCCCCCGCACAACCCCCCACCGTCCTCCTTGGTCCCCGGATAGCCCCCGGACACCTCCCAGACAGCCTCGCACACCCCCCGGATAGCCCCCTGGATAGCCCCCCACCCTCCTCCCTGGACCCCAGACATCCCCCCGGACAACCCCCTGGATAGCCCCCCGGACAGCCCCCCAGCTAGCCCCTCGGACAGCCCCCCACCCTCATCCTTGGACCCCAGACAGCCCCCCGAACACCCCCCAGACAGCCCCCCGCACAGCCCCCCCACCCTCCTCCTTGGTCCCCAGACAGCCCCCCGGACACCTCCCGGACAGCCTCTCAGACACCCCCTGGACAGCCCCCCGAACAACCCCCCAGGCAGCCCCCCACCCTTCTCCCTGGACCCCCAGACAGCCCCCCCACCCTCCTTGATTTCACATGCATTTTTTTATTTCTCTAATCATGCAATTTTATTTAGGATTATTCCATTTTTGTATGTCTTGAATTATTTTAATGTCTTGGTAAGCTTATTAGCTCATGCTCATCAAATGCATGTGATGATATGCTTTAAATTGAATACAAAGCCTTGTTGTACATTCTCCATGTCATGTGAATTATGCCTTGTTTGATTTGGTTTGCATGTCAATTGTTAGGATAAAACATGGGTTACATGTTAAGGACTCATTGACATGCTCAGGGAATTTAGACTTGAAATTCTAGGATGTATGCTTTGGTTTCTAGGTGAGGGCTACTAGGATGGTTTCTATTACTCATGAGTGATATTAGTTCCTTGAAGATAAACCGAGGACATATGTGACGTGTATGAGCCAACCCCGCCTCAATCCGAGGCGCGGTGTGGCCGACGCCATTCATAGTGTCTCTCTTTTGTTTAAAATAGACATCATTTTAAGTGAAAACAACAACTGAGATACGAACAACTAAACAAACACATTCGAAATGTGTTGATACTTTAGGAAAACGATCGATGAGTCATATGTGACATGTACGAGTCAACCCCACCTCAATCCGAGGCGCGGTGTGGCCGGCACCACTCTTAAGTGTCTCTCTTTTGTTTCAAAAGGATATCATTTTAAATGAAAACATCAACTGACATATGGAAAACCGACCAAACACATTCGGATTGTGTTGATACTTTAGGACAATGATCCGTGGGTCATTTGAGACATGTACGAGTCAACCCCGTCTAAATCCGGGGCACGGTGTGGCCAGTACCACTCTAACTCTGTCTCTTTTGTTTAAAATGGTTAGGATTATAAGTGAAAAGAACAAATGACATACGGAAAACCGACCAAACACCTTAGGATTCTGTTGATAATTTATCACAATGATTCATGGGTCATATGTGACGTGTACGAGCCAACCCGGGCTCAATCCGAGTCGCGGTGTGTCCGGGATCACTCTAAGTGTCTCTCTTTTGTTTAAAATGGACAACATTTTAAGTACATATGGAAAATCGACCAAACGCATTCAGTTTCTATTGAAACATTAGGAGAATGATCCATGGGTCATATGTGATGTGTATGAGACAACCACTCCTCAATCCGACGCTCGGTGTGGCCGACACCACTCAAAGTGTCTCTCTTTTGTTTAAAATGGACTTCATTTTAAGTGAAAACAACAACTAGCATACGGAAAACCGACCAAAAGGATTCTTATTGTGTCGATACTTTAGCACAATGATCCATGGGTCATATGTGACGTGTATGAGTCAACCCTTCCTTAATCTGAGGTGCGATGTGGCTGACACCATTCATAGTGTCTATCTTTTGTTTAAAATGGACATCATTTTAAGTGAAAACAACAACTGACATAAGAACAACTGACCAACTGCATTCGAAATGTGTTTATGCTTTAGGAAAATGATCCATGGGTCATATGTGATGTGTACGAGTAAACCCCACCTCAATCCGAGGTGCGGTGTGGCCGGCACCACTCTTAATTGTCTCTCTTTTGTTTCAAAAGGATATCATTTTAAGTGAAAACATCAACTGACATACGGAAAACTGACCAAACTCATTCAGATTGTGTTGATACTTTAGTAAAATGATCCATGGGTCATTTGAGATGTGTACGAGTCAACCCTTTCTAAATCCGAGGCGTGGTGTGGCTGGTACCACTCTAACTCTGTCTCTTTTGTTTAAAATGGACAGGATTATAACTAAAAAGAACAACTGACATACAGAAAACCAACCAAAGGCCTTTGGATTCGATTTATAATTTATCACAACTATCCATGGGTCATATTTGATGTGTAATATCCAACCCGGGCTCAATCCGAGTCGCGGTGTGGCTGGGATCATTCTAAGTGTCTCTCTTTTGTTTAAAATGGACAATATTTTAAGTACATACAGAAAATCGACCAAATGCATTCGGTTTCTATTGAAACGTTAGGAGAACGATCCATGGGTCATATATGATGTGTAAGAGTTAATCGCGCCTCAATATGAGGCGCGATGTGGCCTACACCACTCAAAGTGTCTCTCTTTTGTTTAAAATGGACTTCATTTTAAGTGAAAATAACAACTAGCATAAGGAAAACAGACCAAACGGATTCTGATTGTGTCGATACTTTAGTACAATGATCCATGGGTCATATGTGATGTGTATGAGTCAACCCCGCCTCAATCCGAGGCACGGTGTGGCCGACACCATTCATAGTGTCTCTCTTTTGTTTAAAATGGACATCATTTTAAGTGAAAACAAAAACTGACATACGAACAACTGACCAAACGCATTCGAAATGTGTTGATGCTTTAGTAAAATGATCCATGGGTCATATGTGATGTGTATGAGTCAACTCCGCCTCAATCCGAGGCATAGTGTGGCTGGCACCACTCTTAAGTGTCTCTCTTTTGTTTCAAAAGGATATCATTTTAAGTGAAAACGTCAACTGACATACGAAAAACCGAACAAACGCATTTGGATTGTGTTGATACTTTAGGACAATGATCCATGGGTCATTTGAGATGTGTACGAGTCAACCCTGTCTAAATCTAAGGCGCGGTGTGGCCGGTACCACTCTAACTCTGTCTCTTTTGTTTAAAATGGACAGGATTATAAGTGAAAAGAACAACTGACATACGAAAAACTGACCAAATGCCTTCAGATTCTATTGATAATTTATCACAACGATCCATGGGTTATATGTGACGTGTACGAGCCAACACGGGCTCAATCCGAGTCACGGTGTGGCCGGGATCACTCTAAGTGTCTCTCTTTTGTTTAAAATGGACAACATTTTAAGTACATACAGAAAACTAACCAAACACATTAGGTTTCCGTTGAAACTTTAGGAGAATGATCCATGGGTCATATGTGATGTGTACGAGTTAAACTCACCTCAATATGAGGCACGGTGTGTCCGAAACCACTCAAAGTTTCTCTTTTTTGTTTAAAATGGACTTCATTTTAAGTGAAAACAACAACTAGAATACAGATAATCGACCAAACAGATTCTGATTGTGTCGATACTTTATAAAAATGATCCATGGGTCATATTTGATGTGTATGAGTCAACCCCGCCTCAATACGAGGTGCGTTGTGGCCAACACCATTCATAGTTTCTCTCTTTTGTTTAAAATGGACATCATTTTAAGTGAAAACAACAACTGACATACGAAAAACTAACCAAACGCATTTGAAATGTTTTGATGCATTAGGAAAATGATCCATGGGTCATATGTGATGTGTACAAGTCAACACTGCCTCAATCCGAGGCACGGTGTGGCCGAAACCACTCTTAAGTGTCTCTCTTTTGTTTCAAAAGGATATCATTTTAAGTGAAAACGTCTACTGACATACGAAAAACTGACCAAACGCATTAGGATTGTGTTGATACTTTAGAAAAATGATCCATGGGTCATTTGAGATGTGTAATAGTCAACCCCGTCTAAATCCAAGGCACGGTGTGACCGATACCACTCTAACTCTGTCTTTTTTGTTTAAAATGGACAGGACTATAAGTGAAAAGAACAACTGACATATGGAAAACTGACCAAACGCCTTCGGATTTTATTGATAATTTATCAAAACGACTCATGGGTCATATGTGACATGTATGAGCCAACCCAGGCTCAATCCGAGTCGCGGTGCAACCGAGATCACTCTAAGTGTCTCTCTTTTGTTTAAAATGGACAACATTTTAAGTACATATGGAAAACCCACCAAACACATTTGGTTTCCATTGAAACTTTAGGAGAACGATCCATGGGTCATATGTGATGTGTAAGAGTCAACCACGGCTCAATCAGAGGCACATTGTGGCCGACACCACTCAAAGTGTCTCTCTTTTGTTTAAAATGGACTTCATTTTAAGTGAAAACAACAACTAGCATACAAAAAACCAACCAAACGGATTCTGATTGTGTCGATACTTTAGCACAATGATCCATGGGTCATATGTGACGTGTACAAGTAAAACCTGCCTCAATAAAAGGCACGGTGTGGCCAAAACCATTCATAGTGTCTCTCTTTTGTTTAAAATGGACATCATTTTAAGTGAAAACAACAAGTGGCATACGAAAAACTGACCAAAAACATTCTAAATGTGTTGATGCTCTATAAAAATGATCCATGGGTCATATGTGACTTGTAAGAGTCAACCCTACCTCAATCCGAGGCGCGGTGTGGCCGACACCACTCTTAAGTGTCTCTCTTTTGTTTCAAAAGGATATCATTTTAATTAAAAACATCAATTGACATACGGGAAACTGACCAAACGCATTCGAATTGTGTTGATACTTTAGTAAAATGATACATGGGTCATTTGAGACGTGTAAGAGTCAACCCTGTCTAAATCCGTGGCGCGGTGTGGCCGGTACCACTCAAACTCAGTCTCTTTTGTTTAAAATGGACAAGATTATAAGTGAAAAGAACAACTAACATACGAAAAACCAACCAAACGCCTTCAGATTCTGTTGATAATTTATCACAATGATCCATGGGTCATATGTGATGTGTAAGAGCCAACCTAGGCTCAATCAGAGTCGCGGTGTGGCCGGGATCACTCTAAGTGTCTCTCTTTTGTTTAAAATGGACAACATTTTAAGTACATACGGAAAACCAACCAAACACATTCGATTTCCATTGAAACTTTAGGAGAACAATACATGGGTCATATGTGATGTGTAAGAGTCAAGTGCGTCTCAATAAGAGGCGCGGTGTGGCCGACACCACTCAAAGTGTCTCTCTTTTGTTTAAAATGGACTTCATTTTAAGTGAAAACAACAACTAGCATACAGATAACCAACCAAACAGATTCTGATTATGTAGATACATTAGTAAAATGATCCATGGATCATATGTGATGTGTACGAGTCAACCCTGCCTCAATACGAGGCACGGTGTAGCCGACACCATTCATAGTGTCTCTCTTTTGTTTAAAATGGACATCAGTTTAAGTGAAAACAACAACTGACATACGAACAACTGACCAAACGCATTCGAAATGTGTTGATGCTTTAGGAAAATGATCTATGGGTCATATGTGACGTGTACGAGTCAACCTCGCCTCAATCCGAGGCATGGTGTGGCCGGCACCACTCTTAAGTGTCTCTCTTTTGTTTCAAAAGGATATCATTTTAAGTGAAAACATCAACTGACATACATAAAACCGACCAAACGCATTCGGATTGTGTTGATACTTTAGGACAATGATCCATGGGTTATTTGAGACATGTACGAGTATACCCCATCTAAATATGAGGTGCGGTGTGGCTGGTACCACTCTAAATCTGTCTCTTTTGTTTAAAATGGACAAGATTATAAGTCAAAACATATGGTATACGAAAAACCGATCAAATTATGAATTGAATTCCGGATTCACATATAATTTTTATCTAAATTTTAAATTTAATTCTTAATGAATTATGTATGTTTATAATTACTTTATGAATTTTGATTTAATTCTGGATGTGTATAGTTCCTGGATGCATTATATGTTAAATGTGTATGAATTTTTCTCTATATATATGTGTTACTTGGTTATTGCAGGTAAAATACTTGTATATGTATGTGTTAGTTTATTGAAGGTACAATAATTGGAAATTATTGAAAATGAGAGGGAATGCTTTTGTGAAAATTGGACAAAAAATGAGAGGCTGCTATTCAAATTGCAGTCTGCTGTGCAAATTGTAGCCTGCTATGCAATTTGCATAGCATAGGCTATGCCAATGGTTTGAAACTGTTGGCATAGCCTCTATGTATTATTTATACCAACGGTTCTATGAACCGTTGGTAAAAATCCTTTCCCAGCGGTTTTGAAACCATTGGGAAAGAAGGCCCTCTACTTGGTTTTCCCAACGGTTCAAGACAAACCGTTGGTAAAAAATTTCCCAACGGTTTGGAACAACCGTTGGGATAGGTTAATTTTTTCTAACCTATCCCAACGGTTCACTATAAACCATTGGGAAAACCTTTCCCAATGGATTACTTCCCTACGGTTTGCAGAACCGTTGGTATATATTATACCAATGGTTCTACAGCCTTTCCCAACGGTTCAGAACCGTTGGGAAATCCTGCATTTCCAGTAGTGTTTGATGAAAATTTTCTCATGTGGTTAAAATGTATTTTATCAGAGTTGTTCTTGGATTGGCAGCTAGTTTGAACCCAGAGGTTGAACAACTAGATGTAAATAAAGTGTTATTACATGGTGATCTTGATGAGGAGATATAAATGGAGCATCCAAATGGACTTCATGTGAAAGTAAAAGAAAACCTGGTATTCAAGATTAAGAAAAGTTTATATGGTTTGAAATAGGCACTGATGCAGTGGTACAAGAAATTTGACTTATTCATGGAGAAAAATGAGTATAGGAGGACGATTGCTGATCACTGTGTTTTCATCAAACAATTTTATAATGGTGATTTCATTATCTTATTTCTTTATTTTGATGATATGATGATTATTGACAGAGGTATCACCAATATTGGTAGGTTGAAGGAGTTGAAAAAGTCTTTTGAAATGAAGGACCTGGGAGACACTACTCAGATTCTTGGTACGACGATTACTCATGATAGGAGGAATGAGAAGATTCAGCTATCTCAAGAGCGGTACATTGATAAGGTTCTTGAAATATTAAACACGGTAAAGGACTCCTTCAACAGAGAAGGAGAAATCAGAGATGGAAAAAATTCCATATCAGTCAGCAGTTGACAGTCTTATGTATGCCATGGTGTGCACTAGACCAGACATTGCTCATGTTGTTGTCATTGTGAGAAGATTCTTATCAGATCTAGGAAAAAAGCATTCTACAATGGTCAAATGGATATTGAGGTATCTCTGAGGTACATCTATTCATTTTTTATGTTTTGGAAGTGAAAAAAATGTTTTGGAAGGATACACAGATGCAGATATGGATGGAGATGTAGACATGAGGAAATCCATATTTAGGTACCTGATATAATTTACAAGGGGAGCAGTCTCATGGAAATCATGACTTCAAAAGTGTGTTTCCCTATCCACCACTGAAGAAGAATATATTGCAGTCACTGAAGGCTACAAAGAGATACAGTGGATGCAGAAATTTTTACAGGAACTGAGACAAAATCATGAGAATTATATTCTCTATTTTGATAGTCGGAGTGCTATTCATCTTAGCAGGAACCCAACATTTCATTCTAGGTCCAAACACATTGACACGAAATATCACTGGATCTGAAATGTGCATGAAGAAAAATTGTTGAATGTTGAAAAAATCCACACCAATGATAATGGGCAGACATGATGAAAAAGGTTCCACCGAAAGAGAAGCTGGAAGCCTGTAAGGAGATGGTGAGTCTAGATTCTACCCCAAATTGGTCATGAGGGGTAGATGTGTGGGGTCCACTCTCATTTGTGGGAGAAATCAACGGAAAGTAAAACAAAGCTGTCGGCATGACTATTTTCTCTGGATGACAACAACCCAGACGTCTCCTTTCTCTATGGTGGGAAGCCAACCGAGGACTTGCAGCAGACCGTGGTGGAGGTCTTCTCAAGGGTATATGAGCTACCCACTAACAACCAAATAAATATGGTTTTGCTCTATCATTAAAACATGAATAAGATCCCATGAGTTTGTAACAAATAAAAAATCCATTGTAATATCTTGAGTGATCCTCCGACGTTATTATCTGAATAGAGAAATAAAAATGGCCCCCATTCTCCCATGGATGTAGGAAACACCATTTACAAACCACGTAAATTCTTCATGTTCTACGTTTTCATTCCCTGTTTGTGTATTTTTCATCACCACGATGCTCCACTGCCCTAACAAGATCCTTGTGTTGGTGCAGTAAGTTTGGGCGGGGCGCTATCTAGGTGTATATACCGAGATCAAATTCGGACATGAGTTTATTTTATTTCTTGGTGTGAGTTGTAAACTTACTTTCATTATTATTAATTATTCAATAATTATTAATTATTTAATGAAAATAATAATAAAATCCAAAATTATTTGGGGCATGATTCATAAGAAAGACACATATGTACATACTTGTTTTAATTGAATTAGGCCAGCATCCTACCCCTAAAGGGCTAACCGAAATCCTTTCAAAGTCGACTAGATTCCCACGGTGCATTTCTCTATCAATACACCTTTCCTAACTCTACCATTGCAAAATCTTACAATAAACTACTGTAATTCCCCACCACAGTGTTGTGACAGTGCGCTTGTACAATACAACTTCAGCGTTCCCACTGAAGTCGAATAAAAAATGCATTTGTTGTGGTGTCCTCAATAATACCTATAAGATATTGGGTTTCACCTTAAGGGACACTGCCATTTTGTGGGAAAGTTGATTTTCATAGGGAATTTGTCAAATTAATTAATAAATTTTAAAAGGGTAAAATGGTGATTTTTCTCATTCTTGAAAATGTCATAAAATTTATTAGATTCATTAATCAGATTTAAAGCTATGGGTTTCTTTTTTGGTTAGAGTTTGGAAATTTTTAGTATCATAGTGGAATTTTAGTAAAATTTAAGGGGTTAAGTAATAATAATATTGTTATTACTTTAAAACCCCAAGTTCTTTTAAAATTCATATATATTTCCATATATAGAAAAGTCATTTCCATGAACACTAATTTTCGTTGTGCTCTATACGGGAGGCTATATCATTCTCTATTGTGCTAGATGAAAGTTGGGGAGACAGTAGTTCTTGGTCCAGATGTGGTGAAGAACACAATAGAGAAAGTTCATCTTGTTCGTGAGGGGGTGAAAGAAACGATGGACTGATAGAAATCTTATGTCAATCGTAAGAGGGGACTCTAAGTGTTCGAGGTTGGATACCATGTGTTCTTGAGAGTCTCCCATCGACTTGATCAGTGGAGGTTTGATAGGGGGAGTAAGATTTCTCTCAAGTTTGTTGGGACCTTTGAGCTATTTTTGTGAGTTAGAAAGGTGCCGCATTGATTGATGTTTCCACCGTGACTGGATCAAACCCGCAACATGTTCCACATCTCTCAGCTCCATTGGTATCTTCATAATGAATCTCATGTCCTTGATTGGGGAGAGTTGGATATCAAGGATGACACAATGTTTGTGGAGAATCCAATATATATCCAAGATCATCGAGAGAAGGTATTTCATGGGTGGACCATTCCCTTGGTTCATATGTTGTGGAGGCATGGTGTCTTAAAAGAGAGTACTTAGGAGCGTGAGACGCAGATGCGTGGCAAACACCCAATGTTTTTTTTTTCTATGCATGTTCTATTTTGTGATATGATATTTAGACCAGGTTGTTTTATCAAATGACCTTTTTTCCTTGACATATGATGTGTGATAAATATTTCAACATATGAAAATGGGAGGACCTGATTCCTAATCAAGAAGCGTTGTACTTTGATGCGATTGAAACTGTGTGGGAAAGTCAGTGCCTGTAACGAACCGATCCAAATACCCTCTCAAAATGGTACCTGAAACGATCCATCACATACATCATGAATGAAAACCCACCCACACCACAACCAACAAGGATTAGATAATGAAATATTATCACACAATGGATCTATAGATAATCAAGAAGAAACATCACCACCGATAGCGCAACTCAATGGCATTATCATGATCAAAGGCAACGAAGAAGAAGAAATGATCTATTAACCAGAGAGATGAAACACAACCTCCCTGATGATCCAACACTAAAAAAATAAATCTGTATTGAACGAAGGCTCCCAAAATTTTCAGATAAGAGATCTAGGTTGAGAGCAAGGAGGGTTGTGAATGAATTTAATAAAAATCAACTGATGCAGTGCTCTAAAATCCATGTCCATGACATTTACGTTATGTGTAATCCATTTACACATTGTGTAATCCATTTACACATCGTGTAATCCCCATGACTCATATATATTGAAAAACCCATCTTCCTTTTATTAAAAAAATATTTTAACATTACACGACATGTAGCCTTTACACGACGTGTACTCCCTTCACATTATGTACCATGTTCATGGAATATTCGCTATAGAAATTACACATCATGTACTCCCATTAAATGATGTGTATTTCTCCTACAGACTGTAAAAAATGAAGATTCTTACACAAAAACTCAAAGCACCTAGGGCATCCTCTAAACTCAGGGAGAACCTCGCAAATTCATTAACACATTTATTCCCAGAATCCTTTAATTCAAACAAACATTTATCCCTGAACATTAGATCATTTTACTCCAAAAATGTTATCCATCACTAGGAGTCCCCATACACACCTAATTAAAGAACAAAACATAAAAAGAGAGGGAAAATATCTAAAATCGAGTAACGAGACGGTACAAAATCCCCACCATAAGAATTTCTGTCCTTGAGAAGTCGTGGAAGAATGAGGTCTAGTAAAGAGGTGAGGTCATTTATACCTCATTAATTAATCTCGATCTCAAGTCTCATGAGAATCAGATTCGTATCTCCATAACACTCTAACCAACAGAATAGACTTCTCATGAAATACTTTCACTTGAGAGTCAATGATATCAACCAGCTTCTCAATAATAGAAACATCTTACATTAAATCAATCTCTTCCCAACACAAAACATGGGTAGAGTCGATATGGTACTTCCTGAGATGTGATATGTGGAAAACATCATGTATGTCTGTCAACTGAACCGACAATGAAAAATGATAGATGACCTTCCCAAGTCTCTCAATGACCTCAGACAGTACAACATATACCTGAGTCAACATTCCCTATTTTCCAAGCCAATAGTGACCCAACCAAGGATAAAATTTCAAAAAAAAAAAACACGACCACCTACGGAAAACTCTAAAGGGCAATGACCCTGATCCGCATAATAATTTTTTTTCCACTTTGTGTTGTAACCAGATGACGACGTATATCCTGAATCCTTGTATATGTATCCTAAAAAAGACTCAATCCCATTAAATAAGTTTTTCCCATATCTTCCCAACAAATAGGTGATCTGCACGAGCAACCATACAAAGCCTTGAAATGATCAATTATGATTGAATAATGATAACTATTGTTATAAGAAAACCCAACCAGACCAAGGGGCTATCCTAAGATCCAAAAAATATAAGGCACAGACACAAAGCACATCCTCTAAAATTAGAATAACATTCTCTATTTGTTTTTCTGTTTTTGAATGATAAGTTGTACTCAATGCCACATGAGTCCCCATCAACTCTAGGAGAATTCTCCAGAACCTCAAAGTAAACCTTGGATCTCTATTTAAAACAATGAAAGAAGGAACCCCATGTAACCTCATAATTTCTTGCACATAAAGCTTACCCAGATCTTCTACTTTTATAGTGTCATTGATCAGGATGAAATGATATGACTTTTTCAACTGATCAATTACCACCCAAATAGAATTCTTCCATTGAGAAGTCTGTGGTAATAAAATAATGAAATCCATGGATACCATGTCCCATTTCCAAACTAGCACTGGAAGAGGCTAGACAAAACCATAAGGCTTCAAATGCTCTACCTTTATTTGTTGGCATGTTTAACAGTGAGACACATAATCAACAATGTCACGCTTCATACCTAGCCACCAGAATCACCATATAATCTCATAATACATATTTGAAGTGCCAGGATGAATGAACTAAAAATAAATATAACAATAAAAATATTGAACACCACACTGATCTTGGGATTAAAAAAGGATCCCCCAAACCATGAATGCCATCTGAAGATATAGACAAACCAAAAACAGTCTCCCCACCATATAGGGTTTCACAAATTCCTCTAATCATTACATTATGTAGATGAATCTATATAATAGACACTAGGAGTGATGATTATAACTAAACACTTGTTATAATCACACCTAAAATAACCTCTTGAGTATCCATATGCAACTGAGAAAAAATATCTATAAGGTTCCACTCTTCCTTTGATTCCAAAATATCTTGTGATGACACTTTCATACTAAGAACATATACAATGAAATTCCCCTTCCCTAGGGTGTGGGCGATATCAAATTCAAAAATCCATCATCTATGTGTATGATTCAATTATTTCAGAGAAAAGATATATCTCAAACTCTTATGGTCAGAAAAGACTATGAACCTTTCCCCAAAAAGATAGTGTTTCCAACACTTAAGCTTATACATAACTGCGACGAGCTCTAAATCACGAGTGGGTAATTCTTCTCATGTTGTCATAGCTGACTAGAGTCATAAGCTACCACATGATCATATTTCATAAGAACACAACCAAAACTAGTTCCAGAAGAATCAAAGAAAACCATATACCCCTTGCCGGTTTTAGGTAAGATCAGGGTAGGAGCTGATGTTAGAAGTCATTTCAACTCATCGAAAGAAGATTAACATTTTTCATTCCATATAAATTTCATCCCATTCTAGGTAAGAGAAATCAAAGGTGACACCAAATTTGATAAATCCTTGATGAAATATCTATAGTATCCTACAAGACCATGGAAGCTCTGAATCTAAAAGACATTTTGTGGCCCTTCCGATGAAAAAACAGCCTTTACCTTCTCAGGATCAACTGATAATCCATGCTCAGAAATCACATTCCCTAATAAGTACAATTCTTGAATCCAAAAGTTGTATTTCAAAATATTTCCATACAAACAGTGACTTCTCAGGATTTTCAAAACCAAACTCACAAGATGCTTATTCTCATGATTGGATCTCGAGTAAACCAAAATATCGTCTATGAACACTAACACAAAAGTTTCAGGATAATGATTACATATATAATTCATAAAATCCATAAAATCTAAATGAACATTATTTGGACCAAACATGTAATATCTTATTACTATTTTCAGGTATTCTTAAACATATATTTTAATTTTTAATTGGTTGTGTTTTGTTTGGGGTTGTTTCAGGTAAAATTTTAAAAGTTTTTAAAGTTTCTGGGCTAGTGAACGGTTGGTGCATGATTTTACCAAACCGTGAATCACCTCAGTGGAAACAATGTAAACCTAAATAGTGGGGTTTTATATGGCTATCACATGGTT
The DNA here is from genome assembly GCA_963277665.1 of Viscum album. NCBI lineage: Eukaryota > Viridiplantae > Streptophyta > Magnoliopsida > Santalales > Viscaceae > Viscum > Viscum album. Next base: position 1,180,957,646 of record OY728120.1, read on the forward strand.
TGACCAAACATACACCCACTTAGAAGAAACCGCACAACCCATTAAAATGGCGCATTGCAAGGGCACATGGTTTTTCTAAACTGTGCACATCTTCCTAGAAAACCGTGCATACAAGTTTTTTTTAATATGAAATTACGGTTTAACATCTCAAAACCTCCTTTTTAGACCCATAGTGGGATTGTATGAACCCCAAGTAATTTCTTATTACCTAGGAGCTCCCAAGAGCTGTTTTGGGCCCCTCTACACCCTTCCAGAAGAGAATTAAATCTAGTTGAATGAAGTTCGATATTTTCTGGTTAGTTTTATCTTCCCGTTCACCTTCTCTTACTCTCTCAATTTTCTCCTCCCTAGGGATTTTTGGATCACCATACTATTGGAATATATAATAACCTTTTTTTTGGATCTTAATCCTTGGTTTGATGATTAGTTTCCCATTTTCATCATTCTCCTTTATCAAACCCCAATTAGGGATTGACATTTTAAGATCTAGTGATCCTGAGGTAGGTGGTTCCATATTGATTATCAAATTTAATTAACCCTAAAATAATTTATTTTATTAAATTGATCTCAATTGAATGTGTGGTATTTGATTCTTATGAAATTAAATTGTTAAAAAACCCAATTCCATTGAATTGGGGGACATCGATTTGAAATTAAATTTTTTCATAAAATTGGGGGAAAACCCCGATTCCATTGAATTGTGGATTTATTGCGAAACTAATGGAATTTTGTGACATTTAAATTTTTTAATTTAAATTGTGAAGGAGAATTGTGAAATCAAATTTTGAAATGATTTCAAATTCTTGTATAATAAAAATGGATTAAAATGGGTTTGATAGAAACCTTTCGGTTTTATCTTGGAAAAAGGCATGTTTTGAATAAAAACATATTTTTGTTTTTAAATGGAAATTGGATTGTTTGAAATGATAGAATGGGATGAATTTTATTTTAATATATTTTAAAATAAATCTCCCATAATTTTTTGTTTATTAGATCATGTGAAACCCTTAGTAGATAGTGATCTATTTAGGATAACACTATACCATTTACAACGTTTGAAAACATAAATGCAGCACATCACATCCCCAAAGGGATAATAATGAATTCATATTTCCCAGTATTGAAGGGGATATGTGAATACACATATTTCCATGTCACCTTGAGTGTGTGGAGTCCTATGGCCTGGAACTATCATACCTTTTGGAAGATGATTATGTTTCTCTCTTGTTTATATGTGAGATATAAATGTATGCCAATGTTTGTAAACTATTTTACATGCCATATGAATTTATATAAACTATTTTATATAAAAATGTTTATTAATCCATTTGTTTTAAGTTTTTCCATCACTTGAAATGTAGATAATGATTTGTTTAAATATGAATTTTTTAATGACAAACTTGTTTATTTAAAATTGAAATATTTATTTGGTTAATTATATGTTGGCATCTAATTATGGAATCATTGGTGAGACCCTACTAGGATTTTAGCTCACACCCTACTTGTTCCTTTGGATATTTTTAGATTATCTCCTTCCAGGATTGAGTAGGGGTAAAACACCATTTGGAGGTGGTTCTAGCTGTTGATATGTGGACTTGGTGATTTTCACCCATTGTGACTTGGGTAGTTATCCTATTTTTTATGGAACTTTTCTATAGTACTTTAGGTTGTTGTAATTTTTTGACTTTTGGTACACTTATCCCTATGGAGTTTTCTTGTATGCATAGTATATTTTTTATATTTCTTCTATGTTGTTTTTGGAGAATTAGTTACAACTTTCATTTTTTATGATGCTAGGTGATAGTCTCTAACCCGTGGGGATCGAGAATGCCCTTCGGGTTATGTCGGGATCAGCTCAGTTATTGTGGTACCTGTATTCAGTTGGAATATTTTCTTCTCAAGATGATTCTTAAGGAAAAATAGCTTGATGATGAGTTTCGTAGCATTAGATACTCTTCTTATGGTGGGGAGACCATTCTTGATTAGTCATTCTCCACTGAAGGCATTCTATGCTATCAGAATCAATTTTTGTTCTATTAGTGGTAATGAAAGATGTGATGGGGGGATTGACATAATTCCTAGTGGGTAGTGCACCAAGGAACCACGAAGATGTTATATGACATTTAGCATAGATTCTGGTGTCCAGATATGAGATAGGGAATTGTTGAATTTGTATCTCGTTGTTATACATGCCAGAAGGTCCAGGCCGAGAACCAGAAGCCTTTGGGTTTTCTTCTGCCACTTCCAGTGCCAACTTGGAAGTGAGATGAAATCTCTATAGAAATTGTGGTTGGGTTTCCATGTTCTTTGATAAAAAATAATGTGATATGGGTTGTGATCAATCAGTTGAAAAAATCGGCTCACTTTATACCCATTCATGATACAACCAATGTCGAGGAGTTGTAAAATCTCTATGTGAAAGAGATTGTTCTTTTTCATGGAGTTACATTTTCCATAGTCTCTTATAGGGATCCTTGGTTTACTTTCCTCAGTTTACTTCTCACTTTTAGAGAGCCCTTCAAGAGTCACTAGGATCTCAGGTCCATCTGAGTATGACATTTCATCCGCATTCGGATAGCCAAATAGAAAGAGATATACAGATTCTTAAGGATATGCTTTATGCTTAAGTTATTGACTTTAGTGGGGCTTGGGATGACCATATAGGCTGGTTTATTTTTCTTATAATAGTTACTAGTATACAATCAGAATGGATCCTTTTAAGTCCATGCATATCTTGCCTTATATATCTTCATTGTGTTGGTTGGAGGTTGGTGAAAGTTTCTTGGTTGGAAAAAGTTTGGTTCAAGAGATGAAAAAAATATTCAATTGATTATTTAGATAATGTTGATGGAACAGAGCCGATATAAATCCTATGCTCATCGTTATCATAGACCATTGAAATTTTTAGTTGGTAACCAGGTGTTATTAAAAGTTTCACCTAATTTGGACTATCAATGACTTCGAAGGTACGGAAAAATTTCTCCTCATTTTGTGGGACCTTATGAGGTTATTGAACAGGTGGGGAATGCATCTTACCATTTATAACTTCCATCATAGATAACATTGATACATAATGTGTTCCATGTATCTTAGTTACAGAAGTATATATCTAATCCATATCATGCTCTGAGCTTGAGTGATCTTGAGGTTGAACCTAATTTGTCCATGACTGAACGACCAGTCATGATAGTTGATTCTGAAACAAAGGTATTTCATGGGATGATGATACCTTTGGTTTGAGTGCTATAGAAGAACGGTTCTGAATCCTAGGAGATGTCGGAGTGGGAGACACTGATGAGAGAGCAGTGGCCTCATCTTTTTGGCATGAAAGGTTCCCAGTAGGATTTTTGTGGATAGAAAGTTTCTATGGTGGGGAGGCTGTAACATTTTATTATTGTTTTCAAGTATTCCTAAAGCCCTATTTCAATATTTCATTGGTTGGTTTCATTTGGGGTATTTCAGGTAAAATTTTAAAAGTTTGGAAAGTTTTTGGGCTAGTGAATGATTGGCGCACGATTTTCCAAAATCGTGCCCCATCTCAGTGGAGACTATGAAAGCCTAGATAGTGGGGTTTTGTATGACTAGTGTAGTGTTTGAAAAACCATGAAACCACATAGAATAAACTATAAAACCCATTAAAATATGTGCAAGTCTAGGGCACATAGTTTTTATAAATCATGCGCATCTTCCCAACAAACCATGCAAATAGATTTTTTCTATATGAAATTAAGTATTAACATCCCAAAACCTCATTTTTAGACCCCTAACAGGCTTGTAAGACCCAAAAGTGATTTTTTGTTCCCTAGGAGCTCCAAATAATAGTTTTTGTTCCATTTACACCCTTCTGGAAGTGAACCAAAGCCAGAATAATGTCGTTCGATCTTCTCCCGGTTAGTTTTCTCTTCCTATTATCCTTCTCTTATTCTCTCTATTTTCTCCACCCTAGGGTCTTGTGGATTGTCGTGCTATTGAAAGATATAATAACCTTTTCTATATTAAATCTAGGTTTTATTCTTGGTTTCCCATTGTTGTTCTTATCTATTGATGAATCCCAATTAGGGATTTGTGTTTTGAGATCTAATGATCCCGGTGTATGTGGTTCTGTTTTGATTACCCAATTTAATTAAACCTAAACTGCTTGATTTGATTAAATTGATTTCAATTGAATTTGTGGGATTTGATTCTTATGAAATTAAATTGTTAAAAAAACCTATTCCATTGAATTGGGGGATTTGTATTTGAAATTGGATTTTGGCATAAAATCGGGGAAAACCCCCAATTCCATTGAATTAAGGATTCATTTTGAAATTGATGAAATTTGGTGAAATTTAAATTGTTGAATTTAAATTGTGAAAGTGAAATGTGAATTGATTTCAAATTATTTTATGAAAAAATGGATTAAAATGGTTTTGATAGAAAACTTTGGGTTTTATATTAGAAAAAAGAATGTTTTGATAAAAACCTAGTTTGGTTTCTAAATTGAAATTGGCATGTTTGAAATGGGAGAATGGTAAGAATTTTATTTTAAACAATTTTTCAAATAAATTTTCCTTAATTTTTTTCTATTAGATAACATGAAATACTAGGTAGTTAGTGAGTTATTTAGGACAACACTCTATGATTTACAACATTCCAAAACATAAATGCAACATGTCACATCCCCAATAGGATGTTGATCAATTCCTATTAACTAGTGTTGAAGGGGACATGTGTATACACATATTACAATGTCACCTTGAGTGTGTGGAGTCCTATATCCTAAAACTATCATACCATTTAGTAGATGACCATGTTCTCGCTTGTTTATATTTGAGATATAAATGTATTCAAATGTTTGTAAACTGTTTTACATGCCTTCTAAATTTATATAAAATATTTTATATAAAAATGTTTATTAATCCATTTTTAATGTATTTCCATAATTTGAAACGTAACACATGACTTTTTTAAATATGATTTTTAAATTCTAGACCCATTTATTTAAAATTGAATGCTTTATTAGGTTAATTAAATGTTGGAATCTTATTATGGAATCCGTGGTGAGTGACTATTGAGATTTTATCTCACACCCTACTTGTGACTTTAGGTGTATATAGATTATCTCCATCTAGGTTTGAGCAGGGGTAAAGCACCACTTGGAGGTGGTTCTACATGTTGATCCATGGAATCGATGAGTTGTGTTTATTGGGACTTTGGTAGTTATCCTATTTTTTTGGCACTTTGATGTAGTACTTTGGGTTGTTTATTCTTTTTTAACATTTGGTACACTTCCCCCTATATATTTTTTTTGTATGCATACTGACTTTTTTATCTTTCTTCCATGATGTTTGTGGAAAATTATTCCCACTTTCATTTTTTTTAAGATGCCAGTTTCTTTTTGTAAACCCATGGGGATTGAGAATACCCTTTGGACTATGTCAAGACTAGCTTGGTTATTGGGTTACCAGGGTACCCAAGTCAGTTTGTGACAAAATTACCTAACAAGATATTCATAATAGACATACTCTCTCCTGAAAGATTTCTTCAGTATATCAGACTCTTGAACCCCGAGTTGATGATAACCCGACTGAAGATCAATCATTAAAAACCACTGTTCCCCCTTTAACTAATCAAAAAAATCATCCACACAAGAATAATGATACTTGTTCTTAACCATTACCTGACTCAACTTCCGATAGTCCACACACAATTGAAGTGAAATGTTTTAATTCTTAGTAAAGAGCACCATGGATACCTAAGGAGAAATACTAGGGTGCACAAAACCCTTCTCCACCAGATCATTCGACTAAATTTTGAGCTATTTAAGCTCTTATGACACCATACAATTATAAGGTATCTATATCAGCTGCATCCCTAGAACCAATTCAATCACAAAATCTACCTACCTCTCTAGAAGAAGCCCATAGAAATCAATTGGGAAAATGTTAGGAAAGTCCCAAACAATAGTGGGAATATCAACAATAGAAGAGAAATCATCAAGAACAACTTTTACCACATACAAAAGACTCCTAAGCTATGGTAGAGAAGGTCCTTCATGAAGAGACCTCATATCCCACTCTCCCTGAAACACTCATGAGCTTCCATCGGCCAAAAGAAATGAGAAACGCCAATGATAACAATCAACCTCAGATTGATGAGAAAAAATTCAATCCATCATAATGATGATTCCAAACATATATAGATCAAGGATAATAAAATATTAGACTAAATATGCATTAGCTATCGATAGCACACAAGAAGGACACTGAAACCCTTACTCTTTCCTTTTCCCAAGAGGTATTTCTAACTCCATAACAAAGGAAATGAGATCTATTATAAGGATAAGAATATTAATAAAATGGATAGATATAAACATGTGGTAAACATAAATATTAAATAAAGAAATATCTATCAAATATTCAAAAAGATGGTACCTCTTACTATCTCTAGACCCACATATAGCTTTGTAGAAAACTCATCTACTATGTGAAGGTACTTCACTCTTGTGGCCTATGGATGGTGCCCTATAGTATTTGAAGAATCTGAATGCTCTATAGTAGCATTTGGATCTAATGATCCATGAATATATCAAGTAGTAGACATGGCATAAAATAAATGTTGCAGATGATCATAACTTCCAAAACCGTTGCTCATATTTGTAGGTAAAGGACACGAACGTATTATGTGTCTAAACTTTGCACACTGAGAGAAAGTCATAGGAATACTACTATCTACAACCAGAGGTTTTTAAGAGGCATGCTACTGAGAACCACCTCCACCACTCCTATGATGATCCTTCCACTTCCTCTTTTTCCATGGCGCTCCACTGAAGCTTCCACTAGGTGGAAGATAAAGGAAAGAATATCCAACCTTACCTTCTATATTCAATTATTCCATCAATTATTTTTACAATAAATATACATTAGTCAAAAGATTCAGCATAAATATATGTGATCTGATATTTAGTTTCAAACCTTGAAGGTTCTTTTAATATTTTATTTGGTCATTCTTTACAACATTCAGTGCAAAAAAACCAACTCCGCACAATGATTGGTGTATGCCAACACTGAATTCTATCCCTATTACAAAGAGAGGAACTCCAGAGACTTCACCATCATTAGTGACTATGGAAAAAAATGCTGGAATAAGTGATTCTTGAAACTCTTCCAGCCCAAGCCCACATTTCTGTCCCCTTTGTACCATATAATCCCACCAATTCTTACTGAGACCCTCAAGTCTGAATGCGGCACACATCACCTTGATATTCTTAGGTTTATCTGGGAAGTTAATGATCTGATCGATCTTGTTAAGCCATCCTACACCTCCTGAGTTTCATTTGTACCTTTAAATGATAATGGTTTCTCACACGATAACTCTTGTGATCAATCTCTTTCTCCCATATATCATGGTTGTACCTCAACAAATGAATTATAAACTTATAGAACATTCTGGTCAACAACACGAACTTCCTGTATGACAGCCTGGATAAAGTTCTAATCCATAGGAGGATTCCCTTGAGGAGCATCAGATGCACCCTCCTGAGGAACTCATAGAACACATCTCAAAGACATACTACTATACACTGAAACTGAAGAAACGATCAATCAATAGAATAATCTTAGTTCAAACTAGAAATCATATAAACAAAAACTAAGATTAACATCAAGACTCAACATAGGATACAAAAATCCCAACATCCCATGGTAACTTCAGTCTCACCATGGAAAGATCTAGCCATACACTCACCGCAACATACCTCTCAAGTCTCAAAAATATTATCTCCAGTCTACCAAACATCCCAAGATAAGGAATCATGATGAAAAAACTCCTTTGATGCCAAATTATAATGAACCGACCCAATACCCTCTCAAACTGGTACCTGAACCAACCTATCACATACCTCAATAATTAACACCCATCATACCATAAATAACAAGTTTTGGCCCTCAGAACAAGATCTCACAATATATCTAGAGAGAATCATGAATAAACATCACCACAGATCAACAAAACCAATAACACAATGTAATGATTCCACTGTGATCAATATAAATGAAGAATAAAAAATGATATCTTACGTAGAGAGATTCAATGCAAATTTGATGATGATCCAATGCTGAATGAACCAATTTTGATTGAATGGAGGATCCCAAAATCGTCAGAGAAGGGCTCTAGACCGAGAGTAAGGAGGGATGTGGAAGAATGAAATAAAAATAAATCGATTTAGTGCTCTAAAATCCTTATTCTAGACATTTACATGGTTTGTAATCCATTTACACATTGTGTAACCCTTGGGACCCAAATACACTGAAAAACCCATCACCTTTTTATTAAAAATTTATATTTTAAAACTACATGACATGTGACCTTTACACGATGTATACTCCCTTCATGTTGTGTACTAGGTTCATGATATATTCCCTATAGAAATTACACCATGTAATCTTATTACACAGCTCATATTTATCATATAATTTGAAAAAAGTGTATATTATTACACAAAAACTCAAAACACCTCAAGCATCCTCCGAAATTATGGGGAACCCTTCAAATCCATATAAACATTTATACCGAGACTCTATTAAATCAAACAAACATACATATCTGAACTTTAGGTACATTTTCTCATCAAATGTTCTCCATCCTCGGGAGTCCACAAACACACCCAATTAAATAGTAAAACAATAAAAGATAAGGAAAAATACTTGAAAGCAGTTAACATAATGTTATAGTGCTACCCAAAGTAGATAGTATCCTGACATGGAAGATAAGATTTTATAATTTTTGTTCTTGGTTAGTAATGTTCTATGTGTTGGTTATAATAGTTTTTGGATTGGTCTATGTGGAGGTTGGAAGGTTGTGTGGTGGTGTGGTTGTGAAAAATATGGTCATTTTTAGTTGCTACAAGATATTTGGTGTTGTGCTCAGTGAAAGTTGGTTGTGTAGTTGTTTTTTGGGGTGTTTTTGGGAATTTTAGTTGGTGAGTTTGGCTAGTGGAATCATTTGAGGTGTGATTAGAACCATGAGTGGTATCTCATGGGGTGGTTGTTTGGACCCCTTTTTTTCTTTGGGTTTTGTTTTGATTCTTGAGAAAGTGAATCATTTGAGAAGTATCTGATATAATAGCCTGTGACTTCCTAGCCCGTGGCTTTTCCATTTTAAGGAGATCAAAGGTATTTGGAGGAGTCTAGATGAGGTTTGGTGGAGTTGGAGTTGTAGCGTAACTGCAACAGTCTTTTTAAAATGTAAAATAGGGATTTTTGGTGTAAGATGATAGTTTATGGATTGTTTGACCAGCTAGTTTATGACATGTGTTTGGCGAGGGGATGAGTGTGAATTTTTTCACACTATAAGAAATTGTTTGACACTATATATTAATTCCAAACTGAAACATAATCTTTTTTTATAGAAAAATTCTTTTACGACTTAATAGTTGGTTTTACGACATGAGTTATATTGAGTCCTGGGTTTTACACCATAAGAGTGTTGTTTACGCCAGAATTTGGGTGAGTTATAGGTTTTAAATAGGTTATTTTTGTCTGATTCTCCAACCATTTGGCCGTAACCTCTTCCTATCATTTTTAGAGGAACCCCAAGAGATTTTGGATGATCTTATAGCCCTTATACAACTTTGATCCTTGGGTTTTGGTGGATTCATGTTGGTTATCCATGGTAAGTTATCCTCTTTTCCCCTTGTTTTTCCTTCCATTCTTCTTCTAAAATTTTATATGGTGGTGAAGTTTTAGTTTGGGGTGTGTGAGGGTTGTGTTTTGATGATCCTTGTGTGTAGTGTAGGTTGATTCATGGTTTCCCTGTGTTCAGTTGGGGTTTGTGGTCATTTATTCTTCACCTTGCAGTGCACAATGAGTTGGAAAATATTCTTTGAGGTAGGGTTTCACTCATTTATCTTTATTGTATATCATGTGGGTTGGGTTTAATTTTGTTTATATTTAGAAAGATATTTTTCACTAACTTGATGAAGATAAATAATGGGTTAATTGAAATAGAAGGGGAAATGGGTTTGGATTAAAATCTTTTACACCTTCGATATTATTATGATGTTGTGTTTGTATTGGCTGAATGCCCCACTAAAAATCATGGTTGTTGTGAGCCTTTGACTGTGTTTTAGTTTTTGTGATGTGGAAACCTTGTTGCATGTTGCTGTGATTTCACCATAAATGAAAATTGGTTGACCACTTATATTTGGTTAATAAAATGGCTTCCCTATTATTTATGGATTGTGTGATAATTCCCCTAAAATAAAGAAGGGTAATTGATAAAAATATCCCTTCTAAATTTATAAAATATTTTGTGATGTGTTGTGATGTGTGGTCGTTATGTGGGGACACAATGTGTGGTTGTGGAGTGTGGGGTTGATGGGTTTGTGAGGTCATGTTTTGGGACATCAATTTGATGGGTTTGTGAGGTTGTGTTATGGGGTGGTGATGTGATGGGTCTGTGAGGTCATGTTGCGGGGCAATGATTTGTGATTGTGATTCAAGACAATTGTAATGACCCAAACTTTTATCAAAGGAATTTATCCCTTATTATAGTAATTTCACATAGTATAAATCAAATATGTACCATAATAAAAACACTATAAATAAATAATTAATGAAATAATAATTATTTATAGAAGATAAGGACTTCATACCGATGAAATAGTAACTTGACCTTATGAACGGTAATATAACCCTTATGAATAATAAACCAGTAAAATGAATAATAACCTCACCCATAAAAGTATAAATAAAATTTTGTCATCTTATAAGTACAAATATGATATAATTATATCATAGTATAATTAAGTAAATATTTTAAAAATTATTAATTAAGTGTTGGTATTTTTATAAGTCATAAATATTTAATTAAAATTTTATGACTAATTTAATAATTTAAAATAAAATCTATTCTCATAAAATTTATTCATAAATTAATATTTTTTTATGTATTATGATTTATAAATAATTTTATGAGATCTTAATTAATTTTTTAAAGTGTTATAAAAGAAATTATAATTTTAAAATATATATTTTTCAAGTAAATGAGAATTTTAATTAAAAATTAAATTACTCATAATTAGAAAATTATTATCATGAAATGGAGTTCATTTTTTTATTTATAAATCTCAAAAAATAGTTAGGTTAAATTTTTGGGATCTTTCAGAATTACATGATGTTTTGGTGAATAGTAAAATACTGCAATTTACAGTATATATACATTATATACTAAATACACTATTCATTGAGTCATTGATGATGTAATAACCATTAGTTCAAACTAAAATGATATAATTAATATATTTATTCTCAATAATAAACACTATTTCTTTTCTTGAGAAAAATAATAAACTAATTGATTAAGTAATGAGAAAACACCCCTCTCCACCACTATAAATACCACCTCTCACCACCTCTTCTCATCACACTTCTCAAAATTTTATCCTTTCATAAATTCTTCCCAATACTCTTCCCTATACCCTCCCCCAATACCAAGATCTCTTGTTCTTATTAAAAGATGAAGCCTAGGTTCCTTAAGGAGAATCTCAAGAGAACTCAAGAGGTAAATCCTCTCTCTTTTTCTTTTAATTTTCTTTCAATTTCATTTATTTTATTATTCTCTCTTAAAATCCCTTCATACAAATGGAACAATAACTAAATTAAATTAAATATACTGGAATTATATCTTGTTAATGGAATATCCATCATTAAACTCCTCCCTCTCACTCTTTTATTATAGAAATGAAATTATTTCCAGTGATGTGTCAATTTACCGACATCATGGGCGATGCACTTTCATTTTCCTTAAAAACCTTTAAGTATGTTAATAAAACCATTAAATGGTTTATAAAAGATTTTAATTCATATAATAAAACCCTATTTATTTTATGGAACTAACATTTATACATAATACTAAATGATAAAACAAAATGAGTTCGTTGTGATTGAAAAACCACCAAAATTAACCTAAAGCGGTCATCATTAAATTTTATCTAACGATTCATACTCATGGAATATAAAAAATTTATTTATAAGATCATTTAAACTTATTTAATATCATTAATAAAATATAATAACAATTCTAGACATTTATTCTCATTTTTAACGAACTTCTATTCATGTATAAAAGTGAACTGATCATGAAAACCATGAAAGCAAATGTTCTCAAATGATGAAATAAAACTCTATAACTCATCAAAAATCCCATAAAATAACTTAATAAAAACATAATGAATCAGATTAATGTATAAAATATTTTTTAATTTTTAATTTCTGAATCTAATGTGATTATATAGGATATTAATGTGAAGAAATCATTCATACTGAAGGTAAGGGGAATTCTCAAACCCAACTCTATTTCTTTGGGGTTTCCCTCTTACACCCCATTTTTAGTATGAATATTCCTTAAATATAACTTCTTCATCATTATATTAACTTTTATAGGATATATATGTTTTCTAATTGATATTATAAAAACATAATGTTTTTGAAAAGAACTCTTCTTTCAAAAAACACACCTTTTACTTCTCTAGATTGTTTCTTCTTCACTCAAGGTTAATGATTTAAGTATGTCATTCCATATTTCATTTGGGGACCCTAATGTTTATAAATGTATGCTTATGAAATGAAACTCATTCCTTTACATGGGTTATTTTATGTTCAGGATTTATATTTGTTCTATGTGGCATGCATGATAATGTAAATGTTATGATGTGACAGATGCACCAAAATTATATAGCACTCCAATGCATTGGGTAATGTGATGAATATAATGACTTAAAGAGAAATATGTGTGAACATGATGCTATATTTGTTCACAACTATGTGTGTTAGTTTACCACTGAGACATGATGTTTGATTTTTATGCATTTCCACATTCCATGCCATTATCTAATGCTTCTTATCATGATTATGATGATGTTACAATTATGCTCACACCATATTATATTGTTTCATGTTCTTATCTATCCATTACTGGGATTTTAGATCACCCCCTTTTTATGTATATCCTCAAGTGATTACATGTACTAAGAATAATTTAAGGGACAATAAGAAGCTAGAGAAGAGGGAATTAAATAATGTTTTTATGTTTTATTTTGTAAATGTTATGCATGGTGCTAATTTTCCTAGGATACTAAACCTTTGGATCCTAGTTGTGTAATGATTTTATGTTGTGTGACTTTAAAAATATTTAATAGTAATGTAAGAAAAAATAGGGTGGCTATAGTTGGTATCAGAGTATAGTTTAGTTAATTTTCGAATTAGGATTAGAGAACCTTAGTGAAAACCCTTAATATGAGACTAAGTATAAGTGGGCACCCAAGAAGATTTGTTTTAGAAAATGATAAACATAGGTATCCCACAAGATATGTATTTATACTTAAATTAAAAAAGGAATAAATTATTTATACATGGCTTGTGGACTTATGTATTGTTATAACCTTTTCTATTTTAGAAAATTGTGCGAACCAGGAGAAACCAGACCAACAACTCATACGAGGTACAATGCAGTGATCTCCCGAATAATATCCCCAATGCTTTGGGAGGTGGATTTCAAAATTTCATGGCGATTATTACCAATATGTCCCAGGTTATGAAAAATAACCTAAATAATGTGAAATTTCCATCTTCACTTAAGAGGGAGCAATTATCTATTGATTGTTTTATGCAGCAACGACTGCCGATGTTTAGTGGATATTATAATCCACTTGTCATTTAATAGTGGTTCAAATCTATGGAGAATATATTTTCTATGATTCAGTATTCTGAAATGGATAAGGTGACTCTCACTATTTTATTTTCTAGATGGAGAGGTCGATCAATGGTGGGATTTGATTAAGAACACAAAACCAAGGGATGAAATTGAAGAGATGGAGTGAGAAGACTTTAAGATAATGTTTCTTAACAAGTATTTACCTCAAAAACCTCAAACAAAGATAGAGAGATAATTCATAGAGCTGATTAAAAAGGAAGGATAATCTGTCATGGATTACGAAGAAAATTTCACAAGGCTTTCAAGGTATGATTTGGGTTTTGTTATCAACAATGTTAACTAAATTGATAGATCATTTATTGGTTTAAAACCACACCTTCAAAAGGATCTAGAATTTAGAGACTTTGGGAGTTATGTAGAAGTTGTTCGATTTGCTCTCAAAGTGGAGATGGAGTTTGGAGAATGGACCATGGATATTGTGATAAGAAACAAAAGATGGAGTTTCATGTTAGAGGATCTCATGACAAAGGTGGAAAGAAACTCAACCACCCATATTTCAAAAATGTGGGAAGAAACATCATGGGAACTTCCTCAAAGGGATGGGGAAATGCATAAAGTGTGGGAGAGAAGGTCACCAAGCTCATGAATGTCAAAAATACATGAAGAAGTAGGATAATATAGTGGAGTAAAGGAAAGAACCACCCATGGTCCAATGCTACAACTATATAGATCAAGGGAAGTATTCAAGACAGTGCAATAAACCTTGAGTCTTTGAGGGTAATTGGCATCATCATCCACCAAAGCCAAAGGATCAAGGGAAGGCTTATTCTATCACAAATATGGATTTGGATCAATAAAATGGAGTCGTACAATGTATACTTACTATTCAATCAAGAATGGAAAATTTCTTATTTGATTATGGTTCTACGCATTCCTTTATATCTTGTAAGTTTTCTAAAACTATTGAATCAAAGCCCCAAAACCTTGAAGTAGAGATATCTATAAAAACACAAAGAGGTGCAATTATTGGAATCCAAGTGTTGGAATCTTCTCCAATTAGCATATGTGGGAAGATTCTTCCATCAGATCTTGTAATAATTCCCTTAGTGAAATTAGATGTTATACTAGGGATGGATTTGATCTCATTATATAGGGAACACGTCAACTATCAAGAAAATGAAATATATTTTCATATTTACAACCATCCCATGCCCCTCTATAAATGAAAGGAAGATCATGAATCTCCTTTTGAAAATCCTTAAATGATTTTCATGTTGATTCCCTATGAAGAAGCATAACTCACTCAAATAGTTGAGTCAAAGAAAGGTATCAATCTAGGGGAAATACTCGTCCTTAGGGAATAAAGTGATGTATTTCCTAAAGAGTTACACATAATTCTCCCAGATTGGGAGGTATAATTATCAATAAAACTCATACCCATAGATAATCCTATCTAAAAGTGTCCCTATAGGATGGATCCTATTGAACTGGAGGAGTTAAAGAAGCAACTGCAAGAGAATTTGGAAAAAGGGTTCATACACCCTAGTGCATCACCATGGGGTGCACCAGTGCTCTTTGTCAAGAATAAGGATGGATCAATGCATCTATGTATTGATTATCAAGAACTAAATAATATCACCATAAATAAAAAGTTTCCTCTTCCATGTATAGATGAATTGTTCAATTAGTGTCAAGGATATTAGTACTTCTCAAAGGTGGATCTTCATTCTAGATATCATCAACTAATAGTGGAGAGGCAATATATTCAGAAGACAACATTCTGTACAAGGTACGAGCACTATGAGTTTTTGGTAATGATTTTAATACTTACTAATGCCCCTGAAATCATCATGGATTTTATGAATAGTGTCTCTAGACATTACCTTGACAAATATTTGGTGGTTTTTATCGATGATATTCTCATCTACTCCAAGAGAAAGGAGGAACATTAAGAACATCTATTTCTTGTGTTGGAGACATTAAAGAAGGATAAGTTATACAACAAGTTCAGAAAGTGTGTCTTTTGGAATAATCAAGTAACATTATTGGGACATGAGATCATAAGTGAGAGAATTTTTATAGACCCTTCAAAGAAAAAGGCGATTAAGGAATGGCACAGACCCTCTAGTGTCACAAAAATCGATTGTTTTCTTGGATTAGTAGGGTACTATCGAAATTTCATGACAAATTTCTCACAATTATGAAGCCCAATAACTAAGTTAATAAGGAAAGGGGTAAATTATTTTTGTATGGAAGAATATGAGGAAAGATTCAAGGAGATAAATAAGAGGTTGATCACTACACCTATACTCACATTACCCAAAAGTGAAGAAAGTTTTTTGATATATAGTGATTCTTCTAAGAAAGGATTTAGTTTTGTACTCATGGAAAATGATAATGTGATATCTTATGCCTCATGAGAGTTGAAGATCCATGAGACGAACTACCTGATGCATGATCTAGATTTAGTAGTTGTGATTTTTGCCTTGAAAATCTAGAGGCACTACCTCTATAGTGAAAAGTGTGACATATATACCGATCAAAAGAGACTAAAGTATATATTCATACAAAAGGATCTCAAAATGAGTAAAAGTAGTTGGTTATATATAATCAAAGACTATGATTTCTCTATTCACTATCATCTTGGAAGGGTGAAAAAGTTATCTATTACACTTAGTAGAAATGAACCTGCTACTCTATCCATGTCATAGATTGAGAAGGACCCTATCTTCATGGATATACAAAGAATGGATTTGGAAATCATGATGGTAAGGAATAAATCCTACCTTTACCAAATTATTTCCTAACCATCTATCAAAGAGAAGATTAAGGAGGCACAAAGGGATGATTCTGAGTTTTAAAATAGGGTGAATGCTGTAAAGGAAGAGAAGTTTCCTGAGTTACATATCGATGATGATGGTGTGATTTGGTTTGAAACAAGGCTTTATGTGCCTTCATCACATGGGATAAAGAAGGATATATTGGATGATGCACGTATCTCAATATTCTCTATCAATCCTAGTAGCACCAAGCCATACCGTGACCTCTGAGAACACTTCTTGTGAGACAACATGAAGAATGAGATTGTTGAGTATATCTCAAGGTGATTGATATGTCACTAAGTTAAAGAAGAGTGAAATAAGTTCAAAGGGATGATGAAACTATTGCCTATACCCATGTAGAAATAGAATAATGTCACTATGTACTTTGTCACAGGTCTCCTGAAGACATCCAAAGGAAATAATGCGTTATGGGTTGTGGTGGACCGACTCACCAAGACTGCCCACTTTATTTCTATTTGGGAATATTTCTCTCTTTAACAACTTGAAAATATATATGTGAAGGAAGTGATGAGATTTCATGGGGTTCTACTTTCAATTGTCTCTGATCGTGATCCTAGTTTCACATCTAAATTCTGGTGGAGTCTTCAACATGCCTTGAGAACTGAATTAAATTTCAGCATGACCTATCACCCACAAAATAATGTCTAATCTTAAAGGAATATTTTTTTTCTCAAATATATTCTAAGATCCTAATATTTATAATTCAAAGGAATATGTGATCAAAATATTCCATTGGTTGAGTTCTCATACCAAAATATCTTCCACATGAGTATTCAGATAGTTCTATATGAAGATCTGTATAGAAAATGATGTAGAACTCTAACCTATTGGGATGAAGTTGGAGAAAGAAATCTACTTAGATCCGATCTTATACAAGAGATGACAGACAAGGTTCAATCCATATAGTAACATATCAAATATTATTGGAGTTAGAAAAAGAGTTACACTGAAAAACATCCAAGGGACTTGGAAGTCAACATTGGAGATAAAGTCTTCCTTTGAATCTTACCATGGAAGAGAATCATGCGGTTTGGAAATAAAGGGAAGTTAAGACTAAGGCACACTGGCCCCTTTTAGATCCTTGATCACATAAGAGCAGTGGACTATCAACTTGTGCTTCCATCGAATATGGCTCAATTTTATAATGTGTTCTATGTATCACTCCCGAGGAAGTATATACCAGATATATTACATGTTCTGAACTCATAGGTGGTATAGCTGGAAAATGATCTCTCTTATAAGAAGTATCTATTTAAGATTATGGACCAGAGTGATATGGTTCTACAAAACAATAAAACCCACTTAGTCAAAGTTTAGTGGAGGAACCATAAGTATGAATAAGAAACTTGGGAACCAGAGGAGGTGATAAAGGAGAATTACCCTCACTTGTTTATGTAAAATGAAAATTTGAGGGTGAAATTTCAAAAGGGGAGAAGAATGTAATGACCCCAACTTTTATCAAAGGGATGTATACCTTATTCTAGTAATGTAACATAGTATAAATCAAATATGTAACATAATAAAAAAACATTATAAGAAAAGAATGAATGAAATAAGAATTATTTCTAGAAGTGAAGGAACCAATACCGATGAAATAGTAACTTGACCTTAGGAATAGTAATATGACCCTTATGAATAATAAACTGACCAAATGAATAGTAACCACACACATGAAATTATAAATTAAAATTTTTCATCTTATAATTGAAAATATGATATAATTATATCATAGTATAAGTAAGTAAATAGTTTAAAAATTATTAATTAAGTGTTGGTATTTTGATAAGTAATAAATATTTAATTACAATTTTATGAGTAATTTAATAATTTAAAAGAAAATTTATTTTTATAAAATGTATTCATAAATTAATATTTTGATGTAATATGATATTAAGATAATTTTATGATACGTTATGTATTTTTTTAAAGGGTTATAAAATTAGTTATAATTTTCAAATCTGTATTTTCCAAGTAAATGGGCATTTTAATTAAAAATTAAATTACTCATGTTTAGAAAATTATTTTCATAAAATAGAGTTAATTTTTGAATTCTACATGTAAAAAAATGGTTAGGGTGAATTTTTTCTATTTTTTTCAATTACTTGAATTTTTTGTGAATAGTAAAATACGATAATTTATAGTATATATATACATTATAAGCTGAATACACTATTAATTGAGTCATTTATAATGTATGAAACATTATTTCAAACTAAAATTATCTAATTAATGTATTTAGTCTCAATAATCAACACTATTTCTTGTCTTGAACAAAATAGTAAACTAATGGATTAAATATTGAGAAAACACCCCTCTCCTCCACTATAAATACCACCCCTCACACCTCTTATCCTCACACCTCTCAAGCTTTTATAATGGCCTAAATTCTACCCAATACTCTTCCTTATCCCCTAACCCCATTCCCAGAAGCTCTTTGTCTCATAAAAAGACCAACTCTAGGTTTCTTAAGGAGGATCTCAAGAGGAGAACTGAAGAGGCAAATCCTCTCTCTTTTTCTTTTAATTTCATTTCAATTTCATTTCTTTTATTATTCTATCCTAACCTCTCTTCATAAAAATGTAATAATAACTCTAGTAACTTATATAAACTTCAATTATATCATGTTAATGGAATACTCATCATTAAAATCCTCCTTATCACTCTTTTATTATAGAAATGAAATTGTCACCCGTGATGTGTCAATTTACCAACATCATGGGAGATGTTCTTTCATTTTCCTTAAACACATTCAAGGATATTAATAAAACCATTAAATGGTTTAAAAAAATAATTTTTATTTTAAAACCATCTTTATTTTCTGAAACTAACATTTATACATAATACTAAATGATAAAACAAAATGAGTTCGTTGTGATTTAAAAACAGCCAAAATTAACCTAAAGCGATCATCATTAACTTTAATCTAATGATTCATACTAATGGTATATAAAAAATTTCTTTATAATATCATTTAAAATTCTATAAGATCATTAAGAAAATATAATAACAATTCTGGATTTTTATCCTCATTTTGCATGAACTTCCATTCATATATACAAGTGAACCAATCATGAAAACCATGAAAAAAAATGTTCCCAAACGATGAAATTAAACACTATAACTCATCCAAAATCCAATAAAAGAACTTAATAAAACCATAATGAATAATATTCACGTATAAAATGTTTTTTAATGTTTAATTAATTAATATAATGTGATTATATAGGATATTAAAGTGAAGGAAGCATTTGTACCCAAGGTAAGGGGAATTATCAAACCCAACTCTATTTCTTTGGGTTTTCCATATTTCACCCCATTTTCAGTATGGATATTCCTTAAATATCATTTATTCATCATTTTATTACCTTTTATGGGATTTTAATTTTTTCTACTTGAGTTTATGACAAACACAATATTTTCAAAAAGAACTCTTCTTTCAAAAAATACACCTTTTACTTATCGAGATTGTTTCTTCTTCACTCAAGGTCGATGATTCAAGTATGTTATTCCATATTTCATTTGGGGATCCAAAATTTTATGAATGTATACTTATGAAATTAAACTCATTCCTTTCCATTGGTTGTTTTATGTTCCATATTGATATATTTTCTATGTGGCATGCATGATAATGTAAATGTTATGATGTGATGGGTGCACCCAGAATTATATAGCGCAATGTAAATGTTATGATGCGAAGGGTACACCTGGAATTATATAGTGCTCTAATGAAATGGGTAATGTGATTAATATAATTATTTAAAGTTAAATATGAGTGAAAATGATGCTATATTTGTTTACAACTATGTGTGGTAGTTTACCTCTAAGACATGATGTTTTTTTTCATTGCCACATTCCATGCCATTATCTAATGCTTCCTCTCATGATTATGATGATGATGTTATGATTATGATAAACCCATGTTATATTGTTTCATGTTATTACCTATCATATTACTAGGCTTTTATCTCATCCCTTTTTGATGTATTTCCTCTGGTGATTACATGTAATAAGAAGAATTCAAGGGCTAATAAGAAACTAGAGAAGAAGGAATTAAATAAATATTTATGTTTTATTTTTTAAATGTTATTCATGGTCCTAATATTCCCAAGAAACTAAACTTTTAGATCCTCATTTTGTAATTATTTTAGGTTGTATTCCTTTAAAAAGATATAATACTAATGTAAGAAAAAGTAGGGTTTCTATAATAATGATGGATGGTTGCGTTATGTGGCAGATGAGATGAGAATGGTTGTGTTATGCGAGTTGCCCGGGTAGTATTGGGATTAAATAAAATATTGAAATTGAAATGGTTTGGGATGGTTTGGTTAATGATATGGAAATGGTTAATGAAAAATTTAAAATAATAAGTGTTTTTAAATAATTTTGATGATAAATAATGGAAGGAATGGGATGTTTAAATGAAATTGGATTGACCTATAATGAAATGTGGGAAGTGGATTATGCCTTGTGTTTTTTGTGCGGATTTATGCATTTAGAGGTGGAAACAAAAGTGGGGATGTTGTGATTTGGTGATTTATTTTTTTACACTTATAGGTTGGGCTTGTTTGTGTGTGGATATATATATACCTTGTATATTCTTTGTGATTTCTATATACACTCCACTTGTGTCGAGCACTATGTGCCGACGCTTATAAATTTATTCAAGGGGTGTTTTTCTTGTGACGTACCAACCCAGTTTCCACTAATAGTTTCCCTAAACCAGTGGTCCACATGGACTTAAGCATGCCTCCTCATATGCAAGAGGGTAAAAACAAGAAATGAGGGCCTAGGGTGTGTCTGTGGGGAGACTATGCCTTCTGGTCAAAGTAGCACATAGTTATAATCAATAGGTAAATAGAAGAAGCATATAAATAATGGAAAAGATAGTGGAATCTTGTATAAATATCCCAGTACCAAATAATAATCAAAATTAGTAATGTGAATCATATACATAAGACAATGATGTCATATCTCTATAAAATAGGCAAAACATGTATACATTGTAGTGGAAAATAAATATATTACAAAACATAAAAAAGAATAAAAAGGAAAAAATATATCCAAGCATCTAGATCTACATCTTGATCATATACTACCAAACTCCAATATTAATACATGCAAGAATTCATCCATCCATAAGTGGATGATTCCCCTTATCTACACTTACAAGCATATGGTTTTTCCAGGTACCATCGGAGGGCTGGATAGGGTATGAGATAAGTTCAGTATTCCATCACCAAAAATGTATATAAATATCAAATAAATGTATATAATATGGTAGTGTGCATGTAATAAAGGAGTGTAGTAAATAATCTATAAAGGGTCAGTCTTGGTTTTGGAAGGACACTAGGAAAATGATACCTGCTTCGAACTCAGCCGGATGATCACTGAACAAGTAACCAGATGTATACACATATATGAACTATATACATAGTGACGTCTACAACCATATATATGTATAATACCACTAACTAGGACTTGAGGCATAACTCATACATCCATAAGTTATAACATGAGAATCACAAGTATCAAGGGACATCATACCTAGTATCACAGTAGTAAGGATTGGCATGCCCAATATCATAATCATAGGGACATTGTGCCTATATAATAAGAATAGGTGATGCCATGTCTAGTATCACAGTAATAGATTCATCATGCCTGTATATAACAACAAGGGTCGTTATTCCCACATATCACGTTCATATGGGTCATTATGCCCGTATCAAATTTATAAAGGTCTGCCATGACCATGTCACATTTATAAAAGGTTTCTATGCCCATATCACATTTATAAAGGGTCTCTATGACCATTAATATAACATTAATAAGGTTCATCAAGACAAATTTATAATAGAAGGGTATCCATACCCAATTATATCAATTATTTATATTAATGTCTTTAATCAGATCCAATAGTTAATTCATAACTCATAAACATTCAATAATAACAAATGAGTAACCATTGTTCCATTTAATTAGGTGTCATGGTCATACCAATCACCTATATTTAATTTATATCATGTTGGTATGTGTGTTAGCCATTCTACACCACAAAAATTACCCATTTCAATTATGATATCACAATTTAAAAGTCACACCAAAACCATTTAGATGATGGTCTAAACATTTAATCCTTTATTACCAAAAATTCAATTTGATCAGAACACCATGAGGGGTGTCCATTATTGATAGGGACCTAATAAGGTCATAAGGTTCTCAATTAAGGAAACAATTTTAAGGAAGATTAAATTTAAAGGAAACTCATGATGAAACAGGTGTTCGACATAATGACACATATTATAAAACATCTCAACTTTGAGGGATAAAACTAGATCACCTACCTTATGCCTATAGAGGATAACCCATCCATTATCACCTTTGGTATAGTCTAGGTTAAGAGAAAATAGTAAAACAGATGAACACCCTGAAAATAAAGCATATGACCCTACTCCTAAATAACTCCACTGAGAGAAAGAAAAATGGAGAAAGGCACATGATGAATAGAGTACTCATCAGTGGGTATCCAACGTAATAAAAAAATTCAAATAGAACTTTAGATGATGAAGATATACAAGAACCTAAGTTAAGGAGCTTAAGAGATCCCAACATGAGAAAAAGGAGCTCCTACTGGAAAATAGTAATTTCACCAAAAAATTAGAGAGTCTTACGGTTTGGACACGTGGTTGGAAAAACCTTGAACAAACCATGAAAACCTCACTGCCTCAAGAGGGGACCTATATGGTTAAGCTGAACAGTTTGAGAAACCATGAACCAACCATGTTGTATGCCTATGCTAAAAAGTGAATACAACCATCATGGTCATGCAGCCTTAGGTGCATTGTTAGGGAATACCATGAACACCACTTTTCCATATGAAACGCCCCACATAGTTAGGACAAACCATGCAGGATAGGTGACATGGTTTCTAATAACCGTACAACCTAGTGATTTCTTCCACTTCCTGGGGTTCTGAGCTCTGAAAAATACCCATACATCCCCCAAAACTTTAGTGACATTATTAAGAACCCATAAAAGGTCCAAAAAAAATAATTATATTGAAATTTAAAGGATTTATAACTCATAGAAAAATTGGATTCTTACAGTCTTTCCCCCATAAAGCAATTCAGCCCAAAATTGTCCTTCCATGGGTGGTGAAACGCTGCATGAGAATAACTCTGGCCACTGAGCACGTACGTCAGCCTCTCGCTCCCAAGTATCATCCTGTAATCAGCTGTTCTTCCATAAAATGAATAATAAAGGGACAATCTGGCCTCATAGATCCTTTATGATCTAGTCAATAATGTGTATAGGATACTCCTCAAAATAAGCATTATCATCTAGTTGTACATCCTCAGAATCAAAAGTCTGAGATAGTTAGGCATGATAACGGTGAAGCTATGAAACATGGAATACACCGTGCATGGAATGATACCTATGAGTTAGTAAAAAATGATATCCTACCATATTGAATATCTCTAGAATCTCAAATGGCGTGACATAATGAGACGACAACTTCCCTTGCCTCTGTATCCATCTATGCCTAGCTCTGGGTGATACTTGTATGAAATCACGATCCAAAACCTCTAACTCTAGAGGTCATTGATGGTGATAAACATAATATTTTTTTCTAGAGTAAGAGGTATAAATCCACTTCCTAATAAATTTAACCCATTATGAAGTCTCCTGAATGATATGAGGACCTAGTAGCATTGCCTCTCCTGACTCAAACCAGCACAAGGGTGAACAACCTGACCTATCGTATATGGCCTCATAAGGATCCATCTGAATCGTCACCTAAAATATGTTATTATAGATGAACTCAATGAGAGGTATATGCTTCTCCAAAGAACCATTGAAATTAGGGACGTATGATCAGAACATGTCCTCTAACACCTATATAGTCCATTCCGACTAGCCATCAGTCTGAGGGTGAAAATATGTGCTTAGAATCACCCATGTTCCCATATCCCTCTATAAACCCTGATAGAACCTTGATGCAAAACAAGTATCTGTATCTGAAATGATAGTAAAATGGACCATGTGTATCCATATAATCTTATGAAAATAAAATCTTCCCAACTCAACAATTGAGAATTTCTACCAAATATGAAGGAAGTGGGATACTTTGATTAATCGATCCACGACTACCTAAACTACATCTCTACCTCTAGGTGAACTCAGTAAGGTGACTAAAAAATCCATAGAAACATCCTTAAATTTCCATTACGGTACCGGTAATGGATATAAAAACCCATCAGTCCACCAGTGTTCCACCTTCACCAATTGATAGGTGGAACACCTAGTGATAAAACTTGCTATATGATATTTCATCCCTGGCCACCAATACTGTCGGTGCATATCATGATACATCTTGGAGATACCTAGGTGAACTACCAATTGAGAATCATGTGACTATCACATAATCTCATATATTATATTTATGGGAACCTAGATATGATCATGTATATACATGATGTATTCATCATCAATCAGAAAATCCAGAGGCGGGTCTTCACAAGAACTACTCTCTCATAGATCCAAGCATTCAGGATCTGAAAAATACCTCATCTTCAATATCTCCATAAGTGAAGAGATCACTAATATAAATGAAATTAAAGACTATCCTTGATATTATTTAACCACTATGTTCATCTAAAAAATAGGGCCATGACCTTCCACTCGCTACTAGCCTCTTGAACCGCCTATGTCTGAGTCCATCTACTTAAAGCATTGGAAACAACATTACCTTTCCTAGGTTTATAGTCTAGATCGAAGTAAAAATACTCTAGGTATTCAACCCATATTCACTACCTAAGATTCATGTAATTCCATGTGAAAATATAACTAAGGATTTTATGGTATGCAAACACCACAAAATTCTCTCTTAGTAGATAATGCCTCCAACAACACAAGGCATGAACAACAACTTCCAACTCGAGATCATACATTGAGTAATTCCACTCATGAGGCCTCAAATGCTGTGACTCGTATGAAATAACTTGATCCTACTAAATCAGAACAACTCCTTGACTGATACCTAATGAATCATAATATACTATATAACTTCTTCCTATCTCTGGAAGAATCAGTATTAGCACTGAAGTCAATCTCCCTTTCTACTCCTAAAAGGCTGTCTCATAGGCTTTAGACCATCTAAATTTCACACCCTTATTATTCAATCCTGTTAAAGGTGCTTCTAAGCATGAGAAGTCCTATATAAAACACATGTAATAACCAGCTTTCCCAAAGAAACTTTCCATATTAAAGATGTTATTAGGCTACTCCTGGGTAACTACAGCTCTCACCTTCAGTGGGTCAACCAAAACTCCTACCCCTGAGATAACATAACCCATGAAGTGTACCTTATCAATCCATATGTGAAATTTATCAAGATTAGCATACATCATGTGCTCTCTCATTGTATTCAAAATGATCTTAAGATGTGTGTAATGGTCACTTCGAGTATGGGAATACACCAAGATATCATCTATGAAGACCACGATGAAAGAATGCATATAGGGATGGAAAATCCTATTCATCAAAACCATAAATACGGAAAGAATGTCTGTAAGACCAAAATACATAACAAGATACTCATATAATCAATACCCACTATGAAATGTCATACATGGAATTTATAATGTCTTAACTAGAACCTGATGAAAGTGCTATATCAAGTCAATCTTCAATAATACCCTCGAACCTCTAAGTTTGTAAAAAATATCATCTATATGTGGTAAGGGATTCCCATTTTTCACTTTAATATGATTAAATTTCTAGAAATCCTTGCAAATACTATGGTTTCTATCTGAATTCTTGGAGAAAAGGAAAGGAGAAACCTAGGG
This sequence comes from Viscum album, assembly GCA_963277665.1. Lineage (NCBI taxonomy): Eukaryota > Viridiplantae > Streptophyta > Magnoliopsida > Santalales > Viscaceae > Viscum > Viscum album. The sequence goes on from OY728120.1 coordinate 1,180,984,029, forward strand.
AGAATTACTAGGCTATATGAAACCCTTGGAATCTAAATCCTCTAGCTACCTCTTAATCTCCTACGACTTAGTAGTTTTCATCCTATAAGGAGGAATGAATAATGATTTAGATCTATTCACAAGATCGATAGTAAACTCTAACTCTATTTCAAGAGGTAGTACATAGAAGTCATTGTGGAAAACATCCATAAATATATTGACTGTAGGAGGGAATTTAATCTGATGTAATCCCTGGTCATTCATAAAAATGATGGTAATATGGACAGTCCCTCCACCCATCCCATGATTATTTGTTCCAAATATACTATCCTGGATATCATACTCCCCCTTGTGAAAATAAGTACTGTCGTATGGTGATGTAAACTATAACCTCCATTGATAACAATCCATATAGGCTTGATAGGGAACCAACCAGTCCATCCCAAGAATGAAATTGAAGCCCTTAATCATAAGGATGAATAGGTCCCATAAGAAACAATGATTTCCTACCTCAAGGGGGAATTCATTTCATTAGTGTGCACTCTTTTAAAGTTTACCTAAAGGTGCATCAAGTGACATAGCACTACAAGAGTACACAACATGACATCCAACGCTCTCTATAGTTTCCACAATGATAAAGGAGTGTGATGTACTTATATGGAAAAGGTAATAAACTATAGTAGAGGCTACTAGAATAGTACCTAGAAAAATATATGGACCAAAACCCTACTCCTATGGTATAGAAAGCACTAAATAGATATGGAATGATCTAGGACCCTATTATGCACCCTGGATATTTAGAGGGGGTCTGCTTTGCTAGAGATGAATATATAGAGCCCAAATACTAGGACCATGACCTCCTCCTCTTCATGTATGGTAAGTAGTACTACAACTACCTTTCTGGTAAGTTGATATTTATCTTTCTCCTAAAGGAGGAGCTGATAAGGATCCTCTCCCAGTAGGAATATATGGGAAGGTCCTATAGAAATGATGATCATGCCCCAATATTTCATAGACTCAACACTTGATGGGTTCTCTGGGACACTGGGCCTTCTTATGAACATGATTCCCACACTGGTTAAAAACCATATAATTGTTAGAAGGTGTCACCTAGATGCCACTTCTCACACACACAGTCTAAAAATGTTGATGTTGACCACAAGTTGAACCAGTAACCTGTCTCGGTTCTGAACGGCCCTAGCTCACACCATATGCATTCCTTAGGTTCCACTTGGTGATAAGATCCTAGTTCACTATATTATATATAACAATCAATAGGAAAAAATTTACTCAATAATGAATAGGATGCCATTGAACATCCTCATATCATATCACTTTTTCTGGCTCATCAGCTGTATGGATAGATGTAAAGAACTAAATCTCTATAAAAAGAGATGAATAGTCTATAACTACCATAGAACCCCTCTATAGGTTCCTGAAATCCCTATAATGATCATCCCTCAAGCTCTCAAGGAAGAAGTAATCATAGAATATTGACTGGAAATCCCTCCAAGTCACTTTCTTACACTAACAATCCCAGTTTAGAATATCCCACCAATGTTTGGCAGATCCATGAAGAATATAAATGGTGAGCTCCACTATCCTCTCAAGAGGTGTCTTAAGATGATTTAATATAGATAAGACTGTCTCCAGCCACAAATATGCATCCTGGGGCCACCATCCTATGAAAAAGTTCGTGGATGATGCTATTGAAACTCCCACGCAATCTCTCCCATAGAAAGGATAGGTCACAGTGCTCCCTATATTGTCTTCCTAAGCTGTAAAAACTCCTATCAAAACAGACACCATCACCCACATTCTGGATAATAGGAGGTTCTAGAGTTGGAACTATTGGAGGTTTCATTGGTGGCATAGGGCCCACCACCTCCATAACATGGTTATCACCACTGTCTTAGAGAACGACTAGAGGACGTCATGGTGGTGTTTCTCTACAAATGCCAAACACCTCATATATGATTAAGTAGGGATTACATCATAAATACTAAAGTAAGACAGGAATGAGCCTTATTATGTAATAGTGACACACCTATTCCTTCTCAAAGAGCTAGTTCTGGGTGATTATAACATTTATATAGAACATAGAAGAAGCTACCTAATTCTCACTACTAAGGTCGGGTCTAGGTCAAGCTCTGTGTTTTTCAATAAGGGTACCAGTATATAGATTGAAAATTTGAATTTATAGAGGAAAAAACCCTTTAAATAGAAATTGGAATCCCTATTTAATGGAACCATTTCATCATTTTGAATTTATTTTCATTTTATTTCATTATCATTTGAACAGTTTACCTTAATGGTTGAACTGTATGGATCACCACTTCCAATTTATAAGGTCCCATACACCTTATAGACTGAAGTGTGGATTCCATTTAAGGAAAAAACTCATTTATCGAGTCCTTTCATGAAATTTTAGCATAATTTATGGGTATATCATTAAGCTCTAAAACATTATGTAGGAAATTCACACTGTAATATAAACATGGCATGGAACAATGCATGACATGTGAATTGTAAAAGGTGCCTAAAATGATGCATGAGATGGGATGCTCTAATCTAATTGGGCCATGCTAAAATAAAATCCTCAATCATAGTAATAATAACATCACAATTCAAGTGCATCACCAAATAGTGGAATCAAATCAACTATAATAGGAATAATACAGAATAACATGTCTCATCCTAGGTAATTTGGCCTTTCCCTGCACGTGGGTTAGCTACTCCTAGGAGAAACTCATTACGAAATACTAATATAATTCTAATATCCTATATAATATTCATAAAAATCAATACAAAAGAAAATAAGTATGCTCTAATACCAATTTTTGAATTCCCAACCTGGGTGCCACTCAGAGGTACCCGAATCGGTGGGCCACATGCCCTAATGTGTGCCTCCCCGTATTCCAGATGCTACTGACTAGTAGTGAGGGCCTATGGTGTGTCTATGGGGGACTATTACGTCTAGTCAGAGTAGTACTACTATATAATCAATAGGTAAATATCAGAAGCATATCAATAATGTAAAATACAATAGAAGCACATATAAACATCCAAGTACCAAATAATAATAAAAATAAGTAATGCGAGTCATATTCAAAAGATGATGATTCGATATATCTACAAAATAGGAATACATGTATACATGGTAGAAAATGGTTAATAAAGTAAATGATATAAAAAAGAAACAAAAAGGAAAAAATATATCCTAGCATTCCGAGCTCCAGTCCGATCATCTTATACCATGTTCCCATCCAAATTCATGTAAGAATTCATGCATCCATAAGTGGACACTTCCCCTTATCTACACCTAAAAGAATATGGTATTCCCAGGTATCATTGGTGGCCCGGATAAGATGTGAGATAAACTAAGTAGGCCACCAATAATAGTGTCTATAAACATCTAATCAGTGCATATAATATGGAAGTGTGTAGGTAATAAAGGAGAGAAGTAAATAAAATGTAAAGGGTCAGTCCTGGTTCCATAAAGACACACCACCAGCATCAGCCTCAGCCAGATGGTCTCTAAAAAAGTAACCAGATATATACACGTATATGGAATATATACATAGTGACATCTAAAACCATATATATGGCTACTACCACTATCCTAGACCCGATTTGTAAATCAGATATCCATAAGATGTAGCATGAGAATCATAAGTATCAAGTGACATCATTCCCAGTATCACAGTAGTAATGGTCACCATGCCTAGTATCATAATCATAGGGATGCCATGCCTATATCCTAATAATAGGGGATGCCATTCCCATTATTGTAGTAACAGGTTCATCATGCCCTTATGTAACAACAAGGGTCGTCATGCCTGCATATCAATAATGGTGACCCTTATAACATGCATAAGGTTCATCAATCCCAATTTATAACAAAACTATCTCCATGCCCGATTATATCAATTATTAATAGCAAAGGCATTAATCAGAGCCAACAGTTAATTCATAACTCATAAAAATTAAATAATAGCAAGGATGAAACCATTTTTCCATTTAATTAGGTGATGTGGCCGTACCAATCACATCTATTCAATTTATCTTAAGTTGGTAAGTTTGTTATCTATGCTACACAACATTAATTACACATTTCACTTCTGATATCACAATTTAAAAGTCATGATAAACCATTTTGATAATGCTATATCCATTTATTTATTTATTTCCATAAAGAAAATTTGATTGTCACACCTCAAGGGGTGGAAAAAATCAATGGGGACATAAGAAGGTCATATGGTTCTAAATTAAGGAATCCATTTTAAAGTTGATTAAATTTAGGGGAAATGCACTATGAAGCCAACATGTGGTCCAATGACACATATTATAAAACATCCCAAATTTGAGGGATAATAACTAGACAACCTAAATTATGTCTATAGAGGATAAATCATTTAGTATCACCTTTTGTTTTGTCTAGATCGAGTGAAAATGTAAAAATAGATGAATTCCTAGAAAATAGGGAATATGAACCTACTCCTAAAAAATTTAATTGATAGAAAGACAAATGGGGAAAAGAGAAAGATGAATATACTACTCACTGATGGATATCCCAAAAGATGAATGGAATTCAAATAAGACTTTAAATTATGAATATATCTAAGAACCTAGGTTAATGAGCTTCATAGATTCCAACATGTTCAAAATGATCTCCCTACCACTAGAAATGAGAAATAGGAGGAAGGGGATAAGTTTAAAAGAATTAATAGGAAAATAGTAATTTCACCAAAAAATTAAAGAGTCACACAGTTTGGAATCATGGTTGGCCAAACCATGCACTAGTTGTGTACACCTCAGAGACTCAAGAGTGGACCTGCACAGTTTGGCTACACAGTTTGAGAAATTTTGTGCTAACTATGCTGTATTCCTCTAATAAAAAGTGTAGAGAAACCACATGGTTTGGTGACCCAGGGAAAAAGGTTAGTGCAGAACATGTGCCCTACTTTTCCCTATGAAACACCCCACATGGTTAGGAGGAACTGTGTAGGTTGGGAGGCATGGTGTCTACTAATCATGTGACCTAGTGATCTCTTCCACCGGTCGGGGTTCTGAGCTCTTAAAAATCCCTAGGCACCCCTATAACTTCTGTGACCTCATTAGGCACCCATAAAAGGTCCAAAAAAATAATTAGACTAAAATTTAAAGGATCCATACCTCATATAAAAACTGGGTACTTACATTTACCAACGTCCCAGTGATGAGTATGGATGAATGACTACCTACACTTTCCCACTCTCTCTTCCAGGAAAGAAGATATGCACAAGTTGTGATAGTTGGAGGTATGATAGTGCACTAGGTGATGGAATATGTCTCTTCAGGTAAGATGTGATATGATCATTCTATGAGGTGATGTCCCAAGTGTCTTTGAGAGAGATATAATGAGACCGTGCTATGGGGTGGTGATGTATGTTATATAGAAGAGATGGAAGTGTCAGAATGTGAGATAATGGGATGTGAGAGCAAAAAATAAGTGGGAAAGCGTTGTGGGGTACCCTTCATCGATACAATTCATATCATGTAATTGTACTTGGATTTATTTATTTGGAGAGGGTTCCTTGGTGATGGTATACATTAGTTAGTGGGCCTGTTTAGGTGGTGTTTGGATCTATTTTTTTATCATTGGTGCATTAGTATACTTCTTTCACATGTTCATGAGAGACTTTGGTTACCCTAATGATTATACATGTATTATCACCCAACATATATAAACTATTTTTTAGGTTTCCAAGAGTATTATTTGGACTATGTTGAACAATAATTTCTCTATCTTTTGGATAGTTTTTGTGTCATTTATCAAGATTTTCTTTTAGGTATTAACTTTTAGAGACTATTATCTATATCAGTTTTATTATACATGCATTGTGGGATGATTTTGGATTTCATTTTATGTTATTTCATAGAGTTGGTTCCTATTGATTCATCCCATCTCTTTATATTATTTTATTATAGAGGGCAATACCTCCCATTTGTGATATTTTTATACCCTTGGTGTTAGTCGCCAACCCAGGGCCTACTGAAGGCAGGACTTGAGGGTCATTATCTATCTCCCTTAATTGATGTATCTTTGGAGGGAGGGGGTCATGATATCATGTATATATTTTTTGGACATCCTTAATTAATTTATTTGTAAAAATTATGAGAAAAAAATTTATTTAAGGGGGTAGAATGTAACGACCTGAGATTTTGGACCCTTTAAAATGCATAATATGTTTTATAACATGTGTCACACACTACACCCAAAATAAAAAAAACACAACATATTAATAATACATTATTAATAAAGCTATAATAAACAATAATATGTTAAACCATTAAAATGAATTACCTTTATAAGTTAAATAATTAATATGAGTTAATATTGAAAATGTTATTTTCAAAAAAAGTTATTTTAAATATATTATATATTTTATTTTAAAAAGATTAAATTTACAAATTTTAAATTAAAATTTTATAAATTAAAATTCATTTTTGAATTCCTCACAAAAAAATTATCTTAGGATGTATTTTTGAGTTTTTGCAAAAAAAAAATGATTTTTAGGTGAATAGTGAATAATACAGTTTTTACCAAAATAATGACTTTTATCACAATATCAATATATGTGAAAGGAATAAAATTTTATAAAATATTTTAATTTATAAAATATATATATATGTATATATATATTTATATTAATGGTATAATTATGAAATATAAAATATTATTTTAAACTTATAAATTCTATTTTTAATATTTTAGGTCTTAGCAACATTTTATTTGAATTTAAAAATTATTTTCATTTTTTTTATTTTAATAAAACATTTTCATGGTGAAATTTGGATTTGAATTGATTTTAAAGACACATAGATTTTATTTTTTTAATAAATCAACTACTATCATTAAAATCATTAACCATAAAAAATTTATCTTATAAGTATGTTTTAAGTTTAAAAACACAAATTTATTTTAATTTTTTTTTTATGTATTATGTGTGTTTAATTTAAAATAATATTTGCACATATTTGTAAAATTAATTAGGTTAAATAGAACCCAAAATTTGTAATCTTCTTGTTATAATTTGTTAATAAGGGTCTACTTAAATTTTCAGTAATAAAATTGTTAGGTCAGACCGGGTAATGGAATATGGTCGAGAGGGCGTGAATAGACTAGATTAAAAAATTTAATCAAATGAATTGATTAATTAAATTAATTATCAAAGTTAATTATTAAGGTTAATTAGTAGCAGAAAAATTAAATCACGCAAGGATGTTTTTTATAGTAGTTCAGTCTAAATTGGGCTTACTCTACTCTTATACCTCTCTACTCGGTGAGAGATACGTGTGCACTAAAAAATAATTTTTAAAGGGGAATCATAGCCCAATTACAAAATACTTTTCTAGTGGAGGGATAACCATGAACCTGACTTTTGTGTGGGGAGTCACAACCCTTACAACCTGACTTTAGACACTGGAAGTCACAACCCAAATAGTCCTGACTTTAGACACAGGGAGTCATAACCCTAGGATCCTGACTTTAGAATCTGGGAGTCAAAAACCGAGGAAAAAGAATAACAAATAATGATTTTGTGTTCAAAATCATAAACAGAAAAATATAGTGCCTGTGAGAGATGGGAAGTATTGTTACATACTCAGAACCAGATGAAAGAAAAGATAGAAATTAAATCACAGGAACTGGTTTTTAAGGTTTAGATCAACACATCTCATCAATGCAATTGTAGTCAAAGCATAACTAATTCAGCACTCAAGGGAACGAGCAGGTGATGAAGCAGAGTGTCATAGGACATTGCAAATGCATAGTCGGTTCAAAGTTCACAACACTTTCTCTTTTTATTGCAATTGTATTTCTTTACCTGCAAGAGAGAATGATATATATAGAGAATAAAATATATAGCAGGTGCAACAACTCCGGTTCCTTTGGATATTCAAAATTAATTGATTCAAGAGGTCCCATAAATATCTCCATGAATATAGTAGCACTATTGCTTCTTTATTCCAGTAGAATAAATATCACATAAAATAATTCAAAATATTTTGAATAAGTCTTCCAATAAAATCTCCAAAATAAGAAAAGCATTTAATGATTTAAAACAACATTGTAAATGAATTTAAAATGTTTTAAATGAAGTAAAAAAAGTTCCTGAAAACTAGAAGCATATTCTGATATTAAATTCAAACATTTGAATTTAAACAATTTTGAAACGTCCAAATTTATTTTTAAAAGACATTGAATTATTTTTATTAATTTTTCTTTCTAAATACAACACCAAAAACATTAAATTTTTTTTATTATGATCCTTATATTTAATGAAATTTTTCCACAAAAAAAAATCATTAAAAAATAATCCATATATATGTAGAAAACCAATTTTTAAAAAATTGCATGAAATGAACAGTAACTTCAGAAATAACAAAAAACTTCGAAAAGAACAGTAACTTCGTAATGAACAATAACTTTGAAATGAACAGTAACTTCAGAATGAATAGTAACTTTAGAATGAATAGTAACTTTGGAATAAACAGTAACTTTGAAATGAATAGTAATGTAACGTAGGGTTGATGAACAATAACGTATGGTTGCTAAACCATACTTTGTGGAATGAACAACAATGTAACGTAGGGTATAAACAGTAACATATGGTTTCCAAACCATACTTTGTGGACTGAACAGTAATGTAAGGTAGGGTTGATGAACAGTAACATATGGTTTCAAAACCATAATTTGTGGAATGAACAGTAACATAACTTAGGGTATAAATAATAACTTATGGTTTCCATACCATACTTTGCGGAATGAACAATAACGTAATGTAGGGTTGATGAATAGTAACATATGGTTGCCAAACCATACTTTGTGGAATTAACAATAACATAATTTAGGGTATAAATAGTAACATATAGTTTCCAAACCATACTTTGTAGAATGAACATTAATGTAACGTAGGGTTTATGAATAGTAATGTATGGCTACCAAACCATACTTTGTGGAATGAACAGTAAACCACACTTTCGTAAAAAATATAGACATAATATTTTGACAAACTTAAACTAAATTTTAAGGGATCTTAACAGCAGATTCAGACTTTGGTCAAAACTAATGATTTGTAGAAAAACTTATTATATTTCCAACAAAAAATAATCAATTAAAACTGACATCTACAGATCCCAAAAACATCAAAAAACTAAAGCAAAACATTTCTGTAAAAACTGCTATAAAAAAAACAGTATAACATAACATCAATTAATTAAAATTCCATTCAAAAGATATTTTTAGACTTTGATGTAAACTAATTAAATAAAGATAAACATTTTGTATTTCCATATAATTAGCTTTCATGCAAATCTGATAACTGTAGAAGTTTCAGTAAAATAAATACATAAATTTTTTAAAATAGAGAAATGTTGAGTTTCTAAAACCATAGTAGCAACTTCATTGAATTTTTAGAGAAATAGAAAAGAATTTTCAAAGTTCCTCATTAACTAATAAATTATATAAAAATATCTTATATTTTCAACGTGATAAGAATAAAAAAAATCCAAATAAGATAAATTAATATATCATCAAAATACAGAGGAAAAGTAATCAAACAAAATCATATGAAATCAAATTAAAGGAAATATGCACATACACAAACAATCTCCCCATTTTTGTTTGATTAAAAAGACAAAACATTTAAACCATAAATGATTTTTTAAAATGATTAAAACCAAATTATTTTTCCCCAAAACCAACTTATTTCTCCCCAAAACTTATCTCCAAAACATATCCCCCTTTTTTGTAAATATAAAAAAAGTGAAAACATGCTCCCCCTAAAAAAATACAGTAAATAAAATTTAAAAGTCCAACATACCAAGAGAAAATTTAATTCTTTAAAACTGAGAAGAGTCTAAAGGCTTTGTAAAAATATCTAAAAGTTGATTTTAATAAAGGATAAATTCTAAAACAACATCACCCTTATTCATTTGATCTTTAATAAAATGAAATCTAAGATCAATATGTTTTTTTATAGAATGTTGTAAGGTATTTTTATAAATAGAAATTGCAGATGTATTATCACAATAAATAGGAAGTTTATCAAGATAAACACCAAAATCACATAAGGTTTTCTTAATCTATAAACTTTGAGCACAAATAATAGCAGCAGAGATATACTCAGCTTCTGCAGTAGATAAAGCAACAAATAATTGTTTCTTAGATGACCAGGAAATTAAACATTTTCCCAAAAACTGACACATACCTGATGTTCTTTTTCGGTCAATTCTACAGCCGCCAAAATCAGAATCAAAATAATATGTTAAATCAAAACAGTTATATTTTGGATAAAAAAACCATAATCAATAGTTCCTTCAACATATCTAATTATTCTTTTTTACATCTTTAATATGACTTTATTTAGGATCAACTTGAAATCTAGAACATAAACAAAAACCAAAAATGATGTCGGGTCTAGATGCAGTTAAATATAGCAAGCTACCTATCATACCGCTATAAACTATAAAATAAACTGATTTACCAGATGCACCACTATCTAATTTACAATTAGTACCCATAGGAGTTTTAAGGGATTTAGAGGAATCAAGACCAAATTGTTTAACTAAATCTTTAGTATACTTAGATTGATTAAGAAAAATTAGATCTTTCCTTTGAGAAATTTGAAGTCCAAGAAAGAACTTTAATTCTCCCATTAAACTCGTGTTAAATTTAGAAGACATTAATGAAGAAAAATCATTACAAAGTATTTCACTAGATGATCCAAAAACTATATCATCAACATAGATCAGAACAATTAAAATATCATCAGAAGATCTTTTAATAAAAAGAGTTGGATCAACATTTCCTTTCTTGAAACCACTTTTTAATAAAAATAAAGAAAGTATTTCATACCAAGCACGAGGTTATTATTTGAGACCATATAAAGATTTAGATAATTTAAAAACACGGTTCAGAAATTTTTCATTTTCGAAACCAGGGGTTGAGAAATATAAACTTCTTCAGTAATAAAATAATTTAATAAATCACTTTTTACATCCATTTGATATAATTTAAAACCTTGATAACATGAAAAATCCAACAAAATCCTAATTTCATCTAACCTAGAAACAGGTGAAAATGAATCTTCAAAGTCTATACCTTCTTCTTGAGAGTATCCTTGAGAAAAAAGTCTAGATGTGTTTTTGAAAATCTGTCCAGATTCATCCAGCTTGTTTCTAAAGATCCACTTATTTCCAATTACCTTCTTATCATTAGGCAATTATACTGAAGTCCAAACATTATTTATAACAAAATGATTTAATTAATCTTTCATAGAAACAATACAATTTTCATCTTTTAAATAATCATTAATATTAATAGGATTAAAATCAGAAATAAAAGTAGAATTGACACAATAATTTAAAATAGAATTTCTGGTTTTGACACCAGAATCAACATTGCCAATTACATTTTCAACATGATGATATTTGTGAATCTTCCATGATATTGGATCATGTTGAGAAGGAGTATTCTACCCCTCAATTAATTCATTATTATCTTGAGGAATATCTTCACCAAAATTAAAATCTCTAAACTCATCATCAATAACATTAGAATCATAATTTATTTTAACATTATTTTCATCAAACATAACATGAAAAGATTCTTCAATAACCATCATTATTTTATTATAAAATCTATAAGATTTACTATTATTATAATAACCCATAAAAATAACTTCATCACTTTTAGAATAAAATTTATCAAAATTATCCTTTGAATTTAAAATAAAAACTTTACAACTAAAAACTCTAAAATAACCAACTTTAGGCATTTTATTTTTGAATAATTCATATGGAGTTTTCTTTTGAAAAGGTCTAATAAGAATTCTATTTGAAATATAACATGATGAAAAAACATCCTCAACCCAAAAATATCTAGGTAGATTATATTCACTTAACATAGTTCGAGCAATTTCATTAAGAGTTCTATTTTTCTGTTCTACAACACCATTTTGTTGTGGTGTTCTGGGATGAGAGAAATTATGAAAATATCCATTCTTTTCACAGAATGTTTCAAAATCTAAATTATGAAATTCACCTCCTTTATCACTACGAATATAAATAATCATACAAAATTTTTCATTTTTAACTAATTTACAAAAATCAGTGAATTATATAAAGCATCATTTTTATGAGCTAGAAAATATACCCAAGTAAATTTACTATAATCATCAACAATAACTAAAATATATTTCTTTCCACCAAGGCTAAAAATTTTATTTGGACCAAATAAATCAAGATTTACTAACTGTAAAGGCTTATTAGTACTTATCTGATTGATAGGTCTAAAATAAATTTTGTGCTGCTTTCCTTTCATACATGTGTCACAAACATGAAGTTGTTCTTTCATCAAAGAAGGAAGCCGTAAAAAGTTCTCATGATTTGAGAGCTTATGAAATATTCTAAAATTAACATGACCTAAATGTCGGTTCCAAAGGATACTGTCATTCTGTACAGCATTCAAACACTTTACATGTTGAACATTTAGTTCAGAAAAATCAATAGTATAAATATTATCTTTTTGATTAGCATAAAACAATAAAGAATCGTCTTTAAAAACTAAAAATTTATCATTTTTAAATTTAACTTCCATTCCATCATCACATAATTGTGATATACTAATTAAATTAAGTTTTAAACCTTTAACATATAAAACTTTTTAAATAAATGTAGAATTTGAAATACCAAATTTTCCAAAACCTTTTTCTCTGCCTTTGGAATTGTCTCCAAAAGTAACAGTACCTCCATCACATGTGTTGTATGAGGTAAACATTGATGGGTCTCCATTCATATTCCTAGATCATCCACTGTCCATGTACCATATATCATTCTTGAGACATCCAAGGTATTTTTCCTACAAAAAAATCAATTCATTGACAATTTTGGTACCCAACTACTTTGGGTCCAATAGGATTACTAATATAATTTTTAGGTTCCCATACTGAATTTAAATATGTATTGCAAGGTACTATCGATAGAAAGAATTTATAAATATTAATTTTTGTAAATACTAAAGATTTTTTAAATCTAAGTGAGCAGTCATTGGCATAGTGACCATTCATTCCACATTTAAAACAAGTAATAGTTGAGGTACAACCATTTTTTACTTTAAAAAAAATGGGTTTTATACATTTGAGGTAATCATTTATCATAACCAAAAGCATATTTATTTTTAACAGTTTTAGTCAAAGACATCATCTCATGATATTTTTCATGACCTTGAATAAAAGAAGATAAATTTTGTTTAAGACATTCAACTTCCTTTTTTAATTTCTCATTAAAATATTGAGTAGTTTTCAAATTATCAAAAACTGTTGATTGATAAGTAGAATCAGTGTTTTTTACCTTTTTATTTTCTTGAAAAATTATTTTATTTTCAGAAATAAGTTTTTCATTATCTTATTTAAGTTTATTATATAAATCAGCAGCTTTGAAAAAAAATCTTAATCTTTAAATTTATTTATTTAATTCAAAAACATTGGGGTTTTTAGATTCATATTCAGAATCAGAACATTCAGAATAATAACTATAATTACTAACCTTATCCAGTGATTCATGAAACACAAGTTAGTAGATTATTTGTCATTTCTAGATTGTTCACTAGAATCAGATTCTTCAGTACAATCCCAGCTGGTTGTCAATGCCTTTCTATCCTTATTTTTGTATTTGTCATTATTCTTTAGTTTAGGGAAATTGGGTTTGATATGACCTTCCTTCCTGCACTCATAACAAGTAACATCTAAAGTATTGTAATTATTATCACCTTTCTTATCTACCTTATATTTTTTTAGGGTTTCTTCTAAATTGGTTTTTGAATCCTTTCTTTTTAATTCTTTTGTAGACTTTAGTTACAATCTGAACCATATATTCCTTTTCAATATCCTGTTGATAAGAATCAGAAGAATCATTAGAAATAACATTTACAGACTTAAAAGCCACACCTTTTTTTATTGTCTCCTCATCATCTCTGTTCTTTAGTTCCAGTTCATATTGGAGTAGTGATCCAATCAATTCATCAAGTGTGTACTCTTTGAAGTTCTTTATTTCATAAATTGAAACCTTCTTTGCATGTCATTTCTTTGGTAATGCTCATAGGACTCTTTCAACAAGTACAAGGTTTTTTGGAGCTTCTCAAAGTGAATTCATTCCATTCACAATGCTTTTTAATCTATGGAACATTTGGTTTACAGTTTCTTCTTCACCCATCTTGAAGTCTTGATACTCTGCCCAAAGCATTCCAAGCTTAGTTTAGATAAATTTTTCAGAGCCAAGGTGAGTAAATTGCAAAACCTTCCAAATCTCATGAGTTGTCTTGCATTTAGACACATAAATAAAAACACTTCTTTTAATATCACAATATAAAATTTTAACAACTTTTTAATTTAAGACATATCTAGTAGCATTAATTCTTGTAAGAGTATCTGGTTCAGCTTCAGGCAGTTTGTATTATTTTGACATGATAGACCAATGCTCAATGCTCAAATATTTGAGGTGTGCCTCCATTCGGGATCTCCAGTATCCATAATCATTTCCATCAAAATGTGGTGGCTTCTAAGGAATCCAAGCATCAATCGGGTTCAATCCTGCCATATTATAAGATCTTTATCCTTATATTGTGAGTCCTAGGAATAGGTTAAAACAATAAAATATAAAAGTAGACTAAAAGAATGGTTGGATAAATTCTTGAAGGAACAACCAATGGTACCGATATTTGGTATAATGAAATATAATGATAGAGAAAAACTATTCTTAAGAAGGTTAGACTTTGATACCAATTGTTAGCTTGGACATGGTAATGGAAGATGGTCTGGGGGGGTGAATAGACTAGATAAATTTTTTTAATTAAATGAATTGATTATTTAAATTAATTATCAATGTTAATTGTTAAGGTTAATTAGCAGCGTAAAAAGTAAATAATGAAAGGATGTTTTTATAGTAGTTAGGTCCAAAGTGGGCCTAATATACTCTTATGTCTTGCTACTCAGTGAGAGATACATGTTCACTAAAAAATTCTTTTTAAAGGGGAATCATAACCCAATTACAAAATCCTTTTCTAGTGGAGGGATAACCACGAAAATGAATTTTGTGTGGGGATTCACAACCCTCACAACCTGAATTTAGACACTGGGAGTCACAAACCAAATATTCCTGACTTTAGATACTAGGAGTCACAACCCTAAGATCCTAACTTTAGAATCTGGGAGTCACAAATCGAGGAAAAAGAATAAAAAATAATGCTATTGTGTGAAAAAGTATAAATAGAAAAATAGAATTCATGTGAGAGATGGGAAGTAGTGTTATAGACTCAGAACCAGATGAAAGAGAAGATAAAAATTAAAGCACAGGTACTGGTTTTTAAGGTTTATATCAGCACGTCTCTTCAATGCAATTATAGTCAAATCAGAATTAATTCGGCACTTGAGGGAACGAGCAGGTGGTGAAGCAGAGTGTCACAGGATGTTGCAAATGCACAGCAGGTTCAAAGTTCATATCACTTTCTCTTTTTATTGCAATTGTATTTACTTACTTGCAAGAGAGAATGATATATATAGAGAATAAAATATATAGTAGGTGCAACAAATTTTCTTCCTTTGGATATTCAAAATTAATTGATTCAAGAGCTCCCATAAATATCTCCATGAAAACAGCAGCATCGTTTCTTCTTTATTCCTATAGAATAAATATATCATAAAAGAATTCAAAATATTTTGAATAAGTCTTCCAATAAAATCTCCAGAATAATAAAAGCATTGAATGATTTAAAACAACATTTTAAATCTATTTAAAATGTTTTAAACATAGTCAAAACAGTTCCTGAAAACATACAGCATATTCTGAAATTAAATTCAAATATTTGAATTTAAAAAATTTTGAAACGTCCAAATTTATTTGTAAAAGACGTTGAATTTTTTTATTAATCTTTCTCTCAAATTATAGCACCAAAAACATTAAAAACTTTTTGATCGTGATCCATATATTTAATGAGAATTTTTTCACAAAAATAACCATTAAAAAATAATCCATATATATACAGAAAATAAATTTTTAAAAAATTGCAGAGAATGAATAGTTACTTTGGAAAGAATAGAAACTTCAGAAGGAACATAAACTTCAGAATGAACAGTAACTTCAGAATGAACAGTAACTTTAAAATAAACAGTAACTTCAGAATGGACAGTTACTTCGGAATGAACATTAACTTCAGAATGAACAGTAACTTCAGAATAAACAATAACTTCATAATGAATAGTAAAGTAACGTAGGGTTGATGAACAGTAACATTTGGTTGCCAAACCATACTTTGTGGAATGAACGGTAACATAACGTATGGTTTCCAAATCATACTTTGTGGATTGAACAGTAACGTAACATAGGGTTGATGAACAATAATGTATGGTTGCCAAACGATACTTTGGGGAATGAATAGTAACATAACATAGGTTATAAACAGTAATGTATGGTTTCCAAACCATACTTTGTGGAAATAACAGTAACGTAATGTAAGTTTGATGAACAGTAACATATGGTTTCCAAACCATACTTTGTGGAATGAACAGTAACGTAACGTAGGGTATAAACAGTAACATATAGTTTCCAAACCATACTTTTTAGAATGAATAGTAACATAACCTAGGGTTGATGAATCGTAACATATGGTTGCCAAACCATACTTTGTGGAATGAACAATAAACCATACTTTCGTAAAAAATCTGGACAGAATATTTTGACAAACTTCAACGAATTTTA
Organism: Viscum album; assembly: GCA_963277665.1. Lineage (NCBI taxonomy): Eukaryota > Viridiplantae > Streptophyta > Magnoliopsida > Santalales > Viscaceae > Viscum > Viscum album. The sequence goes on from OY728120.1 coordinate 1,181,000,805, forward strand.
AGGGCTTTTAACAGCATATTTAGACTTTGGTCAAAACTAATGATTTGTATAAAAATATATTATCTTTCCAAAAAAAATAATAAATTAAAACTAACATTTACATATCCCAAAAACATCAAAAAATAGAAGCAAAACAATTATGGAAAAACTGCTACTACAAAACAGCATAGCATAACTTCAATTAATTAAAAGTCCATTCAAAATATTTTTTTAGACTTTGATATAAACTAATGAAATCAAGATAAAAATATTATATTTCCATAAAATTAGGTTTCATGAAAATACGATAACTATAGAATTTGTAGTAAAATAAAGACAGAAATGTTTTAAAACAGGGAAATGTTGAGTTTCTAAAACCATAATAGAAACTTTATTGAATTTTTAGAGAAATAGATAAGCATTTTCAAACGTCGTCATTAACTAATAAATTATAGATAAATATCTTATATTTCCAACATGATAAGAATCACAAAAATCCAAATAACATAAATTAATATATCATCAAAATAAAGATGAAAAGTAATCAAACAAAATCATATGAAATCAAATTAAAGGAAATATGCACATTCACAAACAAAAATAATTGACCAGATTAAAATTTAATTAAGAGTAATAAGTGTTTAAATGACTATTATAAGGTGGATAAAATTTTCCAAAATTAACTAATACTTTATACCTCTTATAAATTTTTTAAAAGTATTTCCTATATTTATTACAAACATTCATTCACCTAATTCACTTACCTTTTATGTCATTCCATTATTACCCCTTAAAATTATTTTCCATGGAAAAGTCCCTTCCCTTTACTTATAAAGGGGACCAAACATTCTTTACACACCCATCTGTTATAAATACTTGGTCAAAATCTGTCAAATTTTTTATACTATAACCCTATCCCACTAACCATAGACTTTGGACACTATTAATTAGCTTAATCCCTTCATTTTAAGGATAATTCCAAGGAAAATAAAAGTTCCCGATGTGAGTGTTACTCTTTTCTCAGTCTTTATTTTTAATTTTACTCATCCTAATATTTTATAACATTTTTAATATAATTAATTCAGTATCAAATATTTACCTAAATGTCATTATATTAATGTATCATCCATTATTTATTCATTTTGTATCATCTTATAAGAAAAATAAACGTATCAATCATGCATAGACCTCCAAGGAATGATACTATTTGTTTTTAATTACCACCTATTAGGGATGGTATAAAAGTTGATTTTGATGAATAATTATGTTTTTTAATTCACTAATAAAATTATGAAATGATTTTATTTTTCATTTACCTTCATTCTATCCATTCGTTAAGGGATGAGATAGTTAATCATGCGTAAGTGAGGACCACCACCTCCATGAATGACGTGTCTCATTTATCTTAACCACTTAAAATGGATGGAACTAAAAGTGTAATTAATGAAATAATATTATTTTTATAATATTATTATAATTATAAAATAATTAATTTTCATATAACATTTATTCATCCATTCATTGAGAAATGAGTTCGTTAATCGCGCGTATATGCAGACTACCACCTCCACGAAAGATGAATTTCATTTTTCAACACCAACCATAATTAGTGGTTCTAATAATATATTTTATGGATATATATGATATATATTATATGTATAAGCTTCTATAAATATTATATTAACACCATTTAATATCACTTTCTTACTCATTCGATCATTATGGCACACTTTTTTTGGTCAGTTTACCGCCTAATTGAGTGATGTCATAATGTTTATATGGTGAATGATTAAGGAATTTTATATACCATTAATGAAATGTAATAATAATTTATTAAATATGTTATAAATTTTCTAGATTTATAATGTTAACATCTATTCATGTTTATAATATATCATATTCGTTCATTAAAAACAACGAAAACAAGTTTGTCTCTAGCATCATCTTTAAGAGTCGTAATTGAAAATATCAAGGGATGAAAGTGGAAAATTATAAATAATAATGGGATATATATTATAGAAACTTGTTTAATCTAGTAATTGTAAACTTTTTATCAAATATCAAGGATCTTTATTAGCATTACAAAGAATGTGTAAGACAACTAAAAGTGTTAACATATGATATTAAAATTAAGCTATAATGAAACACTATACTCATAGTAAATAATTATAAATGAAGTATATAAAAGGGTTATAGAGATAAATAAGGTTCTAAAATAAATGATTAAGATAGTTCTGGTTATTTTATAGGAAGTTATAGTGCAGTCAACTAAGAGGGAAAATAAGGTGTGACGACCCGACCTAGCGGGGCTCGTGCTGCAACTACCGCAAGCCCGCCTCTATAGGCCAGGGGCTGGTGAAAAGTGCTGAAAAGAATTTATAATATGGGAGGAATTTTCCTAAGTACCTGTATGAATATGAAAAACCATATTTATGAAGAATTGAAGAGGAATAATAATAAAATATACGACATCTAGAGTGAAAAACATGCATGCAACAACCTCCCGGAAATACAAGAGTATGACAAGGTAAACTAAAAAGTGAAAGGGAAAAAATACACACCCTACCTGAAGATGCACTGACCTAAAAAAACAAGAAAAGTAATGTTCTGAGAGATATCGACTTCATATATCTAATTCCTAACCACCGTACACAGTCAAATGCACCAAGGTATCTCTATGATCCTCTATAATCTCCACCGACCTATCCATCTTCTGCACAATACACGACATGCTTGAGAAAATCCCATATAGGGATGAGTATATAAATACCCATTAGGACACCCTAAAATATGAGGGGGGATAATTAAGAGACAAGATAGGAATAAACAACTCAACTGATAAAAATAAAGTAACAAAATCCAATAACATGGATACAGATATATATATATATATATATATATATATATTTACATGATAAAAAAACAATCCCAAACAAGAGAGAATGGTGATCTCTATCTCACAATCCAGATCCAGAAAATCATTCCAATAGTTCCAAGGTTCCATAAATGATACCCATCATCTCATACATATGTCTGAAAAAACATCCAATTCAAGCCACACAATGCCACTCTGCCACATAGGTGAGGGGAGAAATATCTTGGTAGAGGACCTATGACTTGATACAGTAGGAGGGTTACACTTAGTAGATAGAGTAACCATACCCAGACTTTGTAAGAGGGTGTCACTCAGAAGGTGGATAGAGGACCAGTGCCTTATCTCAGAAGGAGGGTTCCACTCTAATAATTGATCGAGGACCCATGCCCTGCCACTATAGTAGGGTGCCACTCGTAAAGTGGATAGAGGACCCATGCCCTGTACGAGTAAGAGGGTGTCACTCTAATGTTCTAGGACCAATACCCTTACACTATAGAAGGGTGGAACTCAGATTATAGATATGGTACCCATGCCTAGTCCTAGCAAGAGGGTGTCACTCAATGGGTATAGGACCCATGCACTGACTCCACGGAGGGTGAAACTCTGATGGTCAAGGACCCTTTCCCTAACTCCATTGGAGGGTGCCACTCAGTGGATAGGTTGATGACCAATTCTCTATCCTTGTAGAAGGGTTCCACTCTAATAGTCAATAGAGGACCCATGCCCTGCCCAATAAGAGGGTGACACTCTAATCTCTCTGATGATCCTACCTAATCACTACTGTCTTCGTGCATTTCATAAAGAAGAGTCAAAATCATAATATCTAACATAGTATCTCAAAATCCACCACAAAGGCTACCATTATTTTCTATGTGAAAAATTTATTAGGATAGAATACTTGTAGGCTAAAATCCAAGCACAAATGAAGGATATACAAGAGGTATAAGTTCCCTCAAAATAGAAGTAGGGGTACACAACATGTAAGGGGATATAAGAGCCCTGTTTTTCACTCTGGTATGGATCCTTTAGATTTTGGGTCTAATTATTTATTTTGGACCTATTATTGATTCATAATGAGCTAGCGAAGGTCCCAAGGGTGTCTGAGGTTTCTTCAAATCCCAAAATCTATATTATAGGGTAAATCTGTCCTATTGTACAATTAGAGGAAACCATGAAGGTAGGAAACATGATTAGATTTAACTGTGCAGATGGTTTTCATTTTCGGGTAGATCCATCTCGAATGGTTGCTGCATAGTTTCCTTAACTGTGTGGAATAACCGTGAAAGTGCCCCCTCTTCCCTAGGTACCCATGAATCATTTGCACATGGTTTGGAAAACCCGATAGACAAACCATTCACAGGATAAATTTTGTGGAATTTTACAGTTTTACCCTTAATGATCTAATTTAACCTTCATTCATCCCTAATATAAATTCTAGCAAAAAGAATCTCTATTTTCTCCCATTTTATAGATTTTGAAGGTCTAACCTAGGGATGAAGAGATCTCCTTCATCTGGGATCCATTCAAGCTTCTGTTCATCATGTTGGATGCACAACGGTAAGTACTCGAGTCCTTTTTAGTTGTTCTTCGTCTCTCTTTCTCTCGACCTAGTTATCAAGGTGTAATAATTTTTATCTTTTTCTCGTATCTACTCCATTACAAGATGAATTAGAGACTAATACCAGAATAGGAGTGTCATACAAGCCTAAGGTGGGTGGTCTATAACTCATCCCTCATGTTTGTTGATTTTGGAATTGTAGTGTGGGGACCGCTGATTTCATCAGGTGCTATTAATTGAATTTATATTCCATGATTATAATCATTAGAACTGTATGGTTATGATATTTCCAAATATATGATTAGTTATTAGTGGTTATGTCCACAAATCCATCCATCCCATGTAGGATTTTTTATACTTTTCATTTTGGTGTTTTGACATGTTTCATTCTACGTTTGGGTGTGCCATGGAATGAAATTTCTAAGGGTAATATTTTATATATTAAATGGATTGTTTTATATTGTGAATTTCATAATGGAAAGTACCATTTATGATCACCACTTGACCCGCCTATGGTAAGTTCTTCAATTTGATAATTAAATGTGAAATGGAAATTGACAAGTATATTAAGTATATGGATTTCCATTTTTAAATGAAATTGAATAATAGGTTTCATGTCCATATCACACCGTTCCATGTAAATGGAAGGTATTAGAGTGGACCCTAACTCTTGAAAATTCTTTAAATGTATTAAATGAATGGTTTCATGCTACTCAGCCCTATCACACTAATGAAAGTCAAGAATTGAAAAAAATGGACCTATTGATTAATTAAGACTTGATTAAATGGATGCATGATCAATTATACTTGTCACACTAATGAAAGGTAATGGATATATTACATTAAATCACTATCAAATAGGAGTGTACTTACTCGAGAATGCCCTGGATTCCATAGGGAATTCTTTGAGCACTAGAGAACACCCTTTCCATTCATGGATGGGGATTTCTTTGGTTGAGAACCACTTGGAACCCAAATCTTGTCTATTATTGGATGAACGATATGAAAATATAATATCCCTTAAATAATATTACATGATTCCTTGGATACACTCCTTGGATCCAACATTTACAAGTAGGTTCCATGGTTAAATCCCATCTGGCTCATTCATTTCTTAGCCCAATTTTACCTTGGATGAACTCATTGGACTTGGTAGGTATCTTATTGTGGAATTCCATATACTATGATACTTGGATTACACTCTTACCCTTATCTAGGATACATTCATTACTAAGTTGGTGATCCTTGAGGTCTGCGTTGCCTTGGTTGTTACCTTGGAACTTTATTATTTAATATCATTATAGGTTGCCTTGTTAAATCTTGGTACCTTAACTATTGTTAACATGTGAATTATTTATAAACTGGTAATACTCAAATAATGAATTGGTTACATGTTCAGACACCAGCTGAGGGATGAAGTAGGTACTTGGGTATTTAGTTACATTGTATTGATTTAAATTATATATGCATGCTTGCACACTGTTATAGTTCCATTACATGGGCCAGATTTTATAGACACCATTGGTGGTGGCCCATTGAGATTTATCTCACACCCTATCTAGGCACCATTTGGTACCTGAGGTAGATTACATGAATGAAGGTGTTGATAAAGGGAAGCATACAACTTCAAAAACTTTATTTCTTGATGTTTAGGATGGAGCTTGATAGCAGATGACCGTGTTGGAGCTCGAGATGATTGGGATAGTCTTTTGATTTCCTTTATACTTTTGTGGAACACGTTATACCTACTATCTTGTATCCATGTTTTCTAGTTTTCTAGTGACATAAATTATCATCATTGGTTATTCCAGTTGATTCAATTATTGTTATCTTTGTTTATATATTAATTTTGACTACTTAAGTTGTTTACTTATATTTATTTCACTATTTAACTATGTTATTATTTATTTTCTAGGCTACACTCTGGTAATGAGGGCATAGTCCCCCCACAAGCACACCCTAGTCCCTCAATATTAGTTGGTAGCCTCTGGAATTTGGGGAGATGTGCTTGAGCCATTCAACCCACCGGTCTCGGGGCACCTATTAAGTGGAATCCGGTTCTGGGATGTCACAATGTGGTATCAGAGGGGGTTATTTTCTTGATTTACTATTGGGAGACAATAGATTGAAGATTATGCTTGGGACTTTGTCATAAACCATGATTGGGAATCATGAACCCATGTTTGTGGTAAAATAAAAGTTACCTAAAATATAATTGTTGTTCTGTTTTCTCCTATTATTGTTAATACCATCTAACCATTGGGTGAAACACATGTTGTGTGGTGTTGTTTATTATTATTCTAATTGATATTCTATTTTATCCTTGGAAAAATGATATAAGGGTAAGTAGAATTGTTACATGAATCATATAGTCATCTATAATTCACATGTCATGAATATTTTCATGCCATATAGGTGAATTTCACTACTTGAATTGCTTGATATACCTGTGATTATTGAGTGATGCTGTGATAGTTAACTTATGATTGTGATATTCTTTGGTTGTGATTTAGTGATTTCCTATCTCAATTCATGTGGTGTAAAAACCCTCATGGATTAGGATGTGTAATTTACCAAGTTGATCGATTATGATAAAAATAAATGTGTGTCATTTTTTGTGATAAGGTGTGTGGGCACTAATTCAATGGGAATGAATATCTATTATAAAGTGAAATATGACATCTAAAATGAAATGGTTTCATGTCCTTATCCTAAATTTTCATTTTTATTAAAGGTAAAGAAGTGAAACTGGTAATTAAATGTAAAATAAAATGAAACTTATACTTGAGAACTTACCAGTACCTGGTCATCTAAGCAGGTAGTTGGGGTTGTATATCTTGGGTAGTGAGCCCTTCCTTATTTAGATTTCATAATTTTTTCTATCTATATTCTTTAATCTTATTCTGATGCATGTGCTTATAATTTGTAGACTAATTCCGCCACAACATCCTCATATTGTATGCCAAAAATGTGGTGACAATCATGCTCCAGACGTGGTGGGACCTAAGCCGCCAGTCTTACCTTTAAAAGTGCCACCTGAGTCAACACATGTTGTACCTGATCTGGGCACTAATTCCCTAGTTAGTGATAGTTTCCTATGTCAGATTTATTCCATGTATGGTGTTCCATGAGTTGCACCTATGATGGATGATCTGACTCGTGTGTTCTACAAGCAGTATGCTTCCACTTTCTTAGGGAATGGTGGTCCAAAAGCTACCGAGTCTTGGCTAGAGGACACCCTATCAATCTTTGAGCATATGAAAATTCATTCATAACAGAGGGTCAAACATGAAACATACATGTTGTGAGATTCATCCAAGCACTGGTGGGATGTGATTACCTAGGCTGGTCATCATCATAACATGTTATGGTTTGATTTCCAGAATTACTTCTATGATCAGTTCTTTCCTCAGACATCGAGAGCGGATAGATCCAAATAGTTCATGCATCTCGACTAGGGTTCTATGTCATTTATGGAGTATTCATTATGATTCACAAAGTTACAATGATTTTCACCGCTTCTAGCCGATGATGACATTTCTCATGCTAGACGCTTCGATGATGGGCTTGAGTACACCATCCATATGCAGGTGAATTTATTTTTTCCTACCAAAAGTTTCTAAAATATCCAATTATGCTCTTATCATTGAGCACAACCTAAGGGATGGAAATATCATTAGGCATATAATATTAGTGTTGTGATAAGACAATAGTTCTCTCAGTGGCAGAAAACATTCCCTCAAGGTTTCTCATTAGGGTGGTGACAACCATAGTATCCATATTCATAACTCTATGGTTTATCATCATTGTGGATGATAGGGGAACCTGAAGCCTCATTATGATAGAGACCCAATGTATTGCCAAGATTGTGGTTGTATGGGGTATATTCAGAGATTATGCAGGACCTTTCCACCATCTTCGATTGTAAAAGGACTAGTTCTAGCTACACCTTTAGGAGTGGGTTCTTTTTCGCCACATTAGGCGGGTATTTGGAATAGCACTGACAGGACTGGTTGAGGAGGAAGTCGTGGCTGAAGTAGTAAGGCCCATGATCACCAACAGTTCCAAATGAGAAGTTATTCTCGTGGTAGTCCATCTATTGTACAAGGTCGTGGATCAGGCCAATTGCATGCACTATAGCTGATACCCAAGGATCATGCTACATGACCATATACAATATGAGGTACTATTTTAGTGACTTCTACTACAGTATCTACTTTATTTTATATAGGCAATTTTAACTCTTTTATCTCTATATCTATAGTGGAAAGTATCAGACTAGAGATACAATATTACTATGGTGTAATGACCCTAGATACACTGTTCGGAGTGTGGTCAAAGGGAATATTCCAATTTAGGGACTGTCCCCTTGAGTTAGGAAGTTACCCTTTCTTAGGGAACCTCTTAATTCTTGAGATGACATGCTTTTATTTCACTGTTAAGATGGATTGGTTGGTTTAGTATCATTCTTATGAAGACTGATTTCACTGAAAGGTATCATTTACATCACCAGAGGGTTACAATCATCTATATAAGGGTGAGTGAGATGTTTAGGATGGTAGATCAGGACCAGAGCATCATGGGATATGTAGAGTGACCGCCCAGATTGCAAATCACTTCATGGATTATTAGGGTTTATGTCAATATATTTTCCCTACAGTAATGAATCATTTTAGGGACATCTTTATTGATTATTTTTCTATCTTAAATCTAATGAGATAGGTAGAGTTTATAATCGATATTATTCCAAGATTAGCTCCAATGTCCATTCCTCTGTATAGGATGGAACCTACTGAGCTCTAGGAACCCAAGCAGTTGTTAGAGGATCTAGATGCCAAAGGTTTTATACGGCCGAATACATACTCTTGGGGTTCACCCATGATTTTTTCCAAGAAGGAAGATGGAACCTTACATATATGCATGAATTACATAATGTTGAACCAACTTACGATGAAGAACTGGTATCCACTACCTCAAATATATGATCTCTTCAACCAGCTCCAAGGAGCTAGGGTCTTCTCTATGATCGGGATGAGATCGGGATATCACTATGTGCGATTAAGGACATAAAACATACCTCATATAGATATTTTTAGTAGGTATGGTATATATGAGTACCTTGTTATGCCGTTCGGTCTTACGAACATACCCACTATTTTCATGTATCTAATGAATCAGTTTTTCCTTTCCTATCTCGATTCTTTTGTCGTGGTCTTTGTGGATGACATATTGGTGTATTCTCAGACTCGTAACGAACATACCAATCATATTGAGATTGTTATGAGTACATTGAGAGAGCATAAAATTTATACTGAGTTTCATAAGTGCCACTTTTGGATTAAAAATGTTCACTTCTTGGGTCATATTATATTGGAATCAGGAGTATCTATTGACATAGAAAAGGTAGCCCTGTAGTTTTCTTGGAGAAACCCAAGAACGTGTTTGAAATATGGAGTTTCTTGGGGATGGATGGATATTATATCCATTTCATACATGTATTTTTAGGCCTTTATTCCCTCTTAATAGCCTTACAATGAATGGTGTTAAGTTCTTATGGTCAGAAGCATGCGCGAAATACTTTCAAAAGATGAAAGGTAGGTTTGTCTCATCACCTATTCTGATCCTGCTAGAGCTTATAAAAGGTTATATAATATTTTTTGATGCATCAAGAATCATCCTAGGAGTAGTTTTGATGTAGGAGGATAAAGTCATTGTACACGAATCTCGAAAGTTGAGGTATCATGATAGAAACTACCTGACGTATGACCTAGAGCTAGAAGTAGTTTTCCATGCCTTATATTGCTAGATACACTATCTTTTGGGTGAGCACTTTGTGGTGTAAATGAACCAAAATAGACTCAAATATATCTTTTCACAGTGTTATTGTAACATCATAGAATGGAGATGGGTCAAACATCTATAGTCCTTTGATTATGAGCTTGCCTATATTTCTGGGAAGGGAAATGTAGTTTCGGATGTACTAAGTTGGAGAAATTAGGCATAAGACTATGGAAAGCCAGTGAGGAATGGAAATTAATATCCATATTCTCTTGGATACATCTATAGTTTCATGAAATTCATGATCATACTTACCTCTCATCCTTTAAAGTTACCTCTTCCCTCCTAGGAAAGGTGAATGGTTGAAAATTTTCAGATCCCGAGGGATTTGTTCTCTATGAGAGTATATCAAGAGTTGACCCACCTCAAGATTTGTATTCAGATAGTGGTGAAATCCTATGCATACATGGATGTATATGGGTTCCTATAGATTTAAGAGAGGAGTTGATGAAAGAGTCCCATGCTTGTCAGTGGGAAGTTCATCTAGGAATCTCCAAGATGTGTTGCGATATTTGATGCTTGTATTGGTGTCTTGGGATGAAATTTTAGATAGCAGGATTTATCACTAGGTGTTCCACCTATCAGTAGGTAAAGGAAGAGCACCAAATACCTGTAGGCTTGTTAAATTCACTTCCAGTCCCAGAATGGAAATGAGGAGATGTTTCCCTGGACTTTGTATTCATTTTACCTAGGTCTCCTAGAGGTAGCAATACTGTATTGGTTGTCATTTATAGACTGAAAAAAGTGGATCACTTAATACCTATCTGTAATGACTCGGACCCGAAAAGCCACCCGAATAGTGCTAAATGGGTCGGGTGTTACTACCTTAGGCGCACCACACCGAATGCCAAAGGCTGCCGACTAGCAGCGAGGGCCTTATAGGTATAGTGTGGAGGCTATAACCTCTCGGAGGATAATAATAATGGTACTGGTCTGAGTCTACTGAGTCGTTTATTCTGCTGCATATTTATTATTATACTTGGAATAGTACCATTATTATTATACTCCGAGAGGGTATAGCCTCCCCACTATACTTATAAGACCCTCGCTTCTAGTCGGTAGCCTTTGGCATTCGAGGAGGTGCACCTAAGGTAGTAACACCCGACCCGTTTAGCACTATTCGGGTGGCTGTTCGGGTCCGAGTTGTTACAAAGTGGTATCATAGGAGTTCTTGATAGGGATTTAGTAGCAATCTTTTGCTGGATACTAATTATATTGAGACTTTTTTTTATTTATACTGGTTTTACTATTTGGTATATGGTATAATGGAGATATGTTGTTACTAGAACTAGGATTATAGCTTGTGCTTGGGTTCCTGAAGCCCCAGGTATGAGGGATGAACCAAGTTTCCATGGGTGGGAATTGCTGTTGTGATTTTTCTCAGATTACAGTTTATATGATTTCTACCTCAGTGGCTCACTTGGTGTGTGATTTTATTGATTTAGATATGTGACCCTTGACCTGGTGTGGTAAGGGAGAATTGGACCTTGGCTCGGTATGTCAAGGCTTGTTTTCTTGGCTTTTGATAGGCATATTTTTAGGGTATTTCAATTTCATAACTGCACGTATTCTTTTTAAAGTGATAATGACATGTAAATAATGTCAATTACCATGCTTTGTGTGCTCTGGAAATGTGAATAGGTGAAATTCCGGATAAAATTTCTTGTTTATTGCAATGTACTATGCCACACCTTGTATATTTGGATAATTGTAGGGTATTTGGGTCTGGATCTTATGAGAGCAGGCAGGTACTATGGTTGAGGTGATTTTGATTACCAGGATTGGGTGACTCGATCATCGGTTTGAGGCAACGTTAGTTGTCAGGACATGCATGGACTAAGGTACTTTTGATACTTGGCTCTATTAAGGGCAAGTAAGCAGGTCACGAGGCCAGAATTCCATGGGGCATGGTTGTGGTGGGGGAGAGTAAGGGTACTAGTTATGAACTACCTTTTAATGCCTTCCTCATTTGTGTTATATATGTATAAATTATTATGTATGTGGGCTGTCTGACCATTTAGGGTATTCAGTAGGTTGCTTTTTAGGAAACTCATATGGAGCGTCAGACGGGAGATGGTACAGTGCCGTAGGAGTAGGATCAGGTTCAAGATCTGGTGCTGGTAGAGAAGGAGCCGTAGGTATAGGCTCAGGGACAGTATCAGGTTCAAGATCCAGTACAGGCAGGACAACAGCCAGGTTTGGCAGCGTTCGGACCATGGCTCGATGAGCAGCTCTGAGCTAGCCTGGTACGTGTCTTGCAGGGGATCGATAGAGGCGCGCAGGGTATAAGGCCATCTATGGAATATTTTACATGAGAGTTCTAGTCGTAGAACCCACTACATTTTGTGGGTGAGGGTGGTCCACAGGTAGCTAAGAACTGGATAGAGAGCATGAAAATGATCTTTGAACAGCTCGAGACACCTCCAGGGATGAGGGTCAAGCTGGAGACATACATACTGTGAGGACCGACAAAGTGTTTGGGGGATGTACAGGTTCAGGTTCATAGGCATGAGGGACTAGCATAGAAAGACTTTGAGGATAGGTTTTTTAGCACTTTTACCTAGAGGAACTGAGATCTGAGAGAGCTTGGTAGTTCATGAGTCTTCAGTAGGGAGACATGTCTGTCATGGACTATGCAAATACTTTCACAGATCTATCTCTCTTTGCACCTGGTATGGTAAGCGATGATGTGTCAAGGGTGAGCCGCTTCGAGGATGGATTATGACACGCCATTTGGATCTAGGTGAATATCTTCAGTCTGGGTTCTTTTTCAGAGGTGGTGAATCAGACACTCATAACATAGGGCAACCAGAGGGATAGGCCCCAGGTTGTCTGGATGATGGATTTAGGCGATGGTTCAAATAGCAGGAAGCGAGGAAGAGATGAGTTTAAGAAGGGCAGTAAGAAAAAGGAATCAGTTAGACCACCTTGTAGCAGTTTTTCAGTGGTTTTATTTCAGTGTGGATAACCAGGACATGTTTGGACTTAGTGCGATAGGCCTCTAAAGGAATTCCAGGCATGTAGATAGGTCATACATCTTGAGAGGTTCTGTAGGTAGCCTTCTCAGACAACTGACATGCAGGGACCAGGACAGATGGTGGCATCTGGATTTGGTTCAGGTTTGGTACCCGGAGAGGGTATTCGAGGTTTAGCTACACGCAGAGGATGTGACAGAGATAGAAGGATCCAACTGAGGGGTCAGTGGTCGGTGTCTGGAGCAGCAACGCAGGGAGGTCAGGCATCAGGAAGTCGTACTACTGCCCAGGTGCACGTCATGGAGCTGTCATAGGCTGAGTAGGCTGGTGAGATGATGATAGTTAGAGGTACACCACATGTGTGGCCGTGATTTCCTTGTTTTCTTTTTGGCATGACCTGTAGAGTCATGTCCGTTTTGAGTGAACGTGATGCACATGATCTATGTGGACTGACTAGATTCTAGTAAGTGGGATTGGCACCATATCAGGTGCGTAATATATTTATATATATATATGAGATGTGTAACATCTGGGGCATCGGGGATGCGGGTTACTTGAGGTGTCGTGGGCATCGGGGCATCGAGGATACAGGTTACTTGAGGTGCCTTGGGCATCGGGGCATCGAGGTTGTGGGTTACTTAAGGTGCATGGCATCAGGTTTTATTTTGAGCATCCATGGGATGCAGGACCTCGTGGAGGTGGACACCAATGCGGTGTGGGATATGTTGGGTGTCAGGAATGACACGGGATCACCAATGAGGCGCAGGGGTAACGATGCATCACGAGAGGACCATACGTCCGGAAAACGGGTTAGTGAACCTTTGCTTGTTTTGAGTTTTGTCAGGTTGAGACCAAGCTAGGAAATTCCTAAGATGGGGAGGCCCTTGAGGAATTTATCCAGAACCTTTGAGACCTGGGAAGTCCATGTTACATTGATCAGGGTGGTATCTTCGATGCCATATCTAGGTTTTTTTTGAAAGTTCAGGGATGAGCTATATTAAGGTGGGGAGATTGTAAGAACCCAAGTTTTTTGAATGAGTCAAAATCCCGACCCAGTTTGAATTTTTGACTTGTCCCTGAGAAAACTGGGAAAATCTGGGATGTTCTGGAAATTTCCAGAATACACACCGTGTACTCTAGAGTACACGCCCTGTATAGGTTGGGAGAGTACTGACCATGTGTTCACCGAGTACATGCCATGTGATGACCGTGTAAGAATTTCTTACTACACGCTGTGTAGTTATAGACATGATGTCTACCCATGACCGTGTGGAGGCCATACATGGCGTGTAGGCTTGTTGGATGGGTAGAAAGTTATTAGTAAGTACATGTCATGTACTATTTTTATATGCCATGTAGAGGGGCCTTGTATGGGGATATAAATGGCATGTTGGGGATGTCAGTAGGGTAAAATAGGTACATGCCATGTACCATAGGTACACGCCATGTAGACAGTTGGCAAGTCCTCGACAAAATATCAACCATCTTATGAACAGTAAAATGATAGATGATGTGTAGTCCTAAAGTACATGCCGTGTATTTTCTTTTTTTCCCACTAAAATGGGAAGTAGCCTCGTTTTGAGGCGGAACCCAAACCCTTGACGGGTTTGAGTGGGGAGAGCCTATCAGAATTTCTGTTCTCTCCCAATTCTTCGTCTGAAGTCGGATTCAAATACCATTTGATCCACTGGAACCCCCTCAGTAAGGCCTTGATTCCTCTTGATCCGTTCTTCTTGTTTTCTGTTCTAGAATGAGTTATAGGGGTTTGAGAGGTTTTTATTCTTTTATAGATCTACAAAATTTTAGACATAATTGGAGGCTGTTATTAGAGGAGTAGCATCGTACGAGTCTCAGGTAGGTGTTTCACACCTATTTTTTGTGTTTTTGTAGACTTTTGGGCGGCATGGCCTTATGGCGTGTTTTCAGGTATTTTGAGCATGACCCTATATTCCGTGTTATTTCTTTTTTAATTATTATCTGGCCTATGAGATGCCTTTGAGTATGCCCTGTTACCTGTTTTTCTTAAGCGGGTATGGGCGAGTGGTCGTTGTTCATCAGAGCATTTTGGATGGGGATGCAAAAATGGTATTAATTGAATCATATGGTTTTAAACTTTTGAGTTTAGTTTATTAAACCTTGATATGAATTTTTAGAGGCATTGAAGACCTCAGTGCTGTCGTTTGATAACTGCTGGGTTAGTTCAATTCAACTGTTTAGATTGTTTTTCCTTTTTATGTGTTATGTTAAATGTGTTGTATATGTAATTGCTGAATTTCATATGCTGGAACCTTTGGGTTGGGTTGGGCATGGCCCAGATATTTTCGAGTGATGCTGATCACAGGTTGGGCTTGGCCCGGGTAACATTGGGTGGTTCTGGCCACAGGATTGGGCATCATGGACATCGGCTTAATGCATGGTGACTGTCAGGTTGGGCATGTACCGCGTTACTTGGATGTTAGGGCCATCAGACTTGAGAAACATGGTCGCAGGGGCACGAGTTGTCAGAGATGTTGTGGATTGGGAACCTATTTTGGTGATTACCGCTCACTCGGAACTATGAGTACTGTGCACATAGAGAGACCCCGTGATGAGCTGGTTTTGACCACTCATGTGGGTAGAGGCCCCCGTTAGTTGTGGTTTAGGTACTATTGGTTTGAGGGTTCTTGTAGTAGGAAGCCATGTGTAAGGTGAGGATCCATCAGGGGATATCATTGAGGCTATCGGGTTGGGGGAAGAGGCTTGCTGTTATTGTGAGGGCATACATCGATGTCCCTCTGATTACTCTATTTGAGGGAAGACATCGATGTCCCTCTGGATGCTTTATTTGAGGGTAGACATTGATGTCCGTCTGGTTACTTATTTGAGGATAGGCATCGTTGTTCCTATGAGTCACTATTGTTGGGCGTGCCTTCGGGATGTCGGTACTTGAGACACACAGTGTCAGGGGCACATGGTGTTGGGTTACAAGACAGATATTCCGGCGTTGGCCAAAGTAGGTGACACTCCATGGTGGCTTCTAAGCACCAGGGGAGTTTGTGTTTATTTGTGCACCATGATGTTTACTGTTTTTTTATAAATGCTTGCCTGCTTAAACACTTATATTAGGTATGCACCGTTGGGTGGTATCCTACTGAGATTCATCTCACACCCTGCACGGGACCTTCGGTATGCATGTAGACTTTATGGATTTATGTGCAGGAAAGAGGCCAACTTCAAGAGCTGGGATGCATTACCTGTTACATGGATATGGTATGGAACTTGAGGTCTTGCCTAGATGGAGATTATTTTTTTTGCTTTCTTTCTTGTATCAGCATGCTTGTTTTGTAGCTACAGTTGGTTAGCCATTGGTGCCCTTTATATTTAGATATATATGACATTCTTTGGATGCATGTTTTTTTGTTCAGTAGTAGTTACAAGTGATCATCATGCTATTGTGTTTATTTCTGCTGCTGTTGTTTATATTTATTGCTTCCGCTGTTTATCGATATTGAATGTGATTCCGCTCTGCAGGTCTGGTTCAAGTCTGCTGAGTTGTTTATTCTGCTGCATCTTTATTATTATACTCATACCAGTACCATCATTATTATCCTCCGAGAGGGTATATCCTCACCACTATACCTATAAGGCCCTCGCTGCTAGTTGGCATCCTTTGGCGTTCGGGGAGGTGCGCCTAAGGTAGTAACACCCAACCCGTTTAGCACTGTTCGGGTGGCTGTTTGGGTCCGGGTCATTACACTATTCAAGAGACTTTCTCAGTTGACGAGATGGGAAGAATCTATGTTAATGAGGCCATATGACTACATGGGGTACCTCGTACTACTGTTTTAGATAGGTATTCTCATTTCACACCATATTTCTGGCAGGGATTGAAGAAGGGTATAGGAAAATAGGTGCTTCTAAGAACATCTTTTCATGCTTTGACTGATGGAAAATTAGAATGGATAATTCAGGTTTTAGAGGATATGCTCTGATCATGTGTCCTTGATTTTGTTAGTTCTTGGGAGAAGCTTATCCCTCTTGTTGATTTCACCTATAATAACATATTTCAAGTGACGATTCAGATGGATCCTTTTGATTCCCTATATAGTAGGTCATTCTATTCACCCATGTGATGGCTAGAGGTAGGTGAGGCAACCCTACTAGGTCCTCATCTCATTCAGGAGACTTTAGAGTAGTTTCAGCTAATCATGAAGCATATGATTACTGCTTAGTCTAGACAGAAATCTTATGTTGATCACCAGTGATGACCTTTGAAGTTTGAGTTCAGGGATTGTGTTTTCCTTCAGGTATCACCAAGGATAGGGAATAGATGGTTATAGAAGTAAGGGAATCTATCACCTCATTATGTAGGGTCATTTTAGATTCTAGAGAGAGTGGGGTCAGTAGTCTATTTGTTTCTACTACGTTAGAGGTAGTGTGCCATGCATGATGTCTCCCATGTTTCATAGCTTCACTAGTATCATGCTGACTCATCTCATACATTTGATCCTAAGTAAGTTGAGTTAGATGCTGATGCTACCTTTGAGGAGTATCTAGAATGCATCATTTACCGGAGTATAAAGGCTCTCCAAGGCCGGTTTGTCCCTCTAGAGTGGGTGCAATAGCAACACAACCGTGTATAGGATGATACTTGGGAGAGGAAGGTTGACATACATATCCAGTGACTAGAGTTTTTCTCATACAGTATTTCACCACCCTTGGAAGGTGATCTTGGGGATGAGTTCATTTAAGGGGGTAATACTGTAAGAACCCTATTTTTCACTCAGGTATGGATCATTTAAATTTTTAGTATAATTCTTTATTTTTGACCTATTATGGATGCCTAATGGTCTAGTGAAGGTCCTAAGGGTATCTTGGGATTTTTCAGAGCACAAAGCCCATATTTTGGTTAAAAGTGGGCCTATTGGATGGTTATAGGAAATTGTGTGGGTAGGCCGCACAATTAGATCAAACCGTATGGATAGTCTACATTTTCGGGTAGATCTGTCTCTCATGGTTGGTGTATGGTTTCTCTAACCATGTGATATAACCATGAGAGTTACCCCTCTTCTCCAAGTACCTCTTCATGGTTTTCATACAGTTTTAAAAAACATGTTGATAAATTATGCACATGCTAAATTTTGGGTAATTTTATATTTTTACCCTTAATGATCTAATTAAACCTTTCTTCTTCCCTAATCTGAATTCCACCAGACAAAACCTTAATTTTCTCCCATTTTGGATATTTTTAAGGCCTATCCTAGGGATCAAGATATATCCTTAATCCAAGATCCATTTGAGCTTCCTCTCAACACACTGGATGTGAAACGGTATGTACTTGAGTCCTTTTTAGCCATTCTTCATCTCTCTTGCTCTCGACCTAGTTATCAAGCTATAGTCCTTTTTTACCTTTTTCTTAGATCTACTCCATTAAAATAAAAATTATAGGCTAATACTAAATTATTAGAGTCATACAAAACTAAGGTGGGTGTTCTATAACTCATCTATCAAGTTTATTGATTTTGGAATTGTTGTGTGGGGCCTGCCAATTTCATCGGGTACCATTTATTATATTTATATGCCATTATTATAATCATTAGAACCATGTGGTTATGATATTTCCAAATATTTGATTATTTTTTAGTGGTTATTCCCACAACTCTATCCATCCCATGTAGTTTGTTTTTCCATATTTTTCATTTTGGTGTTTTGACACATTTGAGTCACCAATCGGGTGTGCCTTGGCTTGACCTTTCTAAGGGTAAGATTCTCTATATTAAATGGATTATTTTATATTTTTAATTTCATAATATAAATCACCATATATTCTCCCCACTTGACCCTCCCAAGGTAATTTCTTCAATTTCATAATTAAATGTGAAATGGAAATTGGAATGTATATTAAGTATATGAATTGGACTTTTTAAATGTAATTGAATAATATGTTTCATGTATTTAGAGCCCATTTCCATGTTAATGGAAGGTAGTGTAGTGGACCTTGACTCTTGAAAATGCCTTAAATGGATTGAATGGAGGTTTTCATGCCACTTGGCCTTCCTGTGCTAATAAAAGGAAAGACTTGAAGCAAATGGACTTATTGATTAATTAAGACCTGATTAAATGGTTACATTCTCAATTAGACTTGTCACACTAATCAAAGGTAATGGATTGAACTTTATGAAATATTACATGAAATCATTATCAAATAGGAGTGGCCTGACTCGAGTTCTCCATGGATTCCATAGGTAATTCATTTAGAACTCAGGAACCCCATTCCGATTCAAGGATGTGTCTTTCTTTGGTTGAGACCCACCTAGAACCCGATTCTTGTCTATTCTTGGATGCCCAGTATGACAACGTAGGATAACTTTAATAATATTATAGGATTCCTTAGATACACTCCTTGGATTCTGCATTTAAAAGTAGGTTCCATGGTTAAATCCCGACTGGCCCAGTCATTGCTTAGCCCCGTTTTACCTTGGATGAACTCTTTGGACTCGGTAGGCATATTATTGTGGAATTACTTGGACTATGCTCCTTGGATTACACTCTTACCCTTATCCAAACTATAGTCATTACTATGTAAGTGACCCTTGAGGTCTAAATTTCCTTGGTTGTTACCTTGTAACTTCGTTATTTAATATCATTATAGGTTTCCTTATTACATCTTGGAACCTTCAATATTGTTAACATGTGAATTATTTATAAAGTGGTAATACTCAAATAATGAATTGGTTACATGTTCATACACCAACTGAGGGATGAAACAAGTAATTGGGTATTTTGTTACATTATAATACTTTACGTTATATATGCACTACTTTACACAATTACAATTCCATTACATGGGACGGATGTTATGGACACCATTGGTGGTGGCACACTGAGATTTACCTCACACCCTCTCTGGGTGCTATTTGGTACCCGAGGCAGATTACGTGAATGATGGTGTTAAGAAATGGAATAATATGGCTTCAAACACTTGATTTATTTCTGTTTATGATGGAGCTTGATAGAATATGAATGAACAAGAGCTCATGTTGCTTGGGATAGTCTTTTTATTTCCTTTGTACTTGTATGAAACATGTTATGCCTCCTGTCTTGTATCCATGTTTTCTACTTTTCTAGTGACATGAAAAGTCATCATTAGTTATTCCAGTTGTTTCAGATGTTGACATCCTTGTTGATCTGTTACTTTTGACTTCTTATGCTGTTTACTTATATTGCTTCCACTATTTACCTATGTTATTAATTATCCACTGTGATACACTCTGGGAACGAGGGCATAGTCTCCCCATGAACACACCCTAGTCCCTCACTACTAGTTTTAATCCTCTAGAATTCGAGGAGATACGCTTGATACCATGTGTCTCACTTGGATTAGGGCACCTATTAAGTGGTATCTGGGTCCGAGACATCATAGGGGACCGACACGGTGTGTGGTTCTTACCTACTGCCTGGACGTGTACCTTATTGTACATGAATCTATACCCATGTATCCCTACATGGAATTTAAGGGTACTACATGTCATTCCTCATCCATTAAGGGTACTTCCCATGCTTCTAGAAGTGTTTGTGTACCTGACCATGTACTATGAAAATTTCCACTGGTCATGTCCATGTAAACTGACTGTGTGCCTGGCCATGCCCATGTCCATGTACTCACAGAGCACACACTAGGTCACCAGCACCAGGTCACATGATATGTGGGGTCCTAACATGGTGTGTGATCTTTAACTCACCTGGGAACTGTTGTCTCCATAGCCAAGGCCCTACACACCATGTATTTCTTAGACCACATGACGTGTAGTTGAGTTTTTAGAGACCCAATTTTTTTCTTTATAAGACTTTGAGATATTTCTAAATATATTTCTAGATTTAGGCGCTATGATGGACTATGATTCTGAGGCCCTAGGTGCCCAAAATTAATTTTACAAAAATATTAAAAAAATTATATTGCGCGGGCATGGTTAATTAAATAAAATGGGGTATCTCTAAAATGGTTGATTAGATCATAAATTCAAGACAATGGTTGGGCCTGGAATGTAGTTTTTACCCTACACACGACATGAAATGAGTCAGCGTGGGACATTCGTACCAATTTCTCATTGGTGGTGCATGTAAGTAATTTAATTTAATTAATTAATTAATTAAATTTCTTTTTTACATAATTAGAGTATATAAGTATGTTGTTAGGGAGAATTTTCGAGGGTTGGCTCATAATTATACCACCACTAGTGAAGCTCTGCTTCCCCTCCTCAATTGGAAAATTTATTTGACCAACAAAAAACCTCTAGATCAAGCCAGATCGAATGTATAGTATCCACCCAAATTCATTAGCGAGCACATTCTTCAACAAAAATAAATCTAATTAAGAGTTAAGACTCTTGAATTGGTGTTTTCTCCATTTTTATTAAATTTTTGAGTAGTTTCATTCCTTTTCTTGAATCTATTCCATTGAAAAACCTTGCATGCTCCCATGAATGAAAAATTATATTGGTTTCTTTGGTTTATCTAACCCCGGGAGCACGTTCTTGATTGTTGGACATGAATGCTTGGCCAGTGATCGTAAAACCTTTTTGTGCCTTTATTCCCCATTATTCAGGTTATTCACTTTTGGAACCCTATGGTTCTCTATTCAATAGTTTCTAGGAATCCCAAGCTCGATCGGGTGCCCAAATTTGTGAAAGATCGACAAATCATCAATGGTTTTTTGATTTGAGCACAGATCTGGAATTCTAGCAAGGTGAGGATGACTAATCTGGTGTTTATTCTTTGAGATCATGATGAACAGAGGCATGAACGTGTGAAGAACAATTGACCAAACCCTCATAAATTAATGAGGCCAATTTTTGGTAAGAAATGATGGGGATCCATGTTTTTTGGCCAGATCTAGATTTTTTGGATTATTTTGAGGAATTATCCAAGGCGGGCTGACCATATTAGAATCATGGATGAAGATTGGGAGAAATTCTGGGATTATAGAAAAATCCCAACTACACGCCATTTAGGATGATGAAAACATGGCGTGTAGCACCCTCAATGATAGTTCTAGGGTTTTGAATAATTTAAGGGTAACACGACATGTAATGCTCCCTTACACATCATGTATCCCTTCCCCAGTTGGAAAATCTGTGTGATGGGTCGCACGAAAGGGGAGTCTATGTAGAAGTTCACAGACACGGGTTGACCACATGAAAATTATTCCATGTGGGCCTAAAAAATATATACCAAAGTACATGGACATAGGGTTCGAGTACACGAACACAACCATCAGTCATGTCCCAGTCCCTGGATAGGTGGGACATGCTGGGTAGTCCACCTCCACACCATGTACCCTGACACAGATGAGACCCATGTACTTACCAGAGACATGGATATGCAGTGAAGAGGGACCAAACACCATGTGGGTCCCCTCACACACAATGTAATACTTGATCTCTTCTGAGAAATCTTTGAACATTCATATCTCCTTCGTTTGAACTCATATTTTGGCATGTGAGATGTCTATCATCAGTTTTTTTTCTATGTAGAATGTGATGGTACCCCCATAAGTGTCTTTTTAGTTATTATGTGAAATTTTATAGGTTTGGAATGTTCTAAGGAAGAACCCAATGATAACAACGATCATACAGAATAACCTGAGTAGTACCGGGCTTATCCTCTAGTTGGGATGAGCAGTGGTGTTCCCTAATGATCTTTCTAAGTTACCCTCCAATAAAAATGGGCAGTGGAGTTACTTAGCATTCTAGGATTACCCTACATCTAGGAAATTTAGTGTTGTTTCTCAATGATATCTTCTAGGTGTAACCCTCCACAAGGGCTAGGTAGTGGAGTTTCCCTAACAGCTCACTGGGATTACCCTCCAGTATGATTGGACAATGGAATTCCCTAATGGCCATCCAGGGTGGTACCCTCCAGCTAGGTTGGGAAGTGGTGTTCCTCAATGACTACCAGAGTAGGACCCTCCTATTGTACCAGGTCATGTGATCCTTTCCTAAATCTGGTGACCCCTCGACTGTGCGGCACAATGATGAGGTGTGGTTTGACGTAGCTTTAGACTCATGAAAAAGAGGGGTGTTTTCCCACTAAGATGCATTCTTGTGACATGACCTAAAACCATGTGGAAGAGTCAGTTATACCCAAAGAGTATAGTATCAAGATTTGGTGATTGAGTCCCTTTGACTTGTATGTAATGGGAATATGAATAATGTGTTGGGCATTGCAGATGGACTTACATTGGAACTATTGGCGACACTTCTTCTTTGACTGATCTGTGAGTTGGAGGTCCCCTTAGTCTCTCATTTGGGATTCTTTTACTGAGCATATATATATATATATATATATATATATATCTTCCTTCACTACCCACTCCTTGGGTTTTGTTTACTCTCATTCTAGGAGAGGCGAAGATGCGTGGGGTATGCCATGAGATTTCTATGTCTAGCTTCTCATGTTTATATGAGTATAATCTTTTAATATAGGTAGTAAAAACTCAATGAGAAGTTTATATTATCACTGTTTATATATACTTATGTTTGGATGAGTTTAATTTCACTCTTTTTTTGGGTTGAGCTGTACTCATTTTACCATACCTTATTCTATCTACTTCTTTCCTATTCAGTTGTATCTCTTACTTCCCCCTCCCTTTTTGAATAGTTTTACTGGGTATGTATATACTCACCCTTGCAAGGGGTTTTTCCAAAATGTTTCGTGACTTTTTCATATAGTGGATAGGTCGATCGTGACTTTAGAGGAGCTTAGGGATACAAACTATTTGGATGGTGTATGGTGTTCATAGCTTGGGATACAGGAGATTGGATCTCATTTGTTTACTCTTTTCTAGTTTTTCTAGGTTGGGACATGTTTTTTGGGTAGGCGTGTATTTTTTCCTTTTTACATTTAGTTTTCACTACCATAATTTGTACTGTTTAGAGGTCCAAACATATTTGGTTTATTTATAGTAGTGTTGTATATTTTATTTTATTTCCCTCTGCACTTTTTCATTAATTTGGTTGTGTGTGTGAGTAGAGGTACTTAGGAAAATACCTCCTTGAGTTTAGTTGTGCCTTCAACACTTTTCACCACCCCCTGGATTATGGAGGTGGGCTTGGGGTAGTTATGACTTGATCCTTGGTTTGGGTCGGGTTGTGGCCGATTGGTATCAGAACAAGTTCATTCTTTGTGATGTTGTTATAACATTACCCCTTAAGAGGATTGGTTGGGTTTAGGGTAATAGTGTTAATGTGTATCAAGTGTGGATCTTGAGCCTGGGATTCTAGTGATGGTGCGGTAACTGATGTATCCATTCACCAGGACCCTAACTACCTTCTTGTTGACTCGGTATGCTAAGACATTTGTTGTAGGGATCAATGATACATGCATCATATAGGATTGAGTATATGACTACATTTCTTGAATCAAATTCCCCCATTTTTATTGATATATATATATATATATGATCATCTGACCATAGTACTCCTTGATAACTTTCAGGATGCCTCCGTGACACCAGCCAATCAGGATAACAGCTCTGGTTCGTGATGAAGACCCTATGAGTGATGAGGCCTCAGTTTAGGGTCCATCCTAAAATCCCCTTCCTCTAGGTTGGCAGGAAGTATCACCTCTAACTATTGAGTAAGAGATAGTCCCAGTAGAGAAGACCGAGGACATGCATAGGCTGAGTGCACTCTATGAGTTCCAATGATAGAGACTATTGAGGTTCTGTGGTGAGCCAAGCCCCCAGGTGGCCAAGGATTGGCTAGAGTCAGTGGTCCATATCTTTAGGATTATCTAGACACTGACGGATCAGATGGTGGATTTGGAAGCCAGTCATTTCCATGGATCATATGGGAATTTTTGGATCTTGGTTATCTAGATGCACGATGAGTCGATACTCTCATGGGAAGACTTCCAACAGCTATTTTGTGGGGAGTACTACCCCTCATTCTTACGCTCCATTCAGATCCAGGATCTTCTTCAAGGAAGGATTATAATGGCATAGAATGTAGATAGGTTCATAGACATTAAACATTACTCTCATGATGTGATCAGAGATGGATACTTCCGAGCACGGATGTTTGAGAAGGGGCTCCGTAGAGAGATCCTAGATAACAGTGGGTGTGATAGGGCTGAGTCATTTACAATAGTAGGTAGGCACTAGAGATCTCAGAATAGGAGGCCCTTCTATGATCATGCTTAGGGATATGGTCGTATAGTGTAGGGAAATCTCATAGAACCATGGTATCCTAGGTAGGGTTGATGCTATGAATGTGATGGGAAAGGTCACATGGAAAGAGACTACCTGGCCAGATGTGATGAGAATCCCAGGTAGGTAGCTGATGGACCTCCATGAAAGAGACAGCACCATGACAAGGGATCTTGCAGTCCTGGATAGGGTGGTCCCCAGGGAAACAAAGCTATCAGAGGGGCAGGATGAGTTATAGGTGGGGGATGATGTTATGAGGTCCTCCCACCACCACCAGGTGTCCCATGTTAGGCTCAAGGAGCTGGCGGCTGAGGCCGTGGACAGCTGCAAGCTTTGGATTTTTATCATCCTGCAACATATGAGATGATTCTAGGTACAATATATTTTTATTATACTCTTTCATTAGTATTAATAGACATAGTTTCCATTCATTATTTTTTCTCTTGACTCTTGGTGTAGGAGTTTGATTTCCCAGTACAGATTATAGCACAACTGCATTGTCTTGAGGTTCCTATAGGTAAAGATTCTTCTGTGTATTCTATCCGTCAGTAGTGCGAGCTATCTCTTAGAGGATAGAGATAAATGTGGGACCTTTTGGTCATCATAATTAAACCCTATGATGTCATCTTGTTCATGGATTGTCTTTCCATGGTTTTAGCCTAGATTGACTATCACCACAGACTAGTTAGATGCCTACACACTGATGGGATGAGGTTCTCCATTTTTAGAGAGAGAGACCCCATAGCAGGACAAGTCGGTGCTATAAGAAAGATGTTGTATCCTATTACCCACTAGTTAGTGAGAGTAACCATTGATGCAGCATACTCTTCAGGAATATGGGTTATTTTAATTCTGGAGGACTATATGGATGTCTTCCCCGAAGACGTTCTGGGACTACCTCTGAGGTGGGAGATGGAGTTTTTCATAGACCTACATCATGGTGCTGCCCCAATATCTTCTGTCGCATATCGAATGGAACCTACCGAGCTATAAGAGCTACGATTTCAGTTGGAGGACCTTAGTGAGAAATGATTCATTAGACCCATTGTGCCCCCTGGATAACTCTAGTTCTGTTCATGAAAAATTTACATAGGATCATGCAGATTTTCATGGATTATAATCGCCTAAACTAGTCCATGATAAAGAAAAAGTACCCCTTTTTGAGGATTGATGACATATTTGATCAGTTTTGTGGTGCAAAATGGTTATCCAAGATCAATCATAGGTCCATCTACCACTAGTTGTGGATTCACGAGGCTGATATTCTAATGTTGTCTTTCTGATGTCGCTATGGACACTAAGAGTTCCTAGTGGTTCCCATTGGTGTGACAAATAAACCCACCATCTTTATGGATTTGATGAATTATATATTCTAGCTGAACTTGGACCAGTCTTTTTTTGTCTTCATCGATGACTTACTTTCTTTATCTACAATAGAGGAGGAGAATACAGAGCATTTGAAGATAGTTCTTGATTTTCTTCAAGTGAAATTGCTTTACGAAAATATCTTGAACTGTCAGTTATAGATACAAGAGGATCACCTTCTAGGTAATTTCATTTCTGAACAATTTTTATCCATTGATATGATAGATATTGAAGAAATTATTTCTTGGGAGATACCCAATAATGTGTCATAGGTGAAGAGATTTTTTGGTTTTGTAGGGTACTATAAGAGATTTGTGGAGGAATTATCCAGAATCACATCCCCTTTGAGTGACCTGACACAGAAGGGATAATCATTTTCCTAGTCAGAGTAGTGAGAGAGGGCCTTTGAGGATTTGAGGTAGATGCTGATGAGCGCTCTGATGTTGAGGCTACTAGAGGAAGGTGTTGATTTTGTAGTGTATTTCAATGCCTTATAAGATGGGCTCAGTTTTTTGTTGATGATATGATAGGAATTCATCACATATGGGTCAAGGAAGTTGAGAAACCATGAGAATAAATATGTGACTCACATATTAGAGTTTTAAATGGTAGTATTCTCCTTAAGGATGAGGAGACACTACCTTCTGGAAGAGCACTTTGTGGTTTACTTAGACCACTAGAGTCTCAGGTACGTCTTCACTCAGAGAGACCTAAACCTGAGATAGTGAAACTTGTTAGAGTTTCTACTGGACTATGACCTCAAGATAGTATATAATCCAGTAAAGGGTAACATTTTAGAATATTCCCTTAGTAGGAAATCTCAATCTCACTTTGTGTAGGAATCTTCAAACCAGTTAGCTTCCCTGCAGTTGGATTTGGTGGAGTAGGGGGGGTACAACTTTTCTTAAGTTGATAGTGTTGAATCCTACTCTCATCGAGTGTGTGAGAGAGCCCCAGTTTGGAGAAATAGACCGCATGGTTATATATGACCATATATCCATAGGCGACTCAACAGATGGATATTCTGTAGGAGGGAATCGTGAGATCTCATTCTAGGGGAGAACAATGGTTTCAGTCATGATGTGGGAAGTGGTGATGTGAGAATTCCGCACATCTCCTTTAGATATAAATCCTTGTGTGGGGAAGATGTGCTGATACCTTTAGTGGTAGTTTTGGTGGTCCGACCTAAGACAATGTGTAGTTGAGTTCATCTCATGGTGTCTGACCTATCAGTAGGTGAAGCCTGGTCCCCATGTTCCGGTAGGTTTTTTGAAACCCATTAAGATCCAAAAGTGGAAATGGGATAACATATCCATGGACTTCATCATAGGTATTCCACACATATCGAAGGGGCATGACATCATCTTGGTGATAGTTGATCAACTCATGAAGTCAGCACACTTCCTTGCTATTAGGGAGCAGATTTTAGTGGATAGTTTGGGGCAGTTGTACATACAGGAGATCATCTTACTTCATGGGGTACCCCCAATGATTTTATCCAATCGTGACGCGTGGTTTACTTCATGATTGTGGATATTCCTGTATAAGGAATTCATGTACAAATTGAGGATGAGTAAAGTCTTTCACCCCTAGAATGATGGGAATATCGAGTACACTATCCATGTGCTAGAGGATATGCTGAGGGATTGCGTGTTGGATTTTAGCTGGAGTTGGGAGGATCACTTTCCCTTAGTAGAGTTTGCGTACAACAACAAATACCACTCTACCATCAACACAACACCTTTTGAGGCCCTATACGGGATACCCTATAGGTCACCCTTATGTTAGATGGAAATTAGAGAGACATCACTTATGGGCCCAGAGTTGGTGTAGGCGACAATAGAGAAAGTGCAGGTCATCCATGAATGGATGAAGACAAACCAAATCATACAACAATACAAGGTAGATCTCCATCGTAGACCCTTGGAGTTTGAGTAAGGAGACCATATATTCTTGAGATTCTACCCACGATGAGGAATTTAGAGGTTCAGTCGGGGAAGAAAGCTATCCCTGAGGTTCATGAAACTGTTTGAGATCATCCAGTGGGTAGGTGAGTTTTTATACTACCTTGACCTACCTCCACAACTAGAGTGGGTGCACTAAGTCTTCCATGTTTCACAATTGAGTAAATACATGTATGAACCCATGCATGTTATTGACTATGGGAAGATGGGCATCGAGGATGGAGCCACATTTGCAGAGCACCTGATGGCGATTAAGGACCGACATGAACGGATTGTGTGAGGACAGACCATCCCTTTGGTTCACATGTTGTGGTAACATGTAAACATATAAAGCGTTCTTGGGAGTAGGTGAGCTAGATGCAGGATCAATATCCCATGTTGTTTTCATAGTTTTTTTTCAGGGATGAAAATCTTGAAGGTGGGAATAATGTAGGGACCTGGTTTTTCTTTGTAAGATGTTTAAATATTTCTAAATATATTTCTAGAGCTAGGTGCTAAGACAACATGCGATTTCGAGGATCGGGGTGCCTGAAATTAATTTTATAAAAATATTAAAAATATTTTATATTGCGCACATGTCATTATTTAAGGAAATTGTGATAACACTAAAATGTTTGATGGGATCAGAAATCCAAGACCATGGCTGTGTATGGAATGTGGTGTTTACCCTAGGCGTGACATGAAATGAGTCAGCATGAGATGTCCATAACCCTTTCTCATTATAGGTTCATTTAATTTATTTAATTAAATAATTAAATAATTGATTAAATTTACTTTTGACCTAATAAGAGCCAATAAGTATGTGGTTAGGGATAATTTGTCATGGTTGGCTCATAATTCTCCCACCACCAGTGAAGCTCTCATTCACCTCCTCTGTTGGAAAATTTCTTCAACCAATGAAAAACCTCTAGATCAAGGCAGTTCGAGCACAGTGGAAACTCCCAAATTCATTGGCGAACTAGTTATTCAAAAACAATTGATCAAAAAAGAGGTAGGTCTCATAAACTGGTGTTTTTACCTTTTGATTAAATGTTTGAGTAGTTTCATTAATTTTCTTGAAAATTAACCTTTGAAAAACCTTGCATGTTCCCAAGAATAAATAATCACATTGTTTTTATTGGTTTATATAACCCCTGGAGCATGTACTTGATCAATGGAAAATAATTTTTGGATGAAGATTGTAAAACATTTTTTTGTTCCTTTTTTCCCTCGTTCTTTGCATTCTTCGCTATTGGAACCCCATGGTTCTCAATTCGATAGTTCTTAGGTGTCCCAAGCTCAATCGGGTGCTCATATTTGTGGTGGATTGAAGAATCGTCAATGGTTTTACGAGCCGAGCATGGATCTGGAAATTTTTTGAGGTGAGGATGACTGATCTAGTGCTTAGTCTTTAATATTATGATGAACTGAGGAACATCAACATGAAGAATTATTAGCCAAACCCTAATCAATGAATGAGGAAAATTTATAGTAGGAAATGTTGGGGATCTATGTTTTTTGGCCAGATCCAATGTTTTCAGATTGTTTCGAGTAACTATCTAGGCCAGGTTGACCAGATTTTAAGCATGGATGAAGATTGGGAGAAATTCAGGGATTTTGGAAAAATCCCAACTACACATCGTGTAGGATGAAGAGTACACGGTGTGTAGCCCCCTCAGCGGTGGCACTAGGGTTTTGAAGAATTTAAGGGTAACACAACATATAATGCTCTCTTACATTTCGTTTATCACTTCCTTGGTTGGAAGATCCATGTGATGGGTCACATGGACGACGAGTCCATGTAGAAGTACATAGACACCTGTTGGCCACACAGACAATATTCTGTGTGGGCTTACACGCCCTATAACAAAGTAAACTGACATGGGGTCCGAGTAAACATACACGACCAGTAGACATATCCCGGTCCCCAGATTTGTGGGAAACACTATGTATTCCACATACATTCCATGTACCCCTACATATATGGGACCCATTTACTGATCAAATACACATTCAGGTAGTGAAGAGGGACCACACGCTATGTGCGTTACCTCACACATCGTGCACTACTTGAGCTCTTTTGAGCTATATTCGAACATTCGTATCTTCTTCATTTGAACTTGGATTTTGGACCGTGATATGCCTATCCTAAGTGTTTTTCATGTAGAACGTGATGGTTACATTAGAAGAGGATTTTGGGTTATGATGTGAAATGTTTCGAATTTGGAACGCACTGAGGCGACACCCGATGATGCCATAGATCATACAGAATCACCTGAATAGTATCGAGCTTACACTCTAGCTGGGCTGGGTAGTGGTATTCCCCGATGATCTTTCTGAGTTACCCTCCAGTAGGACTAGGTAGTAGATTTCCTCAACATTCTGGGCTTTCCCTCTAACTAGGCTAGGCAGTGCCATTCCTCAATGATATATTCCAGGAATAACCCTCTAACAGGGTTGGGCAGTGGAATTTTCCTGATGACTCACCTAGATTACCCTCTAGTAGGTTTGGGTTGTAGCATTTCCTAGTGAACTTCCGAAGTGGTATCCTCCAGCTAGGATGGGAAGTGGCATTCCTAAGTGACTACCAGAGTAAGAACCTTATATCTTACTAGGGAATGAGATCCTTTCATATAATAGGTGACCCCTCGACTATGAACCATAGTGATGAGGCGTGGTTTGAAGTACCTTTGGACTCACAAGAAATATATACACTTTCCCTATCGAGATGAATTATTGTGATGTGACTTAAAAACATGAAGGTGAGTCAGTGCCTCCCAAAGTAAATAATATCAAGGTGTGGTGATTGAGTTCCTTTGACAAGTGTGTCCTGGGAAGATGCATGAGGTGTTGGGCATTGCAGATGGACTTAACTTGGAACTATTGGTGAATCTTCTTTTTTAATTGAGCTGTGAGATGGATATCCCATTACTTTCTCATTGGTTATTCTTTGACTGAGTATATATATATATATATATATAGATATAGATATATCCTCCTTCAGTACCCACTCCTTGGGGTTCAGTTACTCTCCTTCTATGAGTTTTGAAGACGTTCAGGGTATGCCACATGATTTTCATGCTTAGATTCTCATGGTTAGATGAGTATAATATCCTACTATAGGCAGTGAATACTTGAAAAGAAGTTTATATTCTCAATGTTTTTATCTCCTTATTTTTGGATGAGTTTACTTTAACTCTCTTATTAGGTTGAGTTTTACTCTTTTTATGGTACCTTATTCAATCTACTGATTTCCTCTTCAGTTGTATCTCTTAATACCCCCACCCTTTTTGTGGAATTCTACTGGGTATATATATACTCACCCCTGTATGGGATTTTCCCAACACGTGTCATGTCTTTAGAATATGTAGGACTGGTCGATCGTGACTTCAATGGAGTATAGGGATACAGATAGCTTGCACTGTGTATGGTGGTCATAGCTTGGGATACAAGAGTTGGGAACTTAGTTGTTTAATCTTTTCTAGTTTTTTCAAGTTGGGAAATGTTTTCTCGGTGGGTGTGTATTTTTTTTCTTTTTTCCTTTAAGTCTACACTACTATACTTCATACTATTTAGAGGTCCATGAATATTTTGTTTATTTATAGTAGTGATGCATATTTAATTTCCTTTCACTATGAAATTTTCATTGACTTGGTTGTGTGTGTGCATACAGGTACTTAAGAGAAGTCATCACAGAGTTTAGTTGTTCCTTAATTGTTTGTGACCACCCCCTGGCCTATAGAGGCGAGCTTGAGGTATTTGCGGATCGAGCACCACTTTGGGTCGGGTTGTGACATGGTTTTTCACAAAAAATTATAGATCTGATTCAGCATTCTAGATCCACACACACTACATCGAATCATGACTCAAATTCACTTGAAATTGAAGGTAAACACCTTTTTATATCATTTCCATCTATTTGTTGGCTAGAAAACAGAGTTCTGTTTAACCTGTACTAACCTGTGTGCCATTGTTGATCCTCCCATGACGTGCCACTCATTCCTAAATCCTAAATCCATGGTAATCATCACCCATATCCCACAACGAATCCCAACCCATCCCCCAACCATCGATCTGTTCATTTCCCATGAATCTTCCATGAATCAGGGGGTCTAATCACACTCAATCCCACCCAACAATAGTCAAATCATGACCCCATAGTTCAATGATGAAGAATGTGAATAATTTTGGGGGTAAATTATAATAAATAGATGTTCAACAATCATTAGATAAGGTTTTCTAGTCAAATAATAAAATTGGGGATATCTGAGGTGAGAAACATGGTGCAACAGGGATTAATTGAATAAAATATTTGAATCCAATATGTGGGTGCATGAAAAGACTCATAATTGATATATATTAAATTCATAAGAATGATCATGATCAATATTTAAATCAAATTGCGAGTAATACAAAAAGGATGAGTCCTACATCGATTCAGATCATTCGTTGATGAATAAAATTCTTGAAAATGAAGGAGAGAAGTCATTGTGTTCACTATGCCTCAATCTTCTTGGATCTGAAGTCTCGTTGTCGTCTAATCTCAATTCAACAATGGAGGGTGGAATAAATATCCTCTCAATGGTCCCAAGGTTATGAATATAACCCAATAAATCCTCTATAACATTATATTTATAAATAATCTCTATTTAAGTCATTTAATGAATTAATTAAATTAATTAAATTAATTATTTAATTAATCTACTGAATGAAACAACAATGGTTTTTTTATCTGAACATCCCATTCCAACACATTTTAGGTTAGGCCTTAAGTAAACCTCACATTTTGGAGTCAACAGTGGTCTCATATTTTTGATTCGAGGCTCTGTTTTGGAGACATACCATTTTATTTAATAAAACATTAATGCGTGATATAAAATATATTTAATATTTTTATATATTAATTTCAGACACATCGGGCCTCAGAATAGTGCGTCATCTTGGTTCCTGGCTCCAAATATATTCCTCAATATATTTAAAATTATTAAAAGGAAAAAGGGTCTCTAAATTATTCCCTCCTTCAAGATTTTTGTCCCTAAAAAATAAAAACTAAATAAAAATATTAGGATACTGAGCCTGTATTTGGCTCTCCCACTCCTAGAAGGTCTCCTGCATGTTCCCATGCTTCCATAACACATAAACCAAAGGGACGGTACATCCATGAAGATTCCTCTCCTGTCGATCCTCAATCGCTACTGGGTGCTCTTTAAAAGTGGCTCCATCCTCGAAGTCTATCTCACCTCAATCAATAACTTGTGTGGGGGTCATGCACGTATCTCCTCAACTAGGACACATGGAAGACACCATGCACCAACTCCAACTATGGGGGTAGGGGAAGATGGTAAGAAACCTCACCAACCCTATTAAAGACCTCAGACAACCTGATGGACCTTGGGGTTAGCCTGACACTTTTTCAGAATCTCCTTAATCTTCATTGTAGGGAGACTCAAGAAAACGTGGTCTCTCTACTAAAACTCCAAGGGCCTATGATATCGATTTGCATAAAATTTATGCTTTATCTGAGTTGTACTCATCTTCTCATGAATGACCTGGACCTTTTTTGTCCTCACATGCACCGTCACTAGCCCAAAAAAAGATGTATCACTAGCCTCATTCCAACATAAGGGTGACCTATAGGTTCTCCCATATAGGGCCTTGAAAGGTGTCATGTAAATAGTAGAGTGGCAACTATTATTGTATAAAAGATATACCAATTTCAAGTGATCCTCCCATCTCTAGATGTTTTCTAACATGCAAACCCTAAGCATATCCTCTAGCACCTAGATAGTGTGCTCGGTCTTCACATTTTCCTCAGGGTGAAAGGATATACTCATCCTTATCTAGGTCTTGAATGCCTCCTCTAGGCCTCTCCATAACCATGATGTGAACTTCACATCACGATCAAAGACAATATTCATGGTCACCCCATAATGGTAGATGATCTCCCATACATACAACTACCCAAAACTCTCCACCAAAACCTTCTCTCTAATAGAAAAAAGTGAACTGACTTCATGGGACGATCAATAATCACCTAGATGAAGTTATAGTATCTCTTTATCCATGGAAGACCTATCTTAAATTACATGGATATTTCATCCCATTTTTACTCCAGGGTCTCAATAGGATGAAACCAACCTTCCGGAACCTAGTGCTTAGTCTTTACCCATTGACAGGTGAGGAAATGAGAGAAAAACTAAACCATGCTCCATCTCATGTCAGCACACTAAAACTACTACTAAAGGTCTCTATAAATATTTCCCACACCGGGTTGTACAAAAAAAGAAGAAGCGTGAACCTTTATCATAACCCCCATGCATCGTGACTGGGACTACTGTCCATCCCTAGAAAAGGATGATGTGATTCCCTCCAAAAGAAAATTTATCTGGTGAATCTCCTGGGGATATCTGGTCATGAAAGACCTCGTAGTCGATGTATCCCAACTAGGAATATCTCACATACTGGAGGATAGTAGGTGTCAACACCATTAAATGAAGAAAATATGCACCCTCCTACTCAACTAGGTTCAACTTCATGGAAGCCAACTGCTTAGACACCTCATGCACTAACCAAGCCTGAGAATTCCTACTAAGGGAATCTACAACCACATTTTCATTCCCATGAGTATAGACTATATCAAAGTAATAGTCCTGTATAAACTCAAACCAGTGCCTCTACCTCAGGTTCATGTATCTATGCATGAAGACATACCTGAGTCTCTGATGGTCTAAGTAAACAACAAATCACTCTCTTGGAAAATAGTATCTTCACATCCTTAGAGTGAAGACTCTTGCTGCCAACTATAGGTTTTGAGTCACATAGTTCTTCTCAGGGGTTCTCAACTATCTCATCCCATATGTGATAGCTTCCCATGTTTGCATCAACATTCAATTGAGACCAACACCTAAGGCATCACAATAAATTATATAGTGCATGCCATCCTTTGGTAGTTACAAAATAGGATCACTCATCACCCTCAACCTCAAATTCTTATAGGCCCTATGGCACCACTAAGTCTAGTTAAATGACTACCCTTTCAAAATCAAGGTAGTTAAAGGGTATAAAATCCTAGAGAACTCTGTCAAAATCCTATGGTAGTACCCCTCCATGCAAGTAAAACTTCTCACCTCATACATGCACTTGGGTGGCTCCCAATAAATCACTTTATTGAACTTCACCCTGTCTATAACTAATCCATGATTAGAAATGCCATACCCTATAAAATGAACCTCGTGGATATAGAACTGGAACATCGAGATTTTACCATAAATATAGTACTCTTGAAGAAATTCTAGGACCATACTCAAGTTATCTGCAAGCTCCTCCTTTGATGTATAGTATATGAGTTTTCCATCGATGAAAAAAAAATCAGTCCAAGAATGGCTAGAAGATCCAATTCATCGAATCCATAAACACTATAGGGGTATTCATCACACTAAAAGGAATCAACAAGAACTCATAGTGTCTGTAGTGACATCAGAGTGCCAACTTTGGAATATCAACCTCGTGAACTCTCAAATGGTGATAGCCAAACCTGAGATCGTTCTTCAAGAACCAAATTTCATCTCTTAACTTTTCAAAGAGGTCAAAAATCCTCTAAAAGGGGTACTTTTTATTTTTCAGGGCCTGGTTTAGGCGATGATAATCCCCACAAAGATGCAAGGTCCTTTTCTCCTTTTTCACAAACAACACGGGACCTTCCAAGAGGGACACATAAGGTTTGATAAAAACCTTCCCTTGAAGGTCCTCCAACTAAAACCATAGCTCCTAGATCTCTGTAGAGTCTATATGATATTCTACAGAAGATATCAGAGTAGTCCCGGGATGAAAGTCAATGAAAAACTCCATATCCCACCTCATAGGTAGTCCTAAACATCCTCGGGAAATATGTCCATAAAATCATCCACAACTAACATAATAAAAATTCTTGAAAAGCCTACTACACCAAGGGATACACTCTCCAACTGATGGGTAATGAGCTACATCCTCCTACTCACAAAACTAACCCATCCCACCAGGAGATCTGTCTTACCTAAAAAGGAGAATATTGTACCATCAGTGGGAAGGCATCAGAATCGTCTATGGTGATAGTAAATCTAGGATCAAACCATGGAAAATAAATCCATACCCAAGATAACATGACATAGTTTCATTATTATGACTAAAAGGTCCCACGAGAACCTATCTCCACCAAGTGACAGCTCGCACTACTGATAAATAAAATATATAGAAGAAGTGTTCCCTATAGGAACCTCAAGATAAAGCTATTGTTATAAATCCTCAACTAGGAGATCTATCTTTTGAAGTGGGAGTAAATAGATGATGTAATACAT
Organism: Viscum album; assembly: GCA_963277665.1. NCBI lineage: Eukaryota > Viridiplantae > Streptophyta > Magnoliopsida > Santalales > Viscaceae > Viscum > Viscum album. The sequence continues at coordinate 1,181,037,858 of OY728120.1, forward strand.
CTCACATGTGTCTACTAATATTGAAGAAAGTGTAGAAGAAACACAGATCATACTTCTAATCATCTTGTGTGTCGTTGGTTTATACACCTCCATAGACTACATTTTCCCATGACCTTGACCGATAGCTTCCTAATACTAACATGGTTCACTAGGTGGTGGTGATAGAAGGATCTCATAATGTCATCCACCACCCATATCTCCTCCTCCTATAACCCCACCTACTTCTCTGCTACCTCTTCCTCACTAGGGGCCACCCTACCATTTCTTGTGAGATCTATGATCATAGTGTTGTCTCCACCATGGCGGTCCATCCTCTACCATCCTACCCTCCTCGGAATATCAGGCCATGAAATCATGTTCCATGTGACCGTACCCACCACATACATAAAAATTCCCCTATTTAGGATTCCCTATTCAAATACATTATCCCTCAACACAATCTCGAGTCTGATCCTGGGAACATCTCCTATGCTGAGATCCTATCAAATGGAACTTGTGAGCTGCTATAGATGACTCAACCCTAAAACACCCCATACTAAATTCAGTTTGATGGTGTTCCTATAAAAGGATTACCTACTTTACCAACACAATTTCCAACAGTCCGACTTAAGTTGGAATGCATATGAGTACCACACTAGCATGTATGTCTTTGCGGAGACCCTTCTCAAACTTATGTGCCTAGAAGTAGACATATCGAATCATGTCGAGGGATTACAATGTAATGTCTGTAAACCTCAAAGTATTCTTGAAAATTGTAATCCCTCCTTATTGTAGATCCATAGGATCCTGAATTCAAACTAAGCATAATCGTGAGGGGTAGAAATTCTCATAAAATAACTACTAGAGGTCGGCCCATGATATTGTCGACTCATCATGAATATGTATAACTAGAATCCACTAGCACCTAGCTAATCCATAGAAATGAATAGATGCCTTCAAAACCACCTAATCAGTCAGTTTTTTGGATAATACTGAAAACTCGAAACACCAACACTGGTCGATCCCCTATTGCTTGGGGATTTAGTTCACTAGATGTAAAATCCTAGGTTTTCCTATGAGGTATGAATATTTTTAATTTTAGTTTAAATGATTTTTTACGGTCTAATGTGAATACCCTTTGAGGTCGTGGGGGTATTAGGAGTTTCTGAGGATTTTTTATATCTCAAAGACAAAATTCATGGAAAAATTAAATAGGTTGCATGGTTAATAGAAATAGTGTGGGATAGGATGCATGATTACTCTAACTGTGCGAGACCTAGACAGTGGGATTCAAGAGCCTATATAGTTTGAGGAAACTGTGCGAATAGAGGCACACACATATGTGAAGTGTTGTAGGACTTCGATAGTGGCTTCAGGCATAGTTTGTGCATCTTTAGTCAAACAGTTTGCATGAACTGTGTGAGGAACCCCTTGGCATTGTGAAGGGTGCATAGTTGGCACACAGTTTGGAAAATCATGCAGCCAAACCATGTGACCCAAATTTTTAGGGTGAAATGAAAAAAATTCCCTTAAAATTTTTTAAAACCTAAAAATATATTCTTCTACTATATTTTATAGAATCTCAAGCATGTGAGATCCTCTTGAAATCCAAATCATAGGCTTTGGTGTGGTTTCTCCATCCAAGATCGTAATAGAGAGTCATTAATCTCATTTTATTTGTGTCGGTAAGTACTACAATCCTCTTGATCCATTCTTCATTTGACTTGGTATTGGATGAAATATTTATGTGTAATATAATATACTCTATTTTTAGGTTCTTTATCTTTTCTTTATTTTTATTTTGGTCTAGATCAAATTCGAAGATGATACAAGATGAGAAATCGACTAAATACCTATAGTAGGTGGTCTATACCTTTCCTGAGTGGTTGGATGCTTTATAGAGAAAGTTTCTATAGTGAGGAATGACATAATTTCTAATGTTTCCCCTAAAATGAATTGTATTATTGAATTAAATGTAACAGAACCTGTTAGGGATTCCCACTAGTTCCTTGATATTTACTAGAGGTTGTTTCCCCAACCAAGGCCACCCATGGGTTGTGTCATTGAGATTGCGTAATGTTTAACCACCCAAGGGGTGTGTGGTTGAGCTTTCCTAGTTAGAAGAATACCGTTTATAAAATAAATTAAAATAATTTATTGATTGTGAGATAGTTTTCCTCCCTTTAAATGTTATATAAGATGTGAACTATTTAATTATTGAATGTGAATTGTTATATGAGTGGGTAAACTCATAGAATGTAATTGGTTGTGAATTGTTATATGAGTGGGTAAACTCATGTAATGAATGATTAATGGTTGTATAGGATTCCATGGTTATGCTACACCATGGGTCATGAAAATGGTAGTGGATTCCTTGGATAATATTTCTTCTTGGGTCTTGATTCTATGGAATGCATTGGGCCTTGCTACCCCTTGGATATGGCTTATCTTGGCTCACTGTTGACATGGTCTATTGACAAGCTCCTTGGACCCCATTTGATGCATAGCCAAGTTTCCATCAAGATACTCTTGGGACTTGATGAGTATGCCTTGGTTCTCTACACCTTGGATCTATCCCTAAGGGGTCTGACACTTGTGATTACATAGATCAACCATGGTAATTGTGAATTGCTTGATTATACGATGTAGTCATTAATGATATGACATTACAGGTTATACAGCATGATCATGGATGATATGAGATATTGTGTATATGACATCACCATGGTGTTTACTTCATTTTTCATTACTGTTGCCTTGTTATAGGAGATTGAAACTTATTTTTTAGGGAGCCTTGGTTGGCTGTTCAGTATCACTTTTTTGGTTACTTTTTCCTTAGGAACTTTATTTTCAATACTACTATACCTATTATATAATGCACTCTACTTTAGCTTGTATTTCACAATGATTATTTTTTATATACACCTTTGGGTGACCTACTGGGTTTGTATCTCACACCCTATTTAGGCTTCTGTTTGGTACCCAGACAGACTATATGGACGTAGGTAGGGACTGGGGTAAGTACCCACAGTTTGATTCTGGACTTTGTTCCATTCTTAGGAGCAAGGAAGCACAAGACTAAGATAAGGCTTGTGATACTATATAGAGATATTACTTTTTGGACTTTTTTATAATTTTGATACATGTAATGTAATGATGCATGTATACCTATTTTGGATTCTTTTTAGACATATGTCATGATTATCATTAGATATGAGATTACCTTTGGAATTTTTATATATACCTATCTTGGATGTTTATCTTCTTTATGGCTATTTATATACTTCTGTATTTGACTGTATTATTATTTTTCTCTATTACACTCTAGTGATGAGGTAATAGTCTCCCCATGAACACACCATAGGACCTCATTTATAGTTAGGATCCTCTAGTGTTCAAGGAAATGAATTTGAGGCCATGTGACCAACTGGGTTCGTGGCACCATTCAGTGGCATCTAGGTCAGGGATGTTACAAAGTGGTATCAGAGAAGTTTCTTTCTAAGTTTACTATTTTGAGGAAATAGAAAGGGATTGGTAAGTAATTAGTATTGGGTAATGGGTCATTCTTAGGAGTAGTTAACCCACATACAGGAAAGAGTCAAATTTCCTGGATTGGAAATTATTTTTTTCTTGATTTTTCTTATTACGGTTGATTTGGATTTCACTATTGAGTGATTAAAATGAATTGTGATGTTATAATTAATAAAATTTAGTGTTCTATTATATCTCAACCTAATGATATTATGGTATTCCATCTCATTCATCATTATAAACACTTTATAGGACTGAAATTCCATGCATTATGCCATTCCATATAGGGTGCATTGCTTGTTTTCATGATAGTGATATATGATTGCATAATATATCTATTTAGTGATAAATGTTTTGTGCAGGAATTGAGAAACATGGTTAGCAATTAGAGTGTATTTCATAACATAAGTAGTGGTTTCTTAATTAGGCCACATTAGACACCCTAAGAATCCCATTTTGGAATGTTGAGTTATGAACCACCAATCACATGGGATTGAACATGTTATGGTGTGAACTAAGTGGATTCCATACTTCATTTCATGAGGTGTATGTTACCCCATGTATTATAAGTAAAACACCATTTGATTCAACTATTTAAATGAGAATTGTTAAATGAATATGAATTTAATTTTTTTTGAACTTGTGAAATAGAGAACATAACCTTGACCAGAATTTTGAGTGGGCTTAGGCAGTGTCTCTAGTGATGTTATGACTATTTATTTTTACCTAGTCCTAGATTTAGGATCCGGTTGTGTGGTGCGACCTATTTATATGACATTTTTGACCTGTCTTATGCATTTAGTTGTAACCTTTTCTATCGATCATTTTTGAGGTGTGTGTTTGGAATTGTAGAGACATGCCACCATAACGACCACAAATTGTACACCAAGAGGTTGGTGACAAACATGCTCTAGAGTTAGTGCTCCATGGGCTATTGGTGGATCCTTCTATAGTTCCAGATATGGAACCAGTAGTTTTAAAAGACACTGGTGATGAGTTACATGTCCAAAATGTGTTTTTCTAATTTATGGAGATTTTTTAGGGAGAATCATAGCCTAACTTGTCTAGGTTGAGCTGAAACATGTGTTCTAGTAGCAGTATCCTCTCAAATTTTTAAGGGATAGTGGTTCTTAGGCTGTTGAGCTATGGATTAAGACTACATTGTCTATATTCAGGAATCTGGAGACACCTTATGAGAGGAGAGTGAATCTCATGACATACATGCTTCGAGTTTCAACAAAGTGATGGTGGGATGTTTTGAACTAGGATGATAGGAAGTGAGACATGGTTTGGGGTGATTTCCAAACTAGATTTTATGATTACTTCTACCCTGAGACTCTAAGACTTGAGAGGTCTAGCGAGTTCTTACATATGGAGCTAGGCACTATGAATGTTATGGATTATTCGGCACTCTTTTACAAAGATTCATAATTTTTCATTGACATACCATGATAATGAGATATCAAGGTAGAGAGGATTAGAGGAAGGACTTTGACATTACATTCAATCTGAAGTCAACATGTTCAGGTTGGTGATGGTTAGTGAAATTGTAAATTAGGTTTTGATGATCGAGAAAAACCCGAGGGAAGTTGGGGGGTGTGAAGTAGAGTAGTGCAGTCTCTTGATCCTGTGGTTCAACATCTTTAGGTAGGAAAAATAGTTTTGAGGCTTCCCAAGAGATGAGAAATATCTAGGATTTTAGTTCTGGTAGTGTAGTTTTCTTTAATCAGTGTGGCAGATGGAGACACAAGAAGAATCTGTGTGATCGTGACCTAGTCGAGTGCCAAACTTGTGATAGGATGGGTCATGTGAAACATTTATTTAGGACCTTATTTATAACTATTAGTGGAATGGGTCAGATCTAAAACTAGTTTTAGGGTCATGTTTCATATCTCTAGGTCAAGAAGGGATCTAGATCTCTACCAGATGTTCAATCTGAGGTGAGGCGGTCATGGCCGAGGAAACCATGCACAAGTTATGCCAAGACAATATAGTGAGCATACTCTAGGTAGTGAGGTTGTTTCATAGGTATGTAGTTCAAGCTAGATATATTCTATATAACCAACCCATGAGGAGTAGGGCACCTGGTTTTCTATGGTGAGAGGTACAATCTTAGTAGAAAATACTCCTGTATCTTCTCTTTTTGAGATAGGTGCATTGCGTAGTTTAATATATATACCTATTATGGAGAGACTTGGGCTAGTGATTAATTTTTATGATGGTGTGATGATGCTTGAAACTTCATTGGGGATCATAAAAGATAGTGTATGTTAGTACAGGGAGTTCCCCCTTGAGGTTGGTGGGTTTCACTTCGTATGGAGTCTTTTTATATTCAAGATGTTCGGTTTTGATGTCATACTTGGGATGTGATCGCTAGTTTATGATCAATACCATATTGATTGATATCATCAGAGGGTGACCATCACATCACCAGAGGGAAGTGTTTATATTCAAAAGGTAGAATGGGATGTCCAGGAGTGCCGATCTGGACCAAAATATTGTGGGCTGGGTGGGATGACAACCCAAATCGCTAGTTTGTATCTAGATGATCAGGAATCATGTCAAACAGATTTACCTTCAATGCTTGATCATTTCCAAGATGTTTTCCCAAATTAGTTTTTTTTACCTCCTAAGAGATAGGTTGAGTTCTCTATCGAGCTATTTCTAGGATGTTCACTCTAAATCCATTCCTACTTACAGGATGGCTACTACGGAGTTGTAGGATATCAAGAGGAATCTAGAGGGCTTGGAGGGAAAGGGTTTTATATGACCCAATTCACCTTCATGGGGTTCTCTAGTCCTTTTTTAGAAAAAGGTGGATAGTACCCTCAAGATTTCTATGGATTACTTAAAATTGAACCAACTGGAGGTTATGAACTGATATCCCTTTCCAAAGATAGATTACATTTTTCTATAAGTTTTGAGGAGATTGGGTTTTCTCAAAATTTGAATTGAGGTCTGGATATCATCAGGTGAATTTTCTACATAAAAAAAACTTGAAAAAAAATTTCATAGAAGGTATGGGATATATGAGTATCTGGTTATTCCTTTTGGTATTAAGAACATGTTGGAAGTTTTAATGAAATTGATGAACCAATTTTCCATCCTTATTTGGATTTTTTTGTGGTGGTTTACATAGATGATATCTTGGTGTATTCTCACAATCAATAAAACCATGAAAATCATATTGTGATAATTTTGGATACATTGAGAGAGAATCAGTTATATGATAAGATCATAAAGTGACACTTCGTGATGGATACGATTCACTTCCTAGGTCATATTATCTCAGATATGGGAGTATAAATTGATCTAGAGAAGGTGAGAGATATAGTTTCCTGGTATAACCCCAAGAACATCTTTTATATACATATTTTCTTAGGGATAGATGGATATTGAAGGTGTTTTATTCATGAATTCTCATGCTTAGCAGCACCTCTGGTAGGCCTGACAAAGAAGGGTGTGAAGTTTTTATGGACATATACTTCCAAGGAAAACTTTTAGGAGATGAAAGGGAGATTAACTTTAGAAATGATCCTGATTATTCCAAAGTAGAGAAAAAACTACACTGTATATTGAGATTCACTAGGTATTGGGATTGGAGTAGTTCTGATGTAATGGAATTGAGTCATGGCATATAGGTCTAGGCAGTTGAGGCCACACGAGAGGAATTACCCGACACACGATCTCAATTTTGCTACAGTTGTTCATGTTTTTCATTGTGGGAGACTCTACATAATTAATGGGAGAGAATTTTGTGTTTTTCATGGACCAAAAAAGCCTCTATTATATATTTAAACAGTGTGATAAGAATCTGAGGAAGTGAAGCTAGGTTAAGTACCTACAGTCTTTCGACTTCGATCATTCCTATACGCTTTGAAAAGGCAATGCAGTGGTCGATGTACTGAGCATAAGGAATGATATACAATCAATTTAGGATTATATTAGTGAGTGGAAGATTATGGATTTTTTCTATGATATGAACTTGGATATGAAGGATGGTCAGGGAAAGAATTTTATTTCATCCTTTTCTATTACCTCTACCCCACTGGATAGATTGAGGATGAGGAAACTATCAGATTCTGAGAGATTAGTTCTAAAGGAGAGTGTAACAGGTGAAGACCAGAATCATTGCTGGACTATGGGAGAGGATGAAATTCTCCATAGGTATGATCACATTTTTCATCTAGTGGAAATAAATGAGGATATGATATGGGATCTTCATGCCTCAGTTTGGGCTCTACGTCCCTGTGTTACCTAGATGTATCGTGATATACGTCGCCAGTATTGGTGGTTGGGGATGAAAAATAAGGTATCTAGTTTTGTTACGAGGTGTTTCAAATGTTAATAGTTGAATAAGAAACATTATAAACCAAGTATACTTTTACAGTTTTTACCCATTCTTGAGTGGAAATGGGAAGATTCCATAATGGATTTTGTGACTGGTTTTCTGAGGTCACCTCGAGGTAGCGATGATGTTTGGGTTTTTATTTATAGGATCACGAAGGATTATCATTTCCTTCTGACCAGGGAGGCATTATTAGTGGATTTTATTGGGAGTTTATAACTCCACGAGACAGTATGAAATCAAAGGGTCCCTCATACTATCATTTTAGATAGGGTCTTCTAGTTTATTTATCATTTCTAATTGAGTTTATAGAGGTAATTGGGTACACGGGTGCTTTTGATCATGACATACCACCCTTAAACTGATGGCTAATCAGAGTGTATGATTCATGTTCTTGAGTACATTCTTTGATCATGTGTCCTGGATTTTGGGGGATCTTGGGAGAGACATAAACCCCTAGTTAAGTTTTCCTACAATAATAGATATTAGGATACTATACATATGGAACTTTATGAGGCTTTTTATGGTAGGCCATGACGACTACCCCTATACTGGTTAGAGGCAGGCGAGATAGCTTTACTAGGACCATTTCTCATGAAGGAGACTTCTAAACAAGTCAAATTTATCAGAAAAAAGATGGTTATTGTACTATATCGACATAAATCTTACACTAATATCCACATATTACCCCTAGAGTTTTAGGCCAGGGATCAAATTTTTTATGTATCTCACCAAGGTTAGTACCTAGACAGATCAAGAGACAATGTAAAAACTCACCATGATATATCGATCCTTTTGAGATTCTAGAGTGAGTCAGGCCATTAGCCAATTGGTTAATGTTACTTTAGAGGTACTAAAACATGAATTTCATCTTCTATGAGTCTCAGTTGTGATGTTATCATTCAGAATCATCTCATTATTTTCATCCCAAGTAGGTGGAGTTATAGATAGATGTTTCCTTTGAGGAGAATCCGATTCGTATCATTGAAAGGATCATGAAGGTTCTCTGAGGTTGATCGATTCCTCTAGTATGGTTGCTATGGTATCACGACCATTTATAGAATGATACTTGGGAGAGGGAGGCCGACGTATGTTTTCAATGGCCCAATTTATTCTCTGATGATTCTTTACCACCCTTGAGAGGGAAATTCGTGGTTGAATTTATTCAAGGGGGTATATTATAAGATCCCAAGTTTTCATATGAGGTACAGATCTTTTTAATTTTAGTTTAAATGCTCATTTATGGCCTAATGTGAATACCCTTTGTGGTCCTGGGAGTATCGAGGGTGTTCAGGGCTTGTTTAGAGCTTAGAGCATGGATTTTTGGAAATATCATAAAGTCCACATGATTAGTAGAAACCATGTAGGACATGACACATATTTACATGAACTATTCAAGGCCTAGATAATGGGTTTCAGGAGCCCACATGGTTGGAGGAAACTATACAGATAAAGGTGTACACCTATGTGAAATGCTACAGGCCTTGGAAACTGGTAATAGGAATCATTTTTTCATGGTTAGTCAAACTCTATTCATGAACAGTGTGAGGTTCCCCTTTACATAGTGAAGGGCACTTGATTTGGCCAACCATGTGGCTAAACCACGAAACCCATATTTTTGGGGTAAATGACCAAGATTTTCTTAAAATGTTTTAAAACCTAAAAATATATTCTTCTCCTCCATTAGAAAAAAATCTCAAGCATGTGAGCTCCTCTTGAAATTCAAATCATAGGATTTGGTGTGGTTTCTCTTTCTGAGTTCAAAATTGAGAGTCATTCATCTCATTGGGCCCACAACAGTAATTAATACAATCCTCTTGATTCATTTTTCATTTGACTAGGTATTGGATACACTACTTAGGTTCAAGATAATATATCATGTTTTCAAGTTCTTCACCTATTTTTCTTTTTTCTCCTGATATAGATCAAATCAGAATTTGATACCATATGAGCACTCTACTATGGACCTACAATATGTGGTATATACTTTTCATGAGTGGTTTGATACATTATAGAACTAGTTTCCATATTTCACCACATTAGACATTCTAGTGTCTCCCATAAAATGAATTGAATGCTTGAACTAAATGTAACTAGACCTGTTAGGGATTCCCACTAGTTCATTAATAATTTTTAGAGGTTGTTTCCCCAACTAAGGCCACCCATGGGGAGTTTCATTTAGATTTCCTAATTTTGAACCACCCAAGGGGTGTATGGTTGTGCTTTAATAGATTCAAGAATCCCAGTTATAAATGAAATGAAATGAATTGATTGATTAAAAAATGGTTTTCCTCCCTTTCCATGTTATACATGATGTGACTATTTAATTGTGTTAATGTGAATTATTATATGAGTGGTTAAAATCATGGAATGTAATTGGATTTGAATGTTTATATGAGTGGGTAAACTCATGGAATGAATGATGAATGATTATATAGGATTCCATGGGTGTGATACACCATGGGTCATGACAGTGAAAATGGATTCCTTGGATGAGATTTCCCCTTGGGTCTTGATTATATGGGATTTCTTAGACCTTGATACCCCTTGGATTCATATTTTCTGGGATCATAGTGAATATGGTCGGTTGATATACTCATTGGACCCCATTCTAAGTCTAACCAAGTTTCCTCGAGGTGATCATGGTACTAGATGAGGATTACTTAGTTATCTACACCTTGGACATGGCACCGAGGGGTCTGACACTTTTGATTATATGGATCGAATATGGTAAATGTGAAATGATTGATTATAAAATGTTGTTGGGGATGGTGAAATTATAGGTTATATGGAGTGTCCATGGATGATATTAGATATTGTGTATATTGAATAACTATGGTGTTTAACTACTTTTTATTTACTTCTACCTTGTTATAGGATCTTGACACTTGTTTTGTAGGGATCCTTGTATGGCTGTTCAATATTACTTGTTTGGTTACTTTTTCCTTGGGGACTTTACTTTCAATAATACCATACTTGTTATATCACACACTCTCCTTTATCTTGTATTTCACAACCAGGATTTGTTATAGATAACTTGGGTGGTAACCTATTGGTATTGTATCTCATAGCCTATTCAGGCCGCCATTGGATGCATGTACATACTATATGGATGTAGGTAGGGACCTAGGAAAGTTCTCATTTTTTGATGCTTGACTTTGTGCCATGCTTAAGATTAAGGGATCATGGGACTGAGTTGAGGCACATGATGCTATCTAGAGGTAATTCTTTTTTTCTTTTTTGGTATTTTGATACATGTATTAAATTGATGCATTTATAAATATTTTGGATGCTTTTTAGACACATGACATGATCATAATTGTATATGAGATTACCTTTAGCATTGATATATATACCTGTCCTGGATGTTTATCTTATGTCTGACTATTTATCTACTTCTGCATTTGACTATATTATTTTACACTATATTACACTCTGGTAATGGGGGAATAGTCTCCCCAAAAACACACCCTAGCCCCTCACTTCTAGTCATTAGCCTCTGGAGTTTGTGGATACGTTCTTGAGGCCATGTGACCAACCAGGCTCAAGGAACCATTCAATGGAATCTGGTTCTAGGATGGTACGCTGCGAAACTGTAGTTTCATATGGTACTGGAACTCACAGAGTGTGGTAAGCCTGCACACATCCTCATCCTTTTTTACTGGGTTGATCTTCTACTAAATATGTGGGTGTGTTTCTACCTATCCACCGGAATGATTAATCTCACAGTATGACCCCTAAACTGAGGCCTCCTCACTCATCAGATTGTCATAATGATCTGAAATCGGTAATTTGGCTTGCTGTCTTTATAGAGGCATCCGTAAAATTTAATCAAGATGTACCACAACCAAATGGTCACATATATATGGGGATATAACTCAAGAAGTAAAGTCAAAAGACTCAATCCTATATGATTCATGCACCAATGTTCCTTGAAAACAATGTCTTGGTATACCGAGTCGATAAGCAGGTGATCAGAGTCCTGATGTATGGATACGGTGGCTGCTAAACCAACATTGGGTTCCCTAGCCTAAGAGTAGTATTTAAGACACTTCAAAACTATTTTTCTAATTCCCTACCAAATCCTTGTAAGGGGACTAATCCAAACACCATACTAAGGAATGAACCACCTCTGATACAAATATGTCATGACCCGGCCCAGTGGGGATCAAGTTGAAACTAACCCAAGCTCACCTCCATAGGTCAGGGGCTAGAGACAAGTATCAAAAGACATATTTAATATGGGATTAATTTTCTTAAGTACATGTACACACAAATACATACATATTCATGCATAAGTGTAGAGGAATAATAATAAAAGATGAAACATCTAGAGTGACAATCATGCATGTAACAACCTCTAGGGAATACAAGATCATCATAAAATAAATTGAAAATTAAAAGGGAAAGAATACACACTGAATCCGAAAGATGTAACAAACTAAAAAAATGTAAAATTAATGTTCTAAGAGATACCACTCAATATCTCCAGGCCTTAACCACCATATGTGGTCAAATGTACCAAGGTATCCCTATGCTCCTCTGTAATCGTCGTCGCCTTGTTAGTCATCTGTATAAGACACGACACATGCAGGAAAATCCCACGTAGGGGTGATTATATACATACCCATTATGATGACTTGAAATATAAGAGGTATAAGAAGTAAGGAACATGATAGGAATAGACAACACAACCCATAGAAAGAGAGTAACAAAATCCAACAACTAGGATACAAAATTATATATATATACAAAAAAAATAATCCCAAACAAGAGAGAAAGGAGATCTTCATCTCACAACCAAGATTAGGAAAAGAGTTCCAATAGTTACTAGGGGCCATCAATTATGTCCAACATATTAAGAATCTATGAGAATGAACATCCTAGTTAAGCCACACCTTACCACAATTACATACAACTGAGGGGCACAATATCTAGGTAGAGGACTGATGCCTTGGTACAATAGGAGGGTGCCACTCTATAGATAGAGGACCCATACCCTGACTACATTGAAGGGTTCCACTCAGAAGGTGGATAGAGGACCCATTCCCTATCCCATTAGAAGGTTTCCACTCTAATAATTGATTGATAACCCATACACTGACACTGCAAGAGGGTGAAACTCAGAAAGTGGATAGATGACTCATTCCCTATCTCTGTAATAGGTTTCCACTCTAATGGTCAAGTACCCATACCATAACACTACATGAGGGTTTCAATCAGATATAAGATAGACGACCCAATCCCTGTCCCAGCAGAAGGGTTCCACTCAAAGGGTAGAGTACCCATTCCCTGACTCTATAGGAGGGTTCTACTCAGTGGATAGGTAGAGGACTCATGCACTATCCTGGTAGGATGGTGTCACTCTAATAGTTGATAGAGGACCCATGCCTTACCTAGTAGGGGAGTGCCACTATAATCTCTATGATGATCCTACCTGATCACTATCGTCATTGAGCATCACCTAAAGAAGAATCACAGTTGTAAAATCTCATATAATATATCAAAATCCACCATGAAGAATACCATCACATTTTATACAGAAAAAAACTCATGATAGGCTAATCATAGGCCAAAATCCAAGTATAAAAGAAGGATATACAAGAGGTATAAATTCCCTCAAAAAGGAAGTAGGGGTGCACAACATGTAAGGGTACCCACACAATGTGTGGTCCCTCTCTTCTGTCTATATGGGTCCCTTCTAGTACAAGGATATCTTCCCATGTATCCCTACACGATGTGTAAGTGTACTACATTGTGTGCCTTAGCCATCTGGGGTCTTATTTGTGCTCCTGGCCATGTATGTGTACCTGGTCATGTACTCCAGCCATGTAATATACCCATGTCCATGTACATTGACTGTGTGATTGGACATTCCCATCTTTTTTTAACCCCATACTACACATCGGGTCAGTAGAACCGGGTCACACAGTGTGTGGGGGCCCCACACGATGTGTGATATATAACTCACCCAAAAATCCTAGCCGCTACAACCAAGGCCCTACACTCCGTTTGTTCTTCAAAATACACAATGTGTAGTTTGGTTTTGAGTAGAAATTAAATATGTACTCTAGTGTTTTAGATCCAAACCCACTATATCAAATCACGCCTCAGGTTCACCTGAAATCGAAGGTAAACACCTCTGTATTTCATTTTTGGCCAACTGTTGGCTAGAAAATGGAGATCAGATTTAGTCGTACGAACTTTCACATCTCTTTTTCTCTTACCATGATGTTTATCTTATTCTTGGATCTTGAATACATGGCAATCATCATTAATATCCTACAAAGAATCCCAATAAATCCCTAAACCATCAATATATTCATCACCCATGAATCTACCACAAATTTAAGGGATCAATTGTGCTCGGTCCCCCTCGGTAATAGTAAATTCATGACCTCATGGTCCAATTATGAAGAACGTGAAGAACTGTAGGGGAAAATAACAATAAATAGATGTGAAAAAAGTTTTGGCCAAGAATTCTTTTCCAGTAAATACAATTGGAGTTTTCTAGGTTGAGAAACCTGGTATAACAAGAATTAATTGAATAAAATAATTGAATCTAATACATGGAGTACATGAAAAGAATTAGAATTAATGTATATCAAAGGAATAAGAATGACCATTCTAAATATTTTAAACAAATGGGGATGAATCTAAAAATTATGACTCCTACCATGATTCATATCGTTCATTAATGAAGAACAAACTTTTCAATGAAGGAGAGAAGTCGCTACATTTTATGATCCATGATTCACCTCAGTCCAGAGGATAATTGTCATCTAATATTGATTCACCAATGTAGTGTGGAAGAAATATCCTCTCAAAAGTCACTAGGTTATGAAGCTAACCCTGGTTATACACCATAACATTATATTTATAAAGAATCTCTGTTTAGGTCATTTAACGAATGAATTAAATTAATTATTCCATTAATCCACTGAACATACCTCCACCGATCACATTTTCCGAACATCCCATGATAACCCATTTTAGATCATAGATAGGGTAAATCTCACATTCCAGATTCAATCATGGTCTCAAATTTTCAATCTTAGACTCCATTTTGTAGATATCCCATTTTTTTAAGAAACTATCTGCATGTGACATAAAATATATTTAATATTTTTATAAAACTAATTTTAGGAACAATGGGCCTTATAATCGGGCACCGTCTCAGTGCCTAGATCTGAAAATATTCCCAATCATATTTCAAATTCTTATAAGGAAAAAATAGAGTTTCTACATAAGGTAAGATATTTTGGTCTCAAACTACCATCGTTGGTACATGTTTTACTTTATGAACCAATTTACTTTTATATGGTTCATATGCTACCCAATTGATATGTTTTCATGAAATATATTTTATACATGGTATTTGAGGTTCATTTTCAAGATCTTTCTCCTTCAAGGGTTTTGATTAAAATATTACTCAAGTCATGATTGTTTTTTCAAATCAAGTCATTTTCCCGTGAGTTGTGAAATCTCTTCTTGATTTTGATCTTCCAAGTCTCTTTTTCCAAAAATTATCTTTTCAAACTGATAGATTTTATTTTTATCCAAGGATATTACTTATCTTTGTTAATATACCACCTTTGATGAAATGATTCCACAAATAAAAGGACGATGCTGATAGTAATAACTTCTATTCTTTTTAATGGATATTTTACCTCCATGTCCCTTTTTTACCTATCAAAACTATTTTCAACAATGTTTCAAGTGACCGTCCTACTTCTCTTATACTCTTATAAATGAAAGGATTTATCATGATTTTAATGATGTGGGTTTAACTTAAAGGTTTTAAAGGAATCTAAGCATTTTAAAATTGATTAGTTTTTTAAAATGTTTTCCTCTAAAGTAATGTTTTAAAATGTTCCAAAATTCATTATTTAAATATTTTTCTAAAAATTAATTTTAAACTAAGTAGAATTTATTTTAAAAAAATTAAAGGAAATATTTTAATGTTTCTATATGGGTCTTTTTTACCAAAAGGAATTTCTTTTACACATTTCCATGATAACTTATCTTTCTTCTAACTTTTTCATTTTCTAAGATACTTCCTCTCTATGCTTCCAATTTTTCATGAGAAAGACACACATGCACCTACTATTTCGAATCAAAATTTTCCAACATCCCACCCCTAAAGGGATGACTGTCATACTTTCAGATTCAAATAGAATCCCATAGTACATAGCCCCATCATTACACATTTCCCAATTTTACGATTTTATAATTGTAAAATACATTGCTGCAATGCCCCTTCATAGTGTTGCTACAGTGCTCTAGTATAGTAACACTCTATCGTTCCCACTAAATTTAAATCCACAATTCATTTGGTGCATTGTCCATGAAAATACCTATGAGATTGTGGGTTACACCTAAAGGGACACTACCATTTTGTGAGAAAGTTTATTTTCAAAGGGAATTTTTCAAATTTATTAATTAATTTTAAAAGGGTTAAATGGTGATTTTACTCATTCTTCAAAATGTTCATAAATTTACCAGATTAGGTAATAATATTTAAAGTTATGGGTTTCTATTTTTGTGAGTTTGTAAAATTTTTAATATCATGGGGGAATTTTATAAAATTTAAAGGGTTTAATAAATAAAAAATATTATTACTTAATAACCCTAATTATACTAAAATGAACATATATTTCCATTTATAGAAAATTAATTACCATGAACCCAAATTACCATTGTTCTATGTACAGGAGGCCATGTAGTTATCTTTATTCTAGAAATAGTTTGGGGAGACAACAGTTCTTGGTCCAGATGTGGTGTAGAGCACAACAGAGAAAGTTTATCTTATTCATTAGAGGATGACAGCAACATAGGACTAGATAAGTCTTATGTTAATTAAAGGATTAGACCCTTAGAGTTTGAGTTTGGAGACCATGTGTTCTTGAGAGTCTCCCATTCAAATGATTAGTGGGGGTATGGAAGGGGAAGTAATATTTCTCTTATGTTTTTTGGGACCTTTGAGTTATTGGTGTGAGTTGGTGTATTGATTGGAGTTTCCACCATGACTGGACCAAATACACAAGTTCTTACACATATCTCAGCTTCATCGGTATCTTTATGATTACTCCCATGTCATTGAATAGAGATAGTTCGATATCATAGATGACATGATGTTTTTGGAGTGACCAGTAGATATCCAGGATCAACAGGAGAAGGTGCTGTGTGTGAAGACCATTACCTTGGTTCTTATATTATAGAGGCATGGTATCTTAGAGGATAGTACTTAGGATCATTAGAAAAAGATTTGTTCCTAGTATCCATAGTTGTTTAGATATTTTATCTTCTTGTTTTGTTTTGTGGTATGATGTTTGGACTTTGTTGTTTTATGAGATGATTTGTTTTCCTTGATACGTGATGTATGATAAATCTTCGGCATATGAAAAGGGGGAGTACCTAATTCCTAATAATGAAGTGTTTACTTAGATGTGATTAAAACTTTGTAGGTGATTCTCTACTACCCAAAGTGGATAGTTTCTTGAAATGGAAGATGAGATTCTCTAATTTATGTGCTTATTTAGTACAGTGTATCATATTGAGTGTAACAGTTTTTGTATTGGGCTATATGGAGGTTGGATGGTTGTGTGGCTATGTGGTAGTGAAAAATGTGGTGGTTTTTATATGGTGAAATATGTTTAGTTTTGTTCCCAATGAGAGGTGGATGTGTAGTGGTTGTGTGGGGTGTTTGTAGGAATTTTGGTTGGTGAGTTTAGCTAGTGGTAACATTTGAGGTGTGGTGAGAACCTTGAGCGGTATCTCACGGGGTGGTTGTTTGGACCCCTTTATTTTCTTTGGGTTTGGATTTTATTCTCAAGAAAAGGAATCATTTTAGAGCTATTTGATTTAACGGTCCATGCCTTCCTGGCTCGTTTTCCAATTTGAGGTGGTCTGAGGTGTTCGAAGGTGGCTAGATGAGGTTTGGTGGAGTTGGAGTTGCAGCATAATGAAAATAGTCTTTTTTACACTATAAAATAAGGATTTGTGGTATAAGATGGTTTTTATGGTTTGTTTTACCAACTGGGTAACAGATTGTGTTTTGAGATGGGCTCAACGTGAAATGAATTTATGTCGTAAGAAATTTTTTAACACCCTATGTTAATTCCATATGAAAGCGCCATGTTTTGTTATGGAAAATTTGTTTATAGCCCAAAAGTTGGTTTTACGACATGTGTTAAAGGACTCATATATTTTATTCCATAAGAGTGTTGTTTACATTATAAGTTGGGTGAGTTATTAGTTTTAAATATGTTGTTTCCATTTGATTCTACACCCATTTGGTCATTGCCTCTTCCCCTCGTTTTTTGGAGGAACACTAGGTGATTTTAGAGGAACTTATATCCCTCCTTCTCCTTCTCCAATCCTTGGGTTTCAGTGGATGCTATTTGGTGATCCATGGTGAGTCCTCCTTCTCTTCTCTAGGGTTTTCCTTCCATTCTTCTTCATATATCCACTGCGGGGGTGCGGTTTTGGTATGGGGTGTGTAAGGGTTTCATTTTGATGATCCTTGGGTGTGGTGTAGGTTGATCCATGGTTTCCCCAAGCGTGGTTGTGGTTTGTGGGTGTTTCTTCTTCACCCTGTGGTGTGCAGCAAGTTGGAAAATCTTCTTTATAGTAGGGTTTCCCAAGTTTCACTTTATTATATCTCATGTGGGAGGGGTTTACTTTTTTTATATTTGGGGAAGATATTTTTCCCTTACTTGATGAAGATAAATAATGGGTTAATAGAAATTTTATGGGAAAGGGGTTTATATAACATTATTTTACACCTTTGATTTTTTTTTGATGTTTTGTTTGTATGGGTTTAATGTCCCATTGAAAATAATGGTTGTTGGGAGCCTTTTCTTGTTATTTATGGTCATTGTGGAAGAGTACGATGGTGGGATATGTATTAAAATTTCTTTAATAATCATTTCCTGAAACCAAGAGCGAGGATATTTCATGTCAAATTTTTAATTAATTTATTTAATATTTGAAGAAATAAATGTAACTCCCTAACCCCATTTACCCAGAGTTAGTGCATTATTACATAACATTGGCATGATACAGGGAATAATATCCCGAAAGACCGATCAGTTTAGTAGCCTTGGAAGTACTATATACATTCATAAGTTTTACATTACATCATGAAATAAAAACATCAACAATATTTTGTCCTCGTTGACCAAACTTATATCCTTATCCTATCCCTTCAGGTCAACTATAAAATATATCTTCACATCCTGGAAAAAATAAAACAAAGAAAGGGGTGAGCTCAGATGCCCAGTAAGGATAACAATATAGCAGAAAATTTCATAAATAAGCATAAACATTTAAGGCAATGTATAAGAATAAAACAAAAGCCTTTTAAACTTAAACTTCAGACTAATATGGAAAAGATAAAATCAAATAATTCCACTTACTTATTCACATGGATATTCTATTAGTCGAATAATCACATGCAATATCAATAGCCACATTCATAATGATGGAATGCATAATGCCAGACTTCATAACCACATAGTCAAGGCCTTGTGCCAAGACTACAAATAAGATTTTATCAAGGCCTTGTTCCAAGAAACTATTTTGTCTCATGAGTCATACCAATGCATCGAGGAGCTATTTCAAGCTCCACCCGTCACATACTAAGTCCAATGCATTCCTTATAAGAAAATGTTTAAACATAACGTAAACATTCGTATTAAAACTAGCATACGAAATGTCAATACTTTGTCCATAAAGAATGAATAGTGTAAAAATAACACATCCATAGTCAAACATATCAAAAAACCATCAATAATATATGGAATATTTTTATTATAATAAATCAACTTCAAAATAGTTTAAAATCCATGAAAGGATGTTGATATAGATGAAATGAAAACTATTTGAAATAAATACCTCTTTCTATTTTGAAATCATTTAAAAGTAAAATAATTATAAAAGAAAACATTTATTTATAAAATATTTTTATAAGATTGTAAGGGAATCTTTGATGATGTTATAACGGCGGAAAACAGCCGCACTCGCCGTATAAGTTTAAAAAAGACATTCTTACCTTAATTTTGTCGAAAAGGTCATAAAGTACCTTGTTTGGAAAATGACAGAAAGATTCCTTTCAAAACATATAAGGTAAAACAAGGGTATAAATGAATTTAACCCATTGTATAGTAAAAATTAAAAATGTTTTGAAATACATTTTTAATAAAACATGGATGTGGATGATAAAGAGGTCACATTAGATACTTACGTAAAAACAACCTTTGATAATAAAGAGATTGTGAAATTAACACTTACATTGTAATTTTCCTTAGTCGATGGTATGTTAACAAACTGTATACTAGTTAAATTTTTTTTATGAAATTATACAAGAACTATATACATAAATATGATATCATATATGATCATCTAATATTGCTTTGTTAATAATATTTCAGTAGTATCATCGTTTCAGGTGTTAACTGATTCATTTTTTTATATGATTGGTTACATAAGCCATTTTTTATGGATATTATGTATTTGATTCATATATATAATGATATTATGTTCATAAACATTATTTTTAATCATAAAATTAAAATTATTCTTGAATGATTACGATGGAGAATGAATCTCATCACGTTCATGGAGACGGTAATCTGTACGTACGCACGAGCGACAATATCATTATATTGATGGTAAAATTGTTTTTAATTGGATAGTATATCATATATACAGAATCATTAACATGCTATATTTATTATTTACATTAGTTATACTCATTGTTATACCCATCCAAATAATGAAGTGTTTGAATAACAAACTACACCACGACGTGGAGACAGTAAGTCGTACATATGCACGTATGGTGACTTTGTCATTTATTGGATAGATAGAATAATGTATATGGTTGTACCATATTTATAATAACATCACGTTATATATAAGATACTGGAGTTATTATTTTATAATGGAAACAACAAATAAAGAGGAAATGGAAGAAGAAAAGAACTTGAAAGAGGGTGGTGAAATATTTACCTCTTCTTCGGGTTATTCCTTTTGATTTGATAAAAAGGGATCCATAGGTTGGCTTTCTGACCAAAGGAAGGACTATAGGATTAAGGGAGGAAGGTTGGGAGGATATTTGGGTAGGGTTTGGCCGAGCCAAATGGATTTGGAGGAGTGAAATTAGGAGAAGGTGAAGTACCCTTTTATAAGAGAGGTGAGGGTCACTTTAGGAAAAGCTTAAAATATTATTTTATAATAAAATCATTTTCAGTTTCTAATCTATCCAAAATGAATTATTTATAGGATAAGGTGGGGATGATTCTAAAAAATCTCAAACAATAGGTTAAAGTTAGGTTTAGGTCACCATATTAACCTTATCTTTTAGATTTAACTCTTAGTTAAATAGTTTGACATTTACCATGTGTCTTTGTATTTTTATATTATATGGTTAATAAAAATACAATAAAATGCCAATAAAACCTAAATTGGTTCATTAATGTTATAACTATAATTATATAAGTTATTTTTAATAAACATAGATTTTTAGGACTATTATATAATTTAATAATATAATATTTGTTTTAAAAACTCATTTATATCAATTTTGACACTATTTAGTATTTGGTTTTTGTGAAAGTCATCACAACTTGATTACTTTCAAACAAATACATTGAATCATCCCTAACATGTCATATTCACCTAAAAAATTCGTTAATGTCATAAAAACTTTGAAATTATATTTATTTTAATATTTATAATACAATTTATTTTATTTTTTCATTAATAAGGTAATTACTGCATTATTATTGTGTCATAAATAAATTTAATTATTTACTATCTAAAAATTATAAATAAAATAAAATTATGTATTAAATATTTTTTATTTATAATGAGAATTTATAGTAAAATATATAACTTATATAACCCCTTTTAAAAATTATTTTACTAAAAGATATATGTTTATGTCATTTTTGTCTTTACTTTAAATTAATTAATATAAAGTGTCATTATCACTCTCAAGTGGATCCATGGGGTCCCAAAATCGACCCAAGGATGGCCATGGTCATACATGTATCAACCAATAGGAATATGACACATGTTAGTGTAATTTAATATTATTATAATATTATTTTTTAACCTTATTTACTGGATTTACCCTTTAACCATGGTAAATAAAATATTTACCGAAGTAATTATTAAGAATATCTAAAAATAAAAGCTAAATATTTACATAATTTGGACCTCCTGATTTCAAATATGGAATCAATTTTTCCAAATTCAAAACATATAAATGGCAGAAATTAATTTAAAATTAATTCCCCTTGTCAAAACAAAAGCGTGTTTTTAAGAAATAATAATTATCAAAAGGTTGACACTTGTTTATGTCCAGTTTAAATGTGAAATTACATAAAATGACTTAAATTATATTAAATGATAAAAATATAATCTAATGATGCTTTGAAAACACTCAAATTTATAATTTAACACTATAAATTATTTTGATTGAAATAATTTTTTTAATTAAAATTTAGTATTTTTTCACTATTCATCAAAAATTGAAAGTTTTCAGAAAAGTACAAAAAATTCACCCAAAACTAATTTCTATATTACGAATTCAAAAATGATATCCATTTTAAAAAATAAAATTTATAAAATTTCAAAAAGTTGTTATTACTATTTATAACGGCTAGTTTGATTGGTCGTGGTGTGTTAAAACTCCAAGTTGCGTACAATGCAAGATGCTGCATTATTCAAAGGGTAACGTACTGTGGATGCTTGGGGTGTTACAAAAAATATCTAGGATTAGAAACTTTTTTCATGGGGGAATATTAATCATCTAAAAATACCGTTTCAGATTACCTTCATTGTGTTGTGTGGATCCAAGGATAAAATCCCTCTAGCATTGAACCACACGTGCACCTGTGATCTCCGAGAAACACCACTCAATCTCAGTGTGTTAGCATGGTGAGTTGAATGACTTGAATTATTCTTTCTTGATTTATCATTCTTAAACCTTGAAGAAATCACTCTTTTACTTCTCATTCCTAAGAAGGATACATAAGGGGGAGTTGAGATAGAATTCATTGTGTAATAAAATTCTCTATGATTACTTTTTGGATGCACTACACAATAGACATATCCATCTATTTATAGAGTTAATATTTAACATAAAATATTATTTAATTTCATGTCTGCCATTAAATAACATTTATTACCTTTAATAAACCCCATGTTACCTAATAATAATTATATTATTATTATGTTTGCAGCATGGTCCATCTTGTGCAATAAAAAATATTATTTAATCAGCTTGTTAATTAATATTTGTCACAAAAAATGGTCATGGTCCTTTCAAACTCCACTTACATTTATTGAAGACCCAAATAAATTTTTTATTCCTAAATAAATATTTCATTCACATATTGGATAATAAATATTTATTAAATATTCTATAAAATAAATAAATATTTTTTAATTCACATGACTACAAAATAAATATTTAATTAATTTATGAGATCAATATAACTTGAATAAAATTATTCTGTAGACTTGAGAATAATATATATTCTATTAATTAAACTCAAATAAGATTTAATTGAGATCAACAGAAACACTTAGTGTGTGACCCTCTAAGATTCTTTCTCATTATCAATAGGAGGGCTTTCTTAAAGTCCAAGATTACTATCTATCAATGGTTCAATTCACCCAAGAGAAAGAACATAATGTCTCAAAGTCAACAATAACATACGAATGATCACTATGAAATATAATCCCCTTTTTTCACAATATCTAATCAAGAAGTCTGCACAATGATGTCATCAACTTATTTACTTGATATATCTTTATTTGACTATCTAAAATAAAAAAATCTTTGCACCATCCATCCAATGGACCAAAGGCCTTCAAAATATTTTTATTATTGATAAACCCCCATTTTAAGGGAATAAAGAGGAAACCCAAGGACTTCATGAACATAGGACAATCACACCCGAAGGACAAAAACAGAGACAACCAGATTGAAAACCAAAGCAGCCCCTCCCCAGCATAAAAAAAAGATTAAGAACTCTAATGATGCAATACTAATCAGCTAGAAAGTGTCCTATGTAAAAGAACATGCCCAATCCGATAGTCGATGCCATACCCTCTCAAATAACCAAATCTGAAAAGCACTGTAAAGGTGAACCACCAGCTCTGAATCCTCCTTTGGGTATGTTCCAAGGATCAAGTACAGCTGCACATCTCCCCACCTTAGGATTGAACCAAACAAACACAACTTTAAATGAACACATCAAAATCATTAAGAGAGCCAAAAATCCTACAGATTCAGGTTACAAGCAAATGGGTAGAGCCATGATTAACTCTCTCGCAATAATCACCACTGGGACAGAAACCAGAAGAACCCCATCGCGACCATAAGGTAACCTTCAAACAAATCCACAGAAACCTGAAAAGAGGGATAAACCTAGAAGATAGAGCCAAATGTTCATCACATAGGACTGGAAGATCCAAAAGCATATTGATAGAGCATCACCGATGTTGGGAACTGAGCAGGTCTGAGCCAAAAATTCCACTCTGGGGTTGAGCAGATCAGATTGAAGCTGTAGAAGAACCCACTCTGGATTCCAAATCAAATGAACCACAGAAGGAAGAAGGGACCAACAGGAATAACCAAGACACCTCTGATGATGACACCACCAAAAGAACACCAACATCACAGTGAAAACAAAGAAAACAAAACAAAAGCAAACCTCCCCCTTCAAGTCACTTTGGAGTAGATGTCGAGCCCTAACAGAACACGCCCAAATAATGTAGAAAGTCAAGACCCGAAATCGATTCCAGAAGCCATCACCCAGCCACAACAAATCCGAAGCCAATCCACCGCCATCAAGTCACGTCGTCACCATACCAAAGCCAAATAGCCACCGAGAGTTGATGCCGAGACCAAACCACCAGAGCCTGCTGAATACTCTGTCGCCAAGCTGATATATGACCACTGGACCCTCACTAGGTCTTGTCATTTCCAAGTCGAGAGAGCTGGATCCATCCCGAGCCTCACTAGAACCACACCGAAGTCGTTTCCGATTCACCGCCTCTGAGATGAGATCCCGAAGTAGCTATCGCTGAGCCACACCATCGCCGAGATGAGATCCAGAGAGGCCAATGATGATAAGATGAGCACGCTGGAGTAGGGGGAGATGACTCCCATGAATAAACCCTAGGCGTGTTGAGGAAGAGTGATCCCGCTGCTCAGAGGATTTTTTTTCCACACATCATTACACCATGACCATGAGATTTAATGGGATAGTTCTTTTCCAATCAAAGGGTCGAGATATCTTCTCCCATAAATATGGAAGGGAAAAATCCATATTCGTCTTATCCATTAATGACATGCTAATCATGATACACCCAACATACCCTACTTCACAACAACATATGGAGTGACAGTTTTGATTAGTAGATCTAAGTGTACAATTCATGACATACATTAATGATCATATTAATGTCGAAGGAACATTACAGATGCTCACATATAGTAATATACAATGACACCAAAACATGTGAAATTCCTATGAGAGGGTATGTTCTCATAATCTCCCATCTTGAAGATTACTAAGTGAAATATTCATGAGAAGAAACCTCATCCACTTACAATAATTTATACCTAACAGTATAAATACTACATGTCCCATCATATTACATTATCCAACCACAAAACTATATTAAAAATATTTTCATAGAACTTCAAGGTTCTCATCATAGTGGGGGACTTCTATGACCTTATCAAGGTGAAAATACTCTAGTAGATTATTATATTAAATCCATGTAGAAACAATGAAAAATATGTAAAAATATGTTAAATTAATATTCAACACATCAAATATAAATGTAATTAAAGTAAAACCAGCTAGTCATAGGATACCAAATCTAAAAAACTCCCACTTAGACTAGATCCAACTCCTTACGACATTAAATTTTTTAGACCACACATGAATGTTATGTTTCTACTGAGTCATGACTTTAGTCATGGGGTCTGCCACATTTTCTTATATGGAAATATTTCTCACTGTAACCTCAAAATTTTGAGAAAAATACCTTAAGAGATTATACTTCAGAAGTATGTGCTTCATCCATTGTTTGACCTTGACTCTTTTTTGAGAGCCACCATTATTATCACAATAGAGTGTGATGGGGTCATTACTATTGGTATCACATAATGTTCTTGGATGATGTTTCACATCTATACTACTTACTTAGTTTCCTCAGAGGCTACAATATACTTGGACTCTTCTGTAAAATTTGCAACCACAACCTACTTTGAGATATTTTGTCTCACAAAACCTACATTCAATGTGAAGATGTATCATGTTTCTGACTTCATGTCATCTAGATCAGTTTGAAAACTTGAATCTACATATCCTTTGATGACTAGTTCCTCATCTCCTCCATAAACCAGAAACATATCCTTAGTACGCCTCAGATACTTAAGGATAGTCTTCACTACCATCTAATGGAAGTCTCCTGGATCAGCTTGATATCTTCCCACCTCAATTAATGCATATGAAACATCTATCCTAGTACATAGAATATCATACATGACTAACCCAATCGTTAATGCATATATAATCTTTTACATTCCATTTATTTACTCATGTGTCTAAGGACACATTTTTCTGGAGAGATGAATGTCATGTGATGCTAGAAACAATACCATATTAGATTGTTCCATATTTTATCTCTTTAGTATATTATCATTGTATATACTTTGACTTAGGTCAAGAAGTCTCTTGTATCTATCATGAAGGATCTTGATCCCATGAATATATACCGCTTCACCCAAGTACTTTATGGAGAAGCATTTATTCAACCATATCTTAAAAGACTGTAATAATGGTATTTCATTTCCTATGAGTAATATGTCATCAAAATATACTATTTTGAAAATTACTACACTCCTAATAAACCATTTTTAGATATAAGTAACACAATTATTCTTTATCAAACCAAATTATGTTGTAGATTCATCAAAACAAATGTTCCATGACCAAGATTCTTACTTTAATCCATACATGGATTTTTGATATTTTTGTATCCTATTAGAATCCTTTGGAGTCAAAAACCCTTTGGGTTATGTCATACCGACATCTTCTTGAAGGTTCCCATTAAGGAAAGCTATTTTGACATCCATTTGTCAAGTAGAATTCTGATGGATTTCAGCATTGAAACTAGTGAATATGTTTCACCATAGTCAATTCTTAGATGATGTTTAAAAACTTTTAAAAATAGTCATTCCTTATAGGTACTGAATTATCTTTCCATGTCCATTTTCTTCTGGAATACTTATTTTCAACCAACATTCTTTATATCTACTAGAGGATTTACTAAAATCTATACTTGGTTTTGGTACGTGGAATCTATTTTAAAATTCATGGCTTCTTGAAACTTGGAAACACTTGTGCCAGTTATTGCTTCCTTTTTGGTTATAAGATCATTATTATCAACTAATAATGAGTCACCATCCTTATTGACTAGTAAATCATAACATTCTAGTTCTCTAATGTCTCTTGTACTCCTACCTGGTACCTGTGTCTCTAGAATAGTTTTGTCTTCCATGAGGCTTTTTGGAATCTATTACTATACCAAATATTGTGTACCTTGGGCCTGAACTTCATCAAAGTCTATCTCACTCCCAATATCTATTTTAGATTTATGATCCCTATCAAGGAATATAGAATGTATTGCCACTATATCCTTTTTTTTGAGGGGTATTATAGGTAATATCCTCCAATTTCCTTCAGTTATCCTATAAATTTACACTTTGTTCCTTGGGGTCTATGTTTATTACCTGAAGATGCCTTAACAAACAATTCACTTCTGCACATATGTAAATTCGATAACATGGTTTTTATTCCACTCCAAAATTTATATTGAATACCATTTATCGATTCAGTTGGTACTTAGTTTAGTATATGTGATGTTTTTTGTAATGCATATCCCCAAAAGGATAATGTAAGTCTCTCATGACTCATCATTGATCACACCATGTCTGAAAAAGTGTGGTTCATCCTTTCACTTATGCTATTCCACTAAGGCATATAAAGAGGATTGATTTGGGATAATATTCCAAACTCCCTTAAGTAATCAAAGAAGTCTTGATTAAGATATTCTTTATCATGGTCTAAGAGTAGTTTATTAATATTATTACCAAGATTATTCTCAACTACATTTTTGTATTCCATGAATTTATCAAAAGAATTAAACTTATACCTCATCAAGTAGATATATCCATATCTACTAAAATCAACAGTAAATGTTACGAAGTATGATTACCCACCCCTTGCATCAATAGGAAATGTTCTACACATGTCATTATAAACGAATTCAAGAAGATATTTATCCTTTTCACCATTCCCACTAAATGAAGATTTCTTCATTTTTCCTTGTCAAAAAGTATGACATAAACCAAATGGTTTTAGTTTGAAAGTATATAAATATCCATCTTTTTGTAATTTAGTCAATCAATTTTTGTTTACAAGACCTATAAAGTGATGAGAAAGTTGGGTGTAGTATGAATCATGTGAATTAACTTCATTATCCATTTACGTTACTCAGTTCATGTAATAAAACACATAAATACCATTATTTAAATGTACCTTACTATAACAAAAGTTATCTTAAATAATGAAGAAAAATTTATTTCCAAATTTGAAAAAAATCCATCTGTATCAAGTTTGGACACTGATATAATGTTTTTATTAATAGATGGAACATAATAAAAACCTTTCAAAACCAAGATCATCCCATTCAAAAACATGAGGTGGTAGTCCTTGATAGCTAAATCAGTGAGTTTAGCATCATTGACTTCTTGTAAATCTACCTCCCCTTGATCTATATTTATAAATATATTTGGTTCTTATATTTGAATACATATGTTAATACCATAATCTGTATCTACTACCCAATTTGTAGAAATAGATAAATTGAACTCGATAAAAAACTAACCTGAATCTTCCCCTTTATTCTTTGGCTTGGTGTATTTTTTCTTCCAGTGGCCCCTCTTACCATATGAAAAACAAAAAACATCCTATTCCCTTACTTTTTCATTGTTATTCATCTTATTAGAAGGTCATGAAGAAGCTTTGGTCTTAAAACTCTTTTCTTTCCATTTACATTTGTTCACCATAATGCATAAATGATTTTTAGGCTTAGTATCCTTATCTACTTGGTGATGAAGAATGAGAAGATCTGGTAGAGACTTCTCAGTGTTTTTCATTTTAAAATTCACAGTAAAGCTATAGAAGCTCTGGGGGAGTGATGCCAGAATGAGATCAGTGCCTAGTAATTCAAGGAGTTTAAACCCTAGATTCACTAGGTTCTTAATGTATCAAATGAGTTTGACTACATGAGGCCCATTTGGGGAACCCTCCACAATATTACTCTGAAATAATGATTTTTTAAATCTCAAACTGCACTTTTCTAGATCTCTCCTAATAAAACCACAAAGGTTATCATGCATGCTATATGCACCCAAGTTTTCAGGAGGATTCATGAGTTCACTGGACATAGATAAAAGAATCAAACATTGAACTTATACTACATCATTCATATGTTTTTCGTAGACTAGGAACTATTCATTACTCACCTCCTTAGCAAGAGGATCAATTAGTGAGGATTCTACAAAGTAAGATTTCCATTCATGGTGTAGAACAAATTGAAGGCATATATACTATTTCTGGATGTTACTACCCGTTAGTAGGTTGTCCTTATCAAATATTGATCATAGGGATAATGTGGACGAAGAGATTTACATTTTATTCTACAATTAAAAAGATAATATTATTAGTAATTTTATGGATTAAAAATTAAGTGAGAAATAATAAACTGATTGATTTTATTAATTTTCCCAGTATGTTATCAAGTCCTAATAGTCCTCACCCTTGAACTCGGAATGTCTAGTTTCTAGTACATTCGAGTGGTAAGGATACATATTCCCCTTTACATTACCCCCAAAAGTTTTGGTCAATCTACATGAAGGTATTTAGGTTGGATGGTCTTTTCCAACCTCGAGCTTGCTAATCCTTGATCCGTTGAGTGGATTTCCCTAATCCTAAAATCCTGACATGGATTTCCTCAACACTTGCCTCCAAATTACACCATGTCTAAAAAGGAATACTCCTCTTCATGTAAAATGGTTATGTCTACCCAAAACCTTTATAATAAATCCCCTTATAAAAGTAAGCATCCCAACAAGGGTTGGTTAAACACTTAATTCTATTTATTTTTGTTCCAAATAAAGTAATTGAAGGCCACGATTTACTTAATATTAGGTTTGAGGTATTTTAATTAATAATGGAGAAATTTTATCTTGTTTTATCTTTTACATGTTTTGTTAATATCAAGTGGATGTTAATTAATTAATTAACCATGTTGGATAAAAAATTTACACATAATTCATTTATTTAATTCATTATTCATAATTTTTTTCTTGATTTATCCTTTAAATTTATTATTAATATTAAGTGGATGTTACATAATTAATTAACCTTGATAAACAAAACATTTACACATAATAGATTTATTTAAATTCTGTATTTTCACATTAATTAGTTTATTTATGTGATCATCCATAAAATAAGTAACTTAATAAATAGAAATAATTAATTAATTAAATGACCCATTCATGAGATTTATATAATTGTTTATTTAATGAGAAAACATTAAATAAACCTTAGACCTAGGGGAAATAACTCCATTTACCAGTCTTGGCATGAGCTAAAACATTCCACCTTTACACTTGTGTATCACCAAATTTAGAATAATTATGGTTCCATCTTGAACCACCTCCATGATACTTTGGATACTATATTAATTACATGTATTTATGACTCACACGTAGGTGAGGGGAACCAAATAATTTGTTAAAATGGGATTGCATAAATATCCTTTATAACAACCCTGATTTTTATTACACACTTAAACATGATTTATTACCGACAATATTCACTTGATACAAGATAGAAGATGGAGAGGTCTAGTGTCTTTGGGGACTAGGAACATTACATAATAACTTAGAACATGAAACACAACATCATTATTGAAAACGTCCTTTACATGACCACTACATTCCCTCATACTTAGCATTTCATGGGATAACCTGAGGACATGCATAAGAAAATAGTGAGCTATAAATACCAGTAAGGGAGTAAACAAGGTATAACATGAATAATACAATACATATTAGGCAACAAAAATATCAATGTATCATAAAAGAAACATGAACATAAAGGCATGATATTGCATGATTATCATAACATGGAAATGTGGTGACAACACTTAACATGGTATTAGCATGAGCCAAGGCTCATTGAACATGGAGCATGAGTAAAACCTCATTTAACTTGAATTAGAATGAGTAAACCCTAATTTAACTTTATTTATCATGATACTAATCCTTACCCAATGCATTCGAGCGCTATCGGGGCACACCCTTCTTAAAATTTTCATTTCATGCATAAGTGGGCCACATATATCATACAACATGGTTACATTAAAAATAATAATATATTCCACGATAAAGTAATGTGGAATTAATACATGAAAATATATAATCAATAAGTAAATGTTAATAAAGGTTAGTACCCTTGATATAGAAATGGTCATGGTGTTCACTACACAATTACTTTGGCTTGAGAAAAATCGCAGTGCAATTTTGGTAGCATTACGTCATGACATAAGAATTCATAAAAATAGTTGATGATAGATAAAGGGGTGTCTCATTATATGTACAAGAAATGGAAATTAAGGGGGTCATATATATACATGGTCCAACAAATTTAATGGAATTTATATTCATAATACAAAATAATTGCTTGAATGTGAATGATAAGAGAGAAATGCCTTACATAATTTTGGCATGGTAACGGGTGCACATGGGAGGAATTGATGAGAGAGAAAAGGGGTATATCGTAATACAAACATAAAGTGGACATTATGGGGGAGTTTCAAAATCGTACCCCAGAATTTTTAATTGAAAGTAAAAGGGTATTACAATATAAAGAAACGTGGATAAAAATAAGAAAGGAAGGAATCCCATACTTAGAAGTGTGATCCAAAAGGATTGGGAGGGGATTGAGAGGGGTTTCTAGAGAGCTTGGGGCGCCTTGGGAGGATTATAGAGAGATTACGTCAGGGGTTTTTCAAGATCCAAAGTATTTAAGTGAAGAGGAAGTGGGAGCTTTGGTGGGTTTATATAGGAAAGAAGCGGGAATTGTTTATTATTTAGGTTTGGGTCACCACACATTAAATTAATCCAAACCACAAACCATCCCATGGTTTTTGCCCATGGTTTTTTCCAAATGGGAGTGAAAAACACTATTTTTTAAAGGAAAATGTCCGAACTTCTTAAAATAATAGGGTTTCTTATGTGGAGGTGAGTCACACTCTCAAGGAAATCAATTTAAAAAGGTAAAATGTTTTATAAGTCTTGAAGGGTCCACTAAATTATTGTAAAAAAAACTAAAATCACATTATTTTAATGGTAAAAAATATATTGTCTTAACATAATGTTTATAATATTTTATTACATCACTATTGTGTCATTATGATATCATAAAACACGTTATATATTTAAACGGTATTTAATTTTTACCAAAAAATTCGACCGTCTCAGAAAATTATGAAAAATTCACCATTGGATAATTTTGATGTCATGATTATAAAAATAATATTTATTTCATCTAAATAATTTTCTAAATATGTAAATTTCTACTTTTAAAATAAAAACCAACATTTATAAAAAATTCATGGGTTTTGATAAAAATAACTTTCAAACCTTAATAAAAATCACAATCGTATTCATAATAATTATATGGTAATTTATATTATATAAAAATTAATTGAGTAATAATATTTAATTAAAATATTATTTAATTCAAAAATCCATTAATTCATCAAAATTGATTTCTTAATTGAATATTAACTAAAAATACTATTTGTGCTCTAAAAACTATTTACAACGTAACAATAATAAAATAAATGTATATTATTTATTATATAAAAAAATAATGCACATAATCATAGTGTTAAGTTCTTGTTACATAACATCTTACAACACCCCCATAAGATCGATGGGTAAGGTGTGAGATGGTGACCGACTCTTTGGGTGGCTTGGATAACATCACTCAGGTGGTAATCTCTATCAACTTCCACTTCTCCCATAGGGGGTTCCACTCAAGCTTAACGTGTTAAAGCTCAGATTGGGATTGGTCAAGAGCGAAGCCCAATGATGCCACCTCCTTTCCAAGCTACACAAATGGGCTTCGTATGGGGAAAGTCTTATGAATGAGGCCATCACTTCCTTTTTCTGAGTAAATTGGATTTGTTAAAGCCCTATATTTATACAAATCATGTGATCACTGTTCAATGTCTATGTTAGAAACGGTAAAGATTATTTATGGTATTTTGAAATATAAAAACATAAAACCATGGAAGTGTATATTTTATATAACCCTTTTTCATAATAAGACATTTAATTAGTTCAAGAGGAATTTTCATTGATAAAAGTTTGGGTCGTTACAATCTTCCCCCCTTAAGAAATTTCACCCTCGAAATTTACTTTTCCCACACTAAAACAGATGTAGGTAACTCTGCTTCATCACTTCCTCTGGTTCCCACATTTCCTCTTCAAACATGTGGTTTCACCACAACACCTTGACGAGGGGCATTATGTTATTTCATAGAACTTTTCCCTATAATCTAAGATATTCACTGGATGCTCCTCATAAGAAAGATCATCCTCTAACTGTACTACCTCTGAAGAGAGTACATGTTAAGGGTTTGGTATGTACTTCCTTAAGAGGGATACATGAAAGACATCATGTACTTTGTCCACGGTATCTGGAAGTGCTAGTCGATAGGCCACAACCCCAACACGATCAATAATCTCGAAGGGGCCGATGTACCCAGGACTTAACTTCACTTTCTTTCCAAACCTCATGACCATCTTCCATGGTGATATGTCTAGAAATACCATGTCTCTAACTTTGAACTCAAGGTCTCATCAACAGTTATCTGTATAAATATTTTGTCGATTTTGGGATGCCTTGATTTGCTGCTGAATGGTTTTCACCTTCTCCACCATTTCTTTGACCATTTCAGGTCATAAAAGCTTACACTCACCGACTTCATCCCAACATGTTGGTGTTATGCACCTTTTCCCATAAAGATATTCATACGGTGCCTTTTGGATGCTCAAGTGGAAACTGTTTTTATAGGAGAATTTAACCAGTGGAAGATGTTGGTCAAATCCTCCTTTGAAGTCCATAGAACATGATATTAACATATCTTCCAGTTTCTGAATAGTTTGCTCAGATTGGCCATCATTTTGAGGATGATAGGCCATATTGAAGTTCAGTTCAGTTCTTAGAGAATGTTGGAGACTTTTCCAGAACATCGAGGTGAATCTTAGATCACAATAGAATATAATAGATAGTGGTACTCCATGCATCCTTACCACTTCTTTTATGTAAATCCGTACAAGTTGATCCAATGATAAGTCCTATTGAATCGCGATAAAGTGAGCTGTCTTTGTAAGACGATTTACAATGACCCATATATCATTGTTTCCTTTGTATTTCCTTGGAATTCTAGTGACAATTTCCATGGTAATGTTCTCCCACTTCCATGTTGGTATGGGTAGTGGTTGTATCATCCCCTTAGACTTTTCCTCTCATCCTTCACGTTCTAACATACAAGGTAATTTGATGTATATTGAGAAATCTCCATTTTCATATTGTCCCACCAAAACTTTCCTCAGAGATCTTGATACATCTTTCTGCTCCCTGGGTGAATAGAGAAGGTGGAGCTATGTGCGTCATCCAGAAGCTCATTATTTATCTCTGTATTAGATGGTATATATAATCGTGACCCAAATCACACAATTCCATCCCTATCAATGATGAACCCTGAGGATTTCCCATTTCTGATAGCTTCCTCCCTTTTAAGAATTTCCACATCCTTTCTTTGAGAATCCTTTATTTTCTCTATGAGGGATGGTTGAGAAATCATTTGAGAAAGGATTTATGATGTTCCTCCATTAATTATTCACATATCCATCCTCTGAAAATTTTATAATATTGGATCCTTTTCAATTCTTATCATTGATAAATATGCATGATCCTTTCTACTTAGAGTATCTGCCATCTTGTTTTCCTTACTGGGATGGTAGTGGATTGAGCAGTCGTAATCCTTAATGAGATCTATCCATCTTAGTTGGCGCATATTAATCTCTTTTTGTGTGAATATATATTTGAGGCTCTTGTGATCTGTATATATCTCACAGTTCTCCCCATAGAGATAATGATACAATATTTTCCATGAAAAGATCATAGACGCCAACTCTAGATCATGCGTGGGATAGTTTTGCTCATGGATTTTCAGCTGCCTTGAGGCATAGGATATCACTTTATCATTTTTCATCTTCACACAGCCTAAACCCCTCTTTGAAGCATCACTATACACCACAAAGAGTTCTCCACTTATTGGGAGTGTGAGTACGGGTGCAGTGATAAGCCTCCTTTTCAACTCCTTGAATATCTCTTCGCATTCATCACTCCAAGAAAACATTACTCCCTTCCGAGTTAGGTTGGTAATAGGGTTGGAAAATCATGCTAAATTCCACAAAAATCAGTGATAATATCCTAATAACCCTAGGAAGCTGCGGATATCCATTACCGATGTTGGCCTCGACCATCCCTCAATTACAGTTATCTTGGAGGGATCCACCAATATCTCATTTATTGTGATGATATGACCCAAGAATGAGACTTACTTCAACTGGAACTCACACTTTCTATACTTTTCATAGAGATTATCCTTTCTCAAGGTCTCTAGTATAGTTCTTAGATGCTCCTCATGCTTCTCCCTGGTTTTGGAGTATATTATAATATCATCTATAAAGACTACCACAAATATTTTGAGGTAATCTATAAAGACTCTATTCATCAAGTCCATGAAGATTTCTGAATCATTAGTGAGTCTGAAGGACATTACTATGAATTCAAAGTGCCCATACCTTGTACAAAAAGCAGTCTTGGGGATATCCTCCTTGTTCGCCCTTACTTGTTAATATCCTTAATGAAAATCTACCTTGGTAAAGTATTTTGCTCCACGTATCTAATCAAACATGTAACACCCCGAGATTTTATAAAAAAAATATTCTTTTTAATTTCATTAATGTCTTGTGTTGTACGCTACACTAAAAGGAGCTTGCTCAAAACGCATCCTTGACTTGCCTTGAATTACACGCAATCACGACCTTCCTCGATAGCGTGTGTAGTACGCAATACCGAGTTTCACTAAACAACGATATGCTATTAAAATATTCTTAAAACTAGCCGTTATGAATAGTAATAACCACCTTTTAAAATTTTAGAAATTTTAGCTCTCAAAATGGACTTCATTTTTGGATTCGGAGTATCGAATTTAGCTTAAGGTAAAATTTTGGTACTTTTCGGATAACTTTCATATTCTGATGAATAGTGAAAATTACTAAATTATAATTAAAAACAACTTTTTTAATCGAAATAATTAATAGTGATAAATTAACAATTTGAGTGGTTTTAAAGTTTATTTAGAATATATTTTTACAATTTAATACAATGTTTGTCATTGGATGTAATTTCACATTTAAACCAGTCATAAACAAGTGTCAATCTTTTGATAGTTATTATCTCTTAAGAACACGCTATTTGTTTTGACGACAGGAATTAATTTTTAAATTAATTAATGCAACTGATATGTTTTTAATTTGATAAAATAGACATAATTTTTGAATTCATAATATCAAATATAGCTTAGATCTAATTTTTGGTATTTTTCTGGAAACTTTCATTTTTTGATGAATAGTGAAACCACTAAGAGGTAGTTAAAAAACTAAATTTTTCATAAAACTTAATTTTACCACTTCTGTGAGTGGAATTTTGAAAATCCGAGAGACACGGTTAATATCAAGGACTAAAATGTGGTTCAATGAGATGAATTTTTTTTGGTGAATAGTAACTTTTTACTTTTTTTTACCACGGTTAAAAGTAAATAGGGTAATTAAGGGTAAAAATGATATTATTATTACCCTAACACATGTACTAATTCTATTGGATAAGTGTAATTCGACCAAAAACAACCTTAGGAATAAAATATGACCATTTAGGCCCACTTGGATTAGATTAGGACATTTATTATTAATTTATTTAAAGAAGAGTTAAAATAGTTAAAATCAAAGTTTAATAAGTAAATCATTTTTAATATGTGGTTATACATAAGATAAATTCGACTATAAATATTAATTAGAAATATAAAACGATTTCCTACATAATGGTACTTTATTTTTAATTTTTAGACATTAAATAATTTAATTTATTTATGACACAACGATGATGCAGTAATTATCTTATTAATGAAATATTGACATAATTGATGTTATAAATACCCAAATAAATATAATTTGAGACTTTTTATGAACTAAACTAATTTTATAGGTTAATATGACATGTTAGGATTGATTTAATTAACTTTGGTTGAAGTAATAATTCTGTTATGAGTTTCAAAAAAATCAACTATTGAATAGTGTCAAAATTGACATAAAATAGTTTTTAAAACAAATATTATATTATTAATTGTTATTTTATTCCAAAAAATCTAAGGTTCGGACAAATGACTTAGATAAGGTTATATATATTAATAAAACACAACTTGGGGGTCGCTTTGAAGTATATGGTAAGTTTATTAACTATATAATATAAAAATACAAAGCGACATGGTAAATGTCAATCTAATTAACTAAGAGTTAAAACTAAAAGATAAGGTTAATATAATGACCTAAACTTGTCTAAATTATATTTTATGAGAGGATTTAGACCCATAACGACCTTATCTTAGAAATAACTCAATTTTGAGCTATTTAAAACCGAAATTGACTTTATAATAAAAGGATATTTTTAGTTATTCCAAAGGTGCCCCTCTACTCCCTTATAAAAGGGCACCTCCTCCCCCTCTTCCTCACACAACTTTGAGCCTTCAAGATTGGCCAAACCCTGCCAATTTATTCTCTCCACTTCCCTAGAAACATACTAGAGGTTCTGGTCTTCTTCAATGACCTATTTTAGTGCCCTAAAAGGAGGTCTCAAAGAAGCACTTCAAAGAAGAGGTAATGTTCGTTACCAATTATTTCATCTTTATTTCTTCTTCCACTTATTCTTCTTTAGTTGTTTCATTATGAAGTAATAAAATAAGTATCAATCATATACTGATATATTATTATAAGTATGAAACAACCCTATTTCACCATCTATCCATCCTACGGAAAAAGAAATCACCGCACGTGCGTACGTACGGAATACCGTCTCCACGACACGATGAGATTCATTTTCCATGTTAACCATTAAAGAATGATTATAAAGTATATATAAGCTGTAATAATGAAATATATGAAATTATAAAGCTACTGTATTTATGTATATATATATGTATTTCATCTACTTAATTCGATTATACTCAATAAGGAAACGAAAACAGCGTTCATGCGTACGTACGACCTACCGTCTCCATGAACGGTGTATTTCTTTCCATTTACTGATTTATTATATATATGTATATTATGAATATATATAAATCATGTTTTATATTCTGGAATTAATTAATCATGAACTAATTAATCATATGAATAATTACAAGTCAAAACACGGGCGACAAATGAAACAATTTTACCCAAAATGCTCTTTAACATGGAATTTACAAAAGAACGGGTAATATAAAGTCATAAGTGAACCATATATGATATCATAACAATGAGTATGATTCTGAAATAAGTCAATGACATTATTTAAAACATTATGCAGGAGGTTCGGACACTTATGAAGCAAATCGGGCCTAAGGTATGGGAAATATCACAATCTCATTTTTATCCGAGATTGTTTATACTTTAGTATTTACTGGGGTGTATTTTATCATCCAAATCCATGTTTCCTCAATATGTAATATTATTTCCATCCACCTACAATTGTTTAAATCCAATTTTACCCTTCGGTGAGTTTTTAGTAAAGGATATGAAAGGAATATTTTGTCGTTTTTCATACGAGGTACTTTTTGACTTTTTCGACAAAAGTACGAAGAATGTTTTTTTAACTTATACGACATGAATGGAATTTTAAAAAATTTATTTCCAAGAAGCTTACTTTACAACTTTTCAAGTTTATTTTTAATCAAATTCTTTTAGTTAGAATTTTATGACATGTTAAGAAAGGAAAAGTGTTTTTTTGAAGTTGAAAGGATATTTTCCTCAAGAATGGAGTTCAAGTGTTTTATCAAAATTATTTTCCATATAAGATAAAATAGGGTTCTGTTTCTACCCCTATTATTACATTGATTTGATTATGTTGTGATGGAATTATTTTTATGAATTATTTTGTCTTATATGAATTGTTTTATGATGTCACGATGTTTAAGATTCCCATTTTTATTACATGGGTTATGCCATGATGTATGGTTTATGATTTTTGTGGCACACATAAGAATGGTATCATTAAGAGATGGGTGGAACCTATATATCCCTCCAATGAATTGGGTAAAGATTTTATATCTCATGAGATAGACATTGCTGGAACGGTAGGTTATACCGGTTCAGTGAAACAGGACTGAAATGAGGGTGACTCGGTTCAGAAATGGACTTTGTCCACTACGATAGTCTTGGCAATGAGTCTTGAATAATAAGATATGATTCTCTATGATTATGTGTATATTCCACAAAGTTTCATGTTTTAAGTTATGATTATTGGGATTTCATTTCACTACTATGATTTATCCCATGTTATGAAATTATTCTCTTTTTTGCAGGTTAAGATTTCCAAAATGTTATGTTCTTATGAAAATGATGTGATTGATGTTTCTTTTGTTTACCCTTACTAAGCATTTGAGCTCACCCTTTTATGTTTTATTTTCCCCAGGATATAAAGAAAGGTTTTAGGTAAAAAAAGAGGAAGATCTTTATGGGAGATGTTGATGATCTTTCACCACGATTAGAAGATTATATTCCGAGTTTACAAAGACACTAAAATATTACGATCCTTGTGTGTGTGTTTTTGTTATGTACTAAGTATTCCGAAAAAGTAATGTAATGTCCATGTACGTCAAGCTTCGAGTCTCTACAGTTGGTATCAGAGGAAATGTTTAGTAACCTTTGGAAACTAGGATGTGAAAACGTTAGTGAGATCCCTATAGATATTTCTATGGTATGTCTAGGGATGTCCCTAAGGATAAGTATACGTATAGGATATAGTCCTAGAACTATGGTAACGATATTACATTAAACCAAAGATGTTAGATATTGAAGTTACTCCACCTTTATTATGATTTTTGCCTCTCACACTACTCTTTTTGGGTTTTAGAAAATGGCTGGAAACAAGATGATTCACGATAATGGAGGATATGATGGACAATGGAATGATATTCTTCATGAGCAACCAAATGAAATGGGATTTGGAAGTCCAAACATCATTATTATGCCGAATCAGCAATCTCATAATATGATCAATAAAGTAAAATTTGGTAAGTTTCCTGACTCGGCTAATAAGAGGAAGATGGAGTTTCATGATGATCATAAAGGAAAGAAAGTTCAATTTCCCCTATGTAAATCATGTGGGAAGAGGCATCAAGGAGAATGTTTCAAAGGAACTGGAAGATGCTTTGGGTGTTGAAAATAAGGACACAAAGCTAGTAAGCGCAAAGGAAAAGGTTCAGTTAACACCAGGGATGAGGATAATGGTATTGCTACGACATCAAAAATGGTTAAATGTTTTAAATGTGGAATGTACGGGCATTATGCAAACCAATTCCCTAAGGGAAAGTCTCATGAAGAGAATCAGTATGGTCATATGGGTAGTATTTATGTGGATGATGATGAAGATACTACAAATGATATGTGAGATGAAAGAATTGTTGAAGCTCGGTCAATGGTTTAAGAATATAGTAGAATGATTACATGTTTATCATGTGTAATGTTGTATAAGTAATCTCATGGTACTATGGAATAAAGAGACATCTAAGGATTGTTACACTGTTGTCTTTCCTTGAGTTTTGAAAGTGTATGATTAATGTTACCAGTATCCATGAAAGGTTATTCATATATTTTTGGAATGTAGATGATATGCGCATAATGAAGGGATAAGGAGAAAATTAAATGTTTGATAGTATTCATGAGCTCATGACTGATATAAGGAGAAGGTTATATCTTGGTTTGAGTATATAGAATTTTTGGATTTTGGTATGTGGAAGGAGTTAACTTTTGACAACATTCATGTTTTCACTAAGGTTTAATGGGTATTCATTTTTCAAGAGAATACATCATTAAGGTATTCACATGATTGGAATGTGACCAACAAGATATATGGGGGATAAATGATGGTATTAACATGCTTGGTTGACGACATTTCAAGTTATCGT
The DNA here is from genome assembly GCA_963277665.1 of Viscum album. Taxonomy (NCBI): domain Eukaryota; kingdom Viridiplantae; phylum Streptophyta; class Magnoliopsida; order Santalales; family Viscaceae; genus Viscum; species Viscum album. The sequence goes on from OY728120.1 coordinate 1,181,079,190, forward strand.
TTTCTTTATACTACGAGCTTGGACTGAAGTATTTTAGATAATCCTAAAGATTGGAATGGATTATGTTAACCATAAGTTAGTATTGTTTAAGGATAGAACTTTTTTTTGATATTATTTATGTGATGTTATAGTAATGTAGTTTTAGAAAAAGGACAACCTGCAGGACGGGCGACTTCCCATCACGTCGGACAAGGATGTGGGAATCGAACCCACAACCGAAGTGCGACTGGCCTTTATCGCCTACCACTTGCCTACAGGAAGTCCCTGTTTAGTAGAAACTAGTTTTATTATATTAAGCAGTATGATATATGAAGTATAAGTCCATTTTAGGAACTATATATGATTAATCTCACTATAGATGGACTTATGTATTTTTTGATAACTTTTCTAACCTTTTGTTTGAGACAGAGGGAATGACCCATCATTCTATCACATGATCTGCTAACACATCACGAATGACAAATTCAAATTCATTTCTTTAAGAGATGAAGTGGAAATTGTCCAAATAACGATAAACGGTGAGACTATACCAAAATCACTAAAGTATTTCTTCTAATTCCAATTTCATCAACTTTAGGGAAATGATCTTGAAAACCAAAAATGTTGTCCTAGTTCTTTTATATCTGATGAATTAGATGGTACCTTAGATCGTCACAAATTTATGGCTTTGTGATTGCTGGCTTTTCCATAGCCATGTTCTCTACCACTCTCCATCAAAACATGATGGTTAGATTTCTCTTCCATATCCATATTTTCACCTATGTGGAAACCTAGTGATTAGTTTATTTGGGTAATCGTTACATTTCATACATTATTTTTTAAAGCCAAGTTTTGGTATTCCTTTTTACGATGTGGGTTTATATTAAAGAAACTTTCTAGTAGTAAACCATTTATAACCCCGACGAATTTCGAGGGCGAAATTCATTTTAAGGGGGGTAGAATGTAACACCCCGAGATTTTATAAAAAAATATTACTTTTAATTTCATTAATGTCTTGTGTTGTATGCTACACAAAAAGGATCTTGCTCAACACACATCCTTGACTTGCCTTGCATTACACGCAATCGCGACCTTCCTCGATAGCGTGTGTAGTACGCAATACCGAGTTTCACTAAACAACGATATGCTATTAAAATATTATTAAAACTAGCCGTTATGAATAGTAATAACCATCTTTTAAAATTTTAGAAATTTTAGCTCTCAAAATGGACTTCATTTTTGGATTTGGAGTATCGAATTTAGCCTAAGATAATATTTTGGTACTTTTCGGATAACTTTCATATTCTGATGAATAGTGAAAATTACTAAATTATAATTAAAAACAACTTTTTTAATCGAAATAATTAATAGTGATAAATTATCAATTTGAGTGGTTTTAATGTATATTTAGAATATATTTTTACAATTTAATACAATGTTTTTCATTGGATGTAATTTCACATTTAAACCAGTCATAAACAAGTGTCAATCTTTTGATAGTTATTATCTATTAAGAACACGCTATTTGTTTTGACGACGGGAATTAATTTTTAAATTAATTAATGCAACTGATATGTTTTGAATTTGATAATATAGACATCATTTTTGAATTCATAATATCAAATATATCTTAGATCTAATTTTTGGTATTTTTCTGGAAACTTTCATTTTTTGATGAATAGTGAAACCACTAAGTGGTAGTTAAAAAACTGAATTTTTCATAAAACTTAATTTTACCGCTTCTGTGAGTAGAATTTCGAAAATCCGAGAGACACGGTTAATATCAAGGACTAAAATTTGGTTCAATGAGAGGAAAATAATTTTTGGTGAATAGTAACTTTTTACTTTTTTTTTACCACGGTTAAAAGTAAATAGGGTAATTAAGGGTAAAAATGATATTATTATTACCCTAACACATGTCTTAATTCTATTGGATAAGTGTAATTCGACCAAAAACAACCTTAGGAATACAATATGACCATTTAGGCCCACTTGGATTAGATTAGGACATTTATTATTAATTTATTTAAAGAAGGGTTAAAATAGTTAAAATCAAAGTTTAATAAGTAAATCATTTTTAATATGGGGTTATACATAAGATAAATTAGATTATAAATATTCATTAGAAATATAAAAATATTTTCTACATAATGGTACTTTATTTTTAATTTTTATACATTAAATAATTTAATTTATTTATGACACAACGATGATGCAGTAATTATCTTATTAATGAAATATTGACATAATTGATGTTATAAATACCCAAATAAATATAATTTGAGACTTTTTATGAACTAAACTAATTTTCTAGGTTAATATGACATGTTAGGATTTATTTAATTAACTTTGGTCGAAGTAATCATTCTATTATGAGTTTCAAAAAAATCAACTATTGAATAGTGTCAAAATTGACATAAAATAGTTTTTAAAACAAATATTATATTATTAATTGTTATTTTATTCATAAAAATCTAAGGTTCAGCCAAATGACTTAGATAAGGTTATATATATTAATAAAACACAACTTGGGGGTCTATTGTGTCACGACCCGACCCTACCCGGGCTCGAGCCGCAACTACCCCAGGCCCGCCTCCATAGGCCAGGGGCTGGCGATCAGCGCCGAAGGCACAACAACTCGGGGAGGCCTTTGCCTAAGCACCTGTACACACACACGCAACAAACTCAATGCCGAACTACAGATTAAGAGGACAGACAAGCAGAGTAAAAAAGAAAAACTGCTATAAATAAACCACAGAGTGCAACGACCACTACAAGTACAAAGTACAAACTGAAAAGAAAAGGGGAAAAACACGCGCCCAACCGAAAAGTGCCACAACCGGGCAACAGGTAAACAAAAAGAGAAACAACTAGCGGATCCCCCACTTGGATCCCGACCACGACAACCGCACGCGGCCCAAGCTCCCAAGATCCTACGCTCCACCGAAGTCACGCTCCACCTGTCCGTCGTCTGCAAGGGCACACCAAGTGCAGGCAAAGCCCAAGCAGGGGTGAGTATAAAAATACTCAGTAGGATACCCCGAAGGCTCAAGGGAGCAACAAAAGGAGGTACCGAAGGGTGAGCAGTAGAGCGAATAGGAAAGTAAAGGGGGTACAATAGAGAGTGAAGTAAAGAGTCCAGCTCAACCCAACAAGAGAAACGTAGAAGACTCATCCTAACACAAGGAGATAGGAATGGTGAGAAGATGCACTTCTCGTCGAGCTTTCGCTGCCTATAGCAGGAGAGTAGACTCGTCCAACCATGAGAAGCTAGACACGGAAAGCACGTGGCATACCCCGCGCGTCTTCGCCTCTCCAGGAAGGAGAGTAACCAAACCCAATAAGTGGGTACTGGAAAAAAGGTATATACATATCCTCATGCTCTGCCAAGAAGCCCGAACAAGCTCCTAAGGGGATCTCCGTCCCATAGCTCAGCCCAAGAAAACAAGTAGCCAACAGTCCCAGACATAACCATCATCATCGCCCAGCAACCCGCACGTCTACCCTGAACCGCAAGCCAAGGGGCTCAGTCACCGCACCTTGATACTATCCGCTTTGGGCGGCACTGACTCGCCCGAATGGTTTCAGATCACGTCACAAGAACGCGTCTCGGTGGGGAAAGTTCCCCTCAAACTTGAGAGCTCTAGGGAAAGTCAAACTACACCTCATCACTACCCTGTAGTCGAGAGGTCTCCTCAAAGTCAAGCTGTTCCATCACCGACCCGTACAACCAAGGGTCCCGCTCCGGTAATCACGGAGGTAAGCCACAGACTAGCCTAGTCAAGAGGACTGAGTCTGGAATGCTAACAGGCATCCCACTGCCCAGCCCCGCTGGATGGTAATTCATAACCAAATATCAGGTGACCCACTGCCCAGCCCTGCTGGAGGGTAAACCATAAGACATCATTCGGCGACCCACTGCCCAGCCCCGCTAGAGGGTAGACCTTAATACATCATCAGGAAACCCACTGCCCAGCCCCGCTGGAGGGTAGACCTGGTATACGTCGACAGGTGACCCACTGCCTAGCCGTGCTAGAGGGTAGACCTGGAACTAGACGACGGGCGACCCACTGCCCAGCCCTGCCAGAGGGTAGACCCTAAGAGGTCGTCGGGTGACCCACAGCCCAGTCTCTGCTGGAGGGTAGACCCTAAGTGCATCGAGTGACCCACTGCCCAGTCTCTGCTGGAGGGTAGACCCTAAGACATCATCCGGAGACCCACTGCCCAGCCCCGCTAGAGGGTAGACCTTAATACATCACCAGGAAACCCACTCCCCATCCCCGCTGGAGGGTAGACCTGGTATACGTCGACAGGTGACCCACTGCCCAGCCGTGCTGGAGGGTAGACCTGGAACTAAACGACGAGCGACCCACTGCCCAGCCCTGCCGGAGGGTAGACCCTAAGAGGTCGTCGGGTGACCCACTGCCCAGTCTCTGCTGGAGGGTAGACCCTAAGTGCATCGGGTGACCCACTGCCCAGTCTCTGCTGGAGGGTAGACCCTAATAGCGTCAGGTGACCCACTGCCCAGTCTCTGCTGGAGGGTAGACCCTAATAGCGTCGGGTGACCCACTACCCAGTCTCTGCTGGAGGGTAAACCCTAGAAGTCAGTGAGCAACCCACTGCCCAGCCTTGCTGGAGGGTAAACCCGAAGAGGTCGATGAGTAACCCACTGCCCAGCCCCACTGGAGGGTAGAACTCAGAATTTCCCTGACCATCTCCACTGGAGGATACAACACTGGCCAACTGAACACGGAGTGGGCATCACGCAACCACCCAACTCCAGCACAACTCACCCAAAGGGGTTCAGCACCTGTTCCAGCACTGGGTGTCACTAGCACCACTACCGGCCAATCCATCAAGGACGAAACTAGGGGGAGACCAATCAACCCTGCTGGTCAAACCAACGAGCACAGAGCCAGGGGAAGAGCTCCACCCTGCTGGTCAAACAAACACACAGAGGGACCCGCTATGCCGCGAGAGGTCAAAGTACGTAAGGAGAACACAACACGCACGTGGGGCCCACACGACGTGTGGCCCCAGGTCAACCCCAACCAAGTGCACGAACATCTCAGGTACAAACCACATGTACCTCCATGCGCTCCCGTATACTCCCAGAGTATACCTCGTTCCAGCCCATAGGCTATCATGCACCCGGCGCCCAACGTCAACGCGAAGGCGTGACGTAACAACTCCACCTCAAAGGCCCAGGCACGGCCAACCACAACTCGTGAAACATTAATATCACTCTCCCAAGAGCGCGCGATCACACGCAAAGGGTCCGCTACAGGTAAAGTAGGGCGAACCACCACTGGAGTACCTTTCATGCATCCACATTTCTCAAGATCGCGCAAGAGGCTCCGCACAACCAAACGGATCACACCGTGGTAATCCTCGCGGAAAAACACGCGAGATCGACTACTTACTCGCCTCCAACGGATACCCGACGGAAAAGTCACCAACACCGCCTCACGCCCGAACAGCGTCCCGTGATCTCGAGCCTCGGCCCTAAAAACAGTCGGGCGCATCGCACCATTGCGATCCCCTCTGGAAAACACGCAGGATTGACTACTCAATCACCCAAAATGGCCACCCGGTGAAAAAAGTAGTATTCACCGTAGCCCGGTCGGGTGGGACCCACACCACATTTCCGAAAAAGGTCGGGCGGACTGCGCCATCGCGATGCTCTCGGAAAAACACGTCGAAAGCACTACTCTCTTGAGTAGAACGGGTATCCGGAGAAAAAGATGCGTTGCGGCACACCGCACACGAGCGGTGCCATGTGGGACCCGCATCCCGGTCCCGAAACTCCACGAACGGATAGCACCGTTGCGATCCTCTCGAAAAATCACACAAGATGGACCACTACCTTGTCCAAAACGATCGCCCGGTGATAAAGATGGAAAATCACCGTCGACGCCCAAACGGCCTCGTGGGCCCCGCACCATCGTGCCGAATTAGGGCTGGCGGATTGCACCATTGCAATCCCCTCGAAAAAACACCCAACATCGACTACTCGCATGCCCCGAATGGACGTACGAGGAAAAAGTCGCTAAAAGCTGCACGCAGCTCAAAAGACGGGACGTGGGCCCCGTGCCTAAACTCCAGCCTCAACGCCTGGAACCGCACTGGAAACCTCCGCCTCAGTGCCCGAGTCACAACGCCGCTGACGGCGCTCAAAACGGATGTCGGACGCGTCCGCGCCGTCCAAAACAAGAATCCCAGGAAAAGCGCTCTTCCACTTAAGGACGCGTCGTGCCTCAGCGACCCCTCGTTTCGGGAATTTAAAATTCCCGAAACCATCTCAAAAGCTTCGCCTCGATGTAAGCTCCGCGCTGCCGCAGACGGCGCGCAGAACTGACGACCGTAGCCCGAAATACGGGCGTATGAAGACTGAGGGGCAAAGCCCCTTGGGCCGGACCGGCCCGGACCGGCCGGTCCGCCCTACTTCGCACCGCGCCGCCCTGCGCCGCCGCCCCGCGAAGCCGCGGCCGCCCTGCGCCGCCGTCTGCCGCCTTCGGCACTCGCCGAAAACCGGCCTCATGGCCGGAAAATTTCAGAGGACCACCAGAAACGATCCGGTGGTCGAAAATACGATCCGGATAACATTCCGGAAAGCTCGGGACAAGATCTACGCGATTACGGGCTTGGATCGAAGATCAGGCAGCAATTAAACACTAAAATTCGAATTCAAAGAGGGGTTCAGGATTTAAAACGACAACGAACACCGCCTACCTCGTTGGGCTTCGCCCGGCGCTTCCCGCGCGATCCGCCGCGCGCCATCGTCTCGCCGGAGCCACCTCACCGGAGTCGCCTCGCCGGAGCTCGCCGGAAAGGAGGAAGGGAGGGGAAGGAGGGTTTGAGGAGAAAGAAGAAGAAGAAGAACGGGGGGGTGTTTAAGTGTAAATCACTTAAACGCCCGCCCGACAGCCCCGAACCCGAACTCCCGACGGGGTCGGGATTTAGCCTCCCCTAGGCTAAGAACCATGCTCTGAGCGTAACGGAGGTATCGGAATTTTATTCCGAGACCCCGTTCAAAAGTTATTAAACTTAGCGCCCGAGGCCGCCAAATTACGAAAACGCCCCTGGGGCCATTTTTCACAAACGGCTCGCGCCCGTGAAACTTACACCCCTCATAGGGTAAGCGGCACGCTCTGAACTCAACGGCGCCCTCGGTTTTCCAATCCGAGCCACCGTTTAAGAGATACTAGCATTTTGCCATTAAACGAATTAATTAATTAATTCATCAATCAGTTTAACGTTCCAGAAGCGGGCGAGGGGTCCAAAAATCTCGCGCCGACAAGTTTTATGTCGTTCCTAGGGTAAACACCCCATTACGGACCCATCCGTACAGTCGGATCCCTGATCTGGAACTCCGTTTAGGAGTTATACCATTTATTTGTCGTTTCTAGTGCGAACGCACTGAAAATTTAATTCCTGCCACTCCGGGGCTCGGAATCGCACGCCGTCTGAAGGCGCTGCTCTGGAATATCATCAAGAATATTCCAAAGTCTTTCGTAGCAAAAACCGGGTTCTTACACCATTCCCTCCTTCAAGCTTTTCTTCCTCGAAAATCAAAAACTAGGGAGCAACATAGGGTACTAAGCCCACACCTGGTTTCCCATACCCAGAAGAACCCATGCACAGTTCTGCGTCACCGCACACAGACCCAAGGATTGATCTGTCCACACTAGGCCGGCCCTTGCCGATGTCGTTCACCCACTCAAGACTTTGGGGTTAGGGCAAGGCGGTAGGGTACCTCGCCATCCCTTTGCACGGTCTCAAACGGCCCGAAGGCTCTCGGGGGTAGCTCACCTCCCCGGTCAAACCTCTACGTCGCACGCCGTGATTGGAATCACCGCCCGCACCTGGAACAAGGCCCGGTGATTCCCTCCTTCAGAATATCCATATGGTGAAACACCCAAGGATATATGGTCACGCTAGAGGCTCCACAGTCGATGCTCTCTTACACGCTCAAAAGGCGAAAGAGTCAACACCATCAACTAAAGGAAAAGGTCTCACGCCTTTCTCCTTACCACCACAGGGTTACACCCGACGCCCTGCGCCACCTTGGTAACACCTCAAACAAGGAGCAGGGAGAAACGCCTTTCACACACAGAGCCCAACAATTCTACTGCAAAAAGTAGAAGAGTCGCAAGGGGTACCTCTCACCATCCCATGCTCTGTAGGATCGTAGACATCCAAAGCTCACGGATGCCCGCGGTCCCAACCATCAGCTCCCGGAGCCTGACGTGGACCGCCTAGTGGTGATGGGGAGATCTCGTAACGTCGTCCCCCACCTCCAGCTCCTCCCTCTCCTCTGCTAGCACCACCTCCCTAGGTACTACTCCGATTACGGCGCTGCATCTACCGTGGTGGTGTGCCTGCTGCCTGCCCGAAGCTCCCAGCAACTCGGGTCGGGCAGTCTCATGCCAAGTGACCTCGCCCGTCACAAGCATAGTACCGGCGCTCTCTGGCTACCCTGGTACCCTCCGGCGCCACTGTGGTGTACGACCACGGCCCGGGATCCACTCACGGAAGGGCATCCTCGGCTGAGGCCCTGCGCCTTTTCGCCACAATGGTATACGACCACGTCTCCGAAACCGGTAGTGGGAAGGCCACCTGCATCGAGGTCCTATCCTCCGGTGCCTGCTAGCTACGGCAGACGTCCCGGCTCCATCACGACGACTGCCACTACCAACCGCAAAACATGACAGGAAGCCCTCTGTCACCAACGCCTGCTCTGGCACCCTGGAATATGTAGAAATGCCCAAGGGTACTATGACAGCACGAATATCTCAGCGGAGACCCTGCTCAAACTTCTGTGCTCGGAAGTCGTCGTCATGGACCAAGTCCGGGTAAAAGCGTACACGGTCTGCAAAACTAGCCGCGTACTCGGCCACCGTCATCCCTCCCTGCTGAAACTGCAGGAGCTCCTGAATCCAAACAGAGCGCAAGCAGGAGGGAAAAACTCCTCATGGAGCAACAACTGAAAGTCGTCCAATGAAAACGACGACTCGTCAAGAAAATGAGTCACCAGACTCCACCAACGCCGAGCTGATCCACAGAAAAGGCTGGCCGCCAAAGCCACTCTCTGATCCGTCGGCGTCTGCACAAGCCTGAAAAGGCGAACCACTGCCTCGAGCCAAACCTCTGCTGCCTGAGGGTAGGGCTCACTACCGAACCTCAGCGGTCTCTGCTGCTGGAACTCACGGAGCGCGCTCAACCTGCGGTCATGCTCAGCCTGCTCTGCTAAAGCTGCCTTCTGTCCAACCGGTGGGGGTGCTGTAACCGGCCCACCCGGAGAAAGGGGATCGCACGATGGGCCCTGGACTGTGGCCTCATATCTCACAGGGTTGTCGTCACGCACCCAAAGCTAGTATCTTTGCTGACTATCTTCGCGGAGACATCCTGAATATTATCAAGGAGTGCCGCGGTCAGATGAGCATATATGTATATACCACAACAATGATGGGGAGCTGACTCAAGAAGGATAGTCAAAGACTCGATCCTATGTGATGCACAAAAATGTTTTCCCTACAACAAGTGTCTCAGCATGCCGAGTCAACATGCGGGTTATCAAGGTCCTGGTGAATGGATACGTCGGCCGCCGCACCATCACTGGACTCCCTGGCCTGAGAGCCGCTCTCGAGACACGTTAACACTGTTGCCCTATATCCCAACCAATTCCTCTTTTAGGGACGTCCACACAACATCCCAAGGAACAAACCACCTCTGATACCACTTTGTCACGACCTGACCCTACCCGGGCTCGAGCCGCAACTACCCCAGGCCCGCCTCCATAGGCCAGGGGCTGGCGACCAGCGCCGAAGGCACAACAACTCGGGGAGGCCTTTGCCTAAGCACCTGTACACACACAGGCAGCAAAATCAATGCCAAACTGCAGAGTAAGAGGACAGACAAGTAGAGCAAAAAGAACAGCTGTTGTAAATAAACCACAGAGTGCAACGACCACTACAAGTACAAAGTACAAACTGAAAAGAAAAGGGGCAAAACACGCGCCCAACCGAAAAGTGCCACAACCCGGCAACAGGTAAACAAAAAGAGAAACAGTTGGCGGATCCCCCACCTGGATCCCGGCCACGACCACCGCACGCGGTCCAAGCTCCCAAGCTCCTACGCTCCACCAAAGTCATGCTCCACCTGTCCGTCGTCTGCAAGGGCACACCAAGTGCGGGCAAAGCCCAAGCACGGGTGAGTATAAAAATACTCAGTAGGATACCCCGAAGGCTCAAGGGAGCAACAAAAGGAGGTACCGAAGGGTGAGCAGTAGAGAGAATAGGAAAGTAAAGGGGGTACAATAGAGAGTGAAGTAAAGAGTCCAGCTCAACCCAACAAGAGAAATGTAGAAGACTCGTCCTAACACAAGGAGCTAGGAAAGGTGAGAAGATGCACTTCTCGTCGAGCTTTCGCTGCCTATAGCAGGAGAGTAGACTCGTCCAACCATGAGAAGCAAGACACGGAAAGCACGTGGCATACCCCGCGCGTCTTCACCTCTCCTAGAAGGAGAGTAACCAAACCCAAGAAGTGGGTACCGGAAACAAGGTATATACATATCCTCATGCTCTGCCAAGAAGCCCGAACAAGCTCGTAAGGGGATCTCTGTCCCGTAGCTCAGCCCAAGAAAACAAGTAGCCAACAGTCCTAGACATAACCATCATCGTCACCCAGCAACCTGCACGTCTGCCCTGAACAGCAAGTCAAGGGGCTCAGTCACCGCACCTTGATACTATCCGCTATGGGCGGCACTGACTCGCCCGCACGGTTTTAGATCGCGTCACAAGAACACGTCTCGGTGGGGAAAGTGCCCCTCGAACTTGAGAGTTATAGGGAAAGTCAAACTACACCTCGTCACTGCCCCGTAGTCGAGAGGTCTCCTCAAAGTCAAGACGTTCCATCACCGACCCGTACAACCAAGGGTCCCGCTCCGGTAATCACGGAGGTAAGCCACATACTAGCCTTGTCAAGAGGACTGAGTCTGGAATGCTAACAGGTGTCCCACTGCCCAGACCCGCTGGAGGGTAATTCATAACCAAATATCAGGTGACCCACTGCCCAGCCCTGCTGGAGGGTAAACCATAAGACATCATCTGGCGACCCACTGCCCATCCCCGCTGGAGGGTAGACCTTAATACATCATCAGGCAACCCATTACCCAGCCCAGCTAGAGGGTAGACCTGGTATACGTCGACAGGTGACCCACTGCCCAGCCGTGTTGGGGGGTAGACTTGGAACTAGACGACGGGCGACCCACTTCCCAACCCTGCCGGAGGGTAGACCCTAAGAGGTCGTCGGGTGACCCACTACCCAGTCTCTGCTGGAGGGTAGACCCTAAGACATCATCCGATGACCCACTGCCTAGCCCCGCTGGAGGGTAGACCTTAATACATCATCAGGCAACCCACTGCCCAGCCCCACTGGAGGGTAGACCTGGTATACATAGACAGGTGACCCACTTCCCATCTGTGCTAGAGGGTAGACCTGGAACTAGACGATGGGTGACCCACTGCCCAGCCTTGCCGGAGGGTAGACCCTAAGAGGTCGTCGGGTGACCCACTGCCCAGTCTCTGCTGGAGGGTAGACCCTAAGTGCATCGGGTGACCCACTTCCCAGTCTCTGCTGGAGGGTAGACCCTAATAGCGTCGGGTGACCCACTGCCGAGTCTCTGCTGGAGAGTAGACCCTAATAGCTCGGGTGACCCACTGCCCAGTATCTGCTGGAGGGTAAACCCTAAAAGTCAGTGAGGAATCCACTGCCCAGCCCTGCTGGAGGGTAAACCCGAAGAGGTCGATGAGTAACCCACTGCCTAACCCCGCTGGAGGGTAGAACTCAAAATTTCCCTGGCCCTCTCCACTGGAGGATACAACACTGGCCAACCGAACATGGAGTGGGCATCACGCAACCACCCAACTCCAGCACAACTCACCCAAAGGGGTTCAACAACTGTTCCAGCACTGGGTGTCACTAGCACCGCTACCGGCCAATCCATCGAGGACAAAACCAGGGGGAGACCACTCAACCCTGCTGGTCAAACCAACGAGCACAGAGCCAGGGGAAGAGCTCCACCCTGCTGGTCAAACAAACACACAGAGGGACCCGCTACGCCGCGAGAGGTCAAAGTACGTAAGGAGAACACGACACGCACGTGGGGCCCACACTACGTGTGGCCCCAGGTCAAACCCAACCAAGCGCACGAACATATCAGGTACAAACCACACGTACCTCCAAGCGCTCCCGTATACTCCCAGAGTATACCTCGTTCCAGCCCATAGGCTATCATGCACCCGGCGCCCAACGTCAACGCGAAGGCGTGACGTAAAAACTCCACCTCAAAGGCCCAGGCACGACCAACCACAACTCGTGAAACATTCATATCACTCTCCCAAGAGGGCGCGATCAAACGCCAAGGGTCCGCTACAGGAAAAGTAGGGCGAACCACCACTGGAGCACCTTTCATGCTTCCAAATTTCTCAAGATCGCGCAAGAGGCTCCGTACAACCAAACGGATCACACCGTGGTAATCCTCGTGGAAAAACACGTGAGATCGACTACTTACTCGCCTCCAACAGATACCCGACGGAAAAGTCACCAACACCGCCTCACGCCCGAACGGCGTCCCGTGATCCCGAGCCTCGGCCCCGAAAAAAGTCGGGCGCATCGCACCATTGCGATCCCCTCAGGAAAACATGTGGGATTGACTACTCAATCACCCAAAACGGCCACCCGGTGAAAAGGGTAGTATTCACCGTAGCCCGGTCGGGTGGGACCCACACCACATTTCTGAAAAAGGTCGGGCGGACTGCGCCATCGCGATGCTCTCGAAAAAACACGTCGAAAGCACTACTCGCTTGAGTAGAACGGGTATCCGGAGAAAAAGATGCGTTGCGGCGCACCGCACACGAGCGGTGCCATGTGGGACCCGCATCCCGGTCCCGAAACTCCAAGAACGGATCGCACTGTTGCGATCCTCTTGAAAAAGCACACAATATGGACCAGTCCCTTGTCCAAAATGGTCGCCTGGTGATAAAGATGTAAAATCACCATCAACGCCCAAACGGCCCTCGTGGGCCCCGCACCATCGTGCCGAATTAGGGCGGGCGGATTGCACCATTGCAATCCCCTCGGAAAAACACCCAACATCGACTGCTCGCACGCCTCGAACGGACGTCTGAGGAAAAAGTCGCTAAAAGCTGCACGCAGCTCAAAAGACGGGCCGTGCGGCCCGCGCCTCAACTCCAGCCTCAACGCTTGGAACCACACTGGAATCCTCCGCCTCAGTGCCAGGGTCACAACGCCGCTGACGGCGCTCAAAACGGATGTCGGACGCATCCGCGCCGTCCAAAACAAGAATCCCAGGAAAAGCGCTCATCCACTTAAGGACGCGTCGCGCCTCAGCGACCCCTCGTTTCGGGAATTTAAAATTCCCAAAACCATCTCAAAAGCTTCGCCTCGATGTAAGCTCCACGCTGCCGCAGACGGCGCGCAGAACGGACGCCCGTAGCCAAAAATACGGGCGTCCGAATTCTGAGGGGCAAAGCCCCTTGGGCCGGACTGGCCCGGACCGGCCGGTCTACCCTACTTCGCACCGCGCCGCCCTGCGCCGCCGCCCCGCGAAGCCGTGGCCGCCCTGCGCCGCCGTCTGCCGCCTTCGGCACTCCCCGGAAACCGGCCTCATGGCCGGAAAATTTCAGAGGACCACCGGAAACGATCCGGTGGTAAAAAATCCGATCCGGATAACATTTCGGAAAGCTCGGGACAAGATCTACGCGATTACGGGCTTGGATCGAAGTTTGGGCAGCAATTAAACACTAAAATTTGAATTCAAAGAGGGGTTCGGGATTTAAAACGAAAATGAACACCGCCTACCTCGTTGGGCTTCGCCCGGCGCTTCCCGCGTGATCCGCCGCGCGCCATCGTCTCGCCAGAGCCACCTCGCTGGAGTCACCTCGTCGGAGCTCGCCGGAAAGGAGGAAGGGAGGGGAAGGAGGGTTTGAGGAGGAAGAAGAAGAAAAAGAAGGGGGGGGGTGTTTAAGTGTAAATCACTTAAACGCCCGCCCGACAGCCCCGAACCCGAACTCCCGACGGGGTCGGGATATAGCCTCCCCTAGGCTAAGAACCACGCTCTGAGCGTAACGACGGTCTCGGAATTTTATTCCGAGACCCCGTTCAAAAGTTATTAAACTTAGCGCCCGAGACCGCCAAATTACGAAAATGCCCCTGGGGCCATTTTTCACAAACGGCCTGGGCCCGCGAAACTTACACCCCTCATAGGGTAAACGACACGCTCCGAACTCAACGGTGCCCTCGGTTTTCCAATCCGAGCCACCGTTTAAGAGATAATAGCATTTTTCCATTAAACGAATTAATTAATTAATTAATTAATCCGTTTAATGTTCCAGAAGTGGGTGAGGGGTCCAAATATCCCGCGCCGACAAGTTTTATGTCGTTACTAGGGTAAAAACCCCATTAAGGACCCATCCGTACACTCGGATCCCTGATCCGGAACTCCGTTTAGGAGTTATACCATTTATTTGTCGTTTCCAGTGTGAACGCACTGAAAATTTAATTCCGGCCACTCCGGGGCTCGGAATCGCACGCCGTCTGAAGGAGCTGCTCTGGAATATCATCAAGAATATTCCAAACTCTTCCGTAGAAAAAAACCAGGTTCTTAAATCATTCCCTCCTTCAAGCTTTTCGTAATCGAAAAGCAAAAACTAGGGAGCAACACAGGGTACTAAGCCCACACCTGGCTTCCCATACCCAGAAGAACCCACGCACAGCTCTGCGTCACCGCACACAGACCCAAGGATTTATCTGTCCACACTAGGCTGGCCCTTGCCGACGTCGTTCACCCACTCCAGACTTTGGGGTTAGGGCAAGGCGGTAGGGTACCTCGCCATCCCTTTGCACGGTCTCAAACGGCCCGAAGGCTCTCGGGGGTAGCTCACCTCCCTGGTCAAACTTCTACATCGCACGCCGCGACTGGAATCACCACCCGCACCTGGAAAAAGTCCCGGTGATTCCCTCCTTCAGAATATCCATATGGTGAAACACGCAAGGATATCTGGTCACGCTAGAGTCTCCACAGTCGATGCTCTCTTACACGCTCAAAAGGCGAAAGATTCAACACCATCGACTAAAGGAAAAGGTCTCACGCCTTTCTCCTTACCACCACAGGGTTACACCCAACGCCCTGCACCACCCTGGTAACACCTCAAACAAGGAGCAGGGAGAAACGCCTTTCACACACAGAGCCCAACAATTCTACTGCAAAAAGTAGAAGAGTCGCAAGGGGTACCTCTCAACATCCCATGCTCTGCAGGATAGGAGACATCCAAAGCTCACGGATGCCCGCGGTCCCAACCATCAGCTCCTGGAGCCTGATGTGGACCGCCTAGTGGTGATGGGGAGATCTCGTAACGTCGTCCCCCACCTCCAGCTCCTCCCTCTCCTCTGCTAGCACCACCTCCCTAGGTACTACACTGATTATGGCGCCGCATCTACCGTGGTGGTGCGCCTGCTGCCTGCCCGAAGCTCCCAGCAACTCGGGTCGGGCAGTCTCGTGCCAAGTGACCTCGCCCGTCACAAGCATAGCACTGGCGCTCTCTGGCTGCCCTGGTACCCTCCGGCGCCACTGTGGTGTACGACCACGGCCCGGGATCCACTCACGGAAGGGCATCCTCAGCTGAGGCCCTATGCCTTTTCGCCATAGTGGTATACGACCACGTCTCCGAAATCGGCATTGGGAAGGCCACCTGCATCGAGGTCCTGTCTTCCGGCGCCTGCTAGCTACGGCAGACATCCCGGCTCCATCGCGCCCACTGCCACTACCAACCGCAAAACATGACAGGAATCCCTCTGTCACCAACGCCTGCTCTGGCACCCTGGCATATGTAGAAATGCCCAAGGGTACTATGACAGCATGAATCTCTCAGCGGAGACCCTGCTCAAACTTCTGTGCTCGAAAGTTGTCGTCATGGACCAAGTCCTGGTAAAAGCGTGCACGGTCTGCAAAACTAGCCGCGTACTCAGCCACCGTCATCCCTCGCTGCTGTAACTGCAGGAGCTCCTGAATCTGAACAGAGCACAAGCAGGAGGGAAAAACTCCTCATGGAGCAACAACTGAAAGTCGTCCAACGAAAACGACGACTCGTCAAGAAACTGAGTCACCAGACTCCACCAACGCCAAGCTGATCCACAGAAAAGGCTGGCCGCCAAAGCCACTCTCTGATCCGTCGACGTCTGCACAAGCCTGAAAAGGCAAACCACTGCCTCGAGCCAAACCTATGCTGCCTGAGGGTAGGGCTCACTACCGAACCTCAACGGTCTCTGCCGCTGGAACTCACAGAGCGCGCTCAACCTGCGCTCACGCTCAGCCTGCTCTGCTAAAGCTGCCTACTGTCGAACCGGTGGGGGTGCTGTAACCGGCCCACCCAGAGAAAGGGGATCGCACGATGGGTCCTGGATTGTGGCCTCATAGCTCACAGGGTCGTCGTTACGCACCCAAAGCTAGTATCTGGGCTGGCTGTCTTCGCGGAGACATCCTGAATATTATCAAGGAGTGTCGCGGTTAGATGAGCATATATGTATATACCACAACAACGATGGGGAGCTGACTCAAGAAGGACAGTCAAAGACTCGATCCTATGTGATGCACAAACAAATTTTCCCTGCAACAAGTGTCTCAGCATGCCGAGTCGACAAGCGGGTTATCAAGGTCCTGGTGACTGGATACGTCGGCCGCCGCACCATAACTGGACTCCCTGGCCTGAGAGCTGCTCTCGAGACACGTTAACACTATTTCCCTATATCCCAACCAATTCTTCTTTTAGGGACGTCCGCACAACGTCCCAAGGAACAAACCACCTCTGATACCACTTTGTCACGACCCGACACTACCCGGGCTCGAGCCGCAACTACCCCAGGCTCGCCTCTATAGGCCAGGGGCTGGCGACCAGTGCCGAAGGCACAAAAACTCGGGGAGGCCTTTGCCTAAGCACCTGTACACACACACGCAGAAAACTCAATGTCGAACTGCAGAGTAAGAGGACAAACAAGTAGAGTAAAAAGAACACCTGCTATAAATAAACCACAGAGTGCAACGACCACTACAAGTACAAAGTACAAACTGAAAAGAAAAGGGGCAAAACACGCGCCCAACCGAAAAGTGCCACAACCCGGCAATAGGTAAACAAAAAGAGAGACAGTTGGAGGATCCCCCACCTATATCCCGGCCATGACCACCACACGTGGTCCAAGCTCCCAAGCTCCTACGCTCCACCGACGTCACGCTCCACCTGTCCGTCGTCTGCAAGGGCACACCAAGTGCGGGCAAAGCCCAAGCAGGGGTGAGTATAAAAATACTCAGTAGGATACCCCGAAGGCTCAAGGGAGAAACAAAAGGAGGTATCGAAGGGTGAGCAGTAGAGCGAATAGAAAAGTAAAGGGGGTACAATAGAGAGTGAAGTAAAGAGTCCAGCTCAACCCAACAAGAGAAACATAGAAGACTCGTCCTAACACAAGGAGCTAGGAACAGTGAGAAGATTCACTTCTCGTCGAGCTTTCGCTGCCTATATCAGGAGAGTAGACTCGTCCAACCATGAGAAGCTGGACACAGAAAGCATGTGGCAAACCCCGCGCATCTTCGCCTCTCCTGGAAGGAGAGTAACCAAACCCAAGAAGTGGGTACTGGAAACAAGGTATATACATATCCTCAAGCTCTGCCAAGAAGCCCGAACAAGCTCGTAAGGGGATCTCCGTCCCATAGCTCAGCCCAAGAAAACAAGTAGCCAACAGTCCCAGACATAACCATCATCGTCGCCCAACAACACGCACGTCTGCCCTGAACTGAAAGCCAAGGGGCTCAGTCACCGCACCTTGATACCATCCGCTTTGGGTGACACTGACTCACCTGCACGGTTTTAGATCGCGTCACAAGAACGCGTCTCGGTGGGGAAAGTGCCCCTCGAACTTGAGAGTTCTAGGGAAAGTCAAACTACACCTCGTCACTGCCCCGCAGTCGAGAGGTCTCCTAAAAGTCAAGTCATTCCATCACCGACCTGTACAACCAAGTGTCCCGCTCCGGTAATCATGGAGGTAAGCCACAGAATAGCCTAGTTGAGAGGACTGAGTCTGGAATGCTAACAGGTGTCCCACTGCCCAGCCCCATTGGAGCGTAATTCATAACTAAATATCAGGTGACCCACTGCCCAGCCCTGCTGGAGGGTAAACCATAAGACATCATCTGGCGACCCACTGCCCAGTCCCGCTGAAGGGTAGACCTTAATACATCATCAGGAAACCCACTGCCCAGCACCACTGGAGGGTAGACCTGGTATACGTCGACAGGTGACCCACTGCCCAGCCGTGCTGGAGGGTAGACCTGGAACTAGACGACGGGCGACCCACTGCCCAGCCCTGCCAGAGGGTAGACCCTAAGAGGTCGTCGGGTGACCCACTGCCTAGTCTCTGCTGGAGGGTAGACCCTAAGTGCATCGGGTGACCCACTGCCCAGTCTCTGCTGGAGGGTAGACGCTAAGACATCATCCGGCGACCCACTGCCTAGCCCCGCTGGAGGGTAGACCTTATTACATCATCAGGCAACCCACTGCCCAGCCCCGCTGGAGGGTAGACCTGGTATACGTCGACAGGTGACCCACTGCCCAGCCGTGCTGGAGGGTAGACCTGGAACTAGACGACGGGCGACCCACTGCCCAGTCCTGCCGGAGGGTAGACCCTAAGAGGTCGTCGGGTGACCCACTGCCTAGTATCTGCTGGAGGGTAGACCCTAAGTGCATCGGGTGACCCACTGCCCAGTCTCTACTGGAGGGTAGACCCTAATAGCGTCAGGTGACCCACTGCCCAGTCTCTGCTGGAGGGTAGACCCTAATAGCGTCGGGTGACCCACTGCCCAGTCTCTGCTGGAGGGTAAACCCTAGAAGTTAGTGAGCAACCCACTGCCCAGCCCTGCTGGAGGGTAAACCCGAAGAGGTCGATGAGTAACCCACTGCCCAGCCCCGCTGGAGGGTAGAACTCAGAATTGCCCTGGCCACCTCCACTGGAGGATACAACACTGGCCAACCGAACACAGAGTGGGCATCACGCAACCACCCAACTCCAGCACAACTCACCCAAAGGGGTTCAACACCTGTTCCAGCACTGGGTGTCACTAGCACCGCTACCGGCCAATCCATCGAGGATGAAACCAGGGGGAGACCACTCAACCTTGCTGGTCAAACCAACGAGCACAGAGCCAGGGGAAGAGCTCCACCCTGCTGGTCAAACAAACACACAGAGAGACCCGCTACGCCGTGAGAGGTCAAAGTATGTAAGGAGAACACGACACGCACGTGGGTCCCACACGACGTGTGGCCCCAGGTCAACCCCAACCAAGCGCACAAACATCTCAGGTACAAACCACACGTACCTCCAAGCGCTCCCGTATACTCCCAGAGTATACCTCGTTCCAGCCCATAGGCTATCATGCACCCGACGCCCAACGTCAATGCGAAGGCGTGACGTAACAACTCCACCTAAAAGGCCCAGGCACGGCCAACCATAACTCGTGAAACATTCATATCACCCTCTTAAGAGCGCGCGATCACACGCCAAGGGTCCGCTACAGGCAAAGTAGGGCGAACCACCACTGGAGCACCTTTCATGCTTCCACATTTCTCAAGATCGCGCAAGAGGCTCCGCACAACCAAACGGATCACACCGTGGTAATCCTCATGGAAAAACACACGAGATCGACTACTTACTCGCCTCCAATGGATACCCGACGGAAAAGTCACCAACACCGCCTCACGCCCGAACGGCGTCCCGTGATCCCGAGCCTCGGCCCCGAAAATAGTCGGGCGCATTGCACCATTGCGATCCATTCAGGAAAACATGCGGGATTGACTACTCAATCACCCAAAACAGCCACCCGTTGAAAAAGGTAGAATTCACCGTAGCCCGGTCGGGTGGGACCCACACCACATTTCTGAAAAAGGTTGGGCGGACTGCGCCATCGTGATGCTCTCGGAAAAACACGTCGAAAGCACTACTCCCTTGAGTAGAACGGGTATCCGGAGAAAAAGATGTGTTGCGGCGCACCGCACATGAGCGGTGCCACGTGGGACCCGTATCCCGGTCCTGAAACTCCACGAACGGATCGCACCGTTGCGATCCTCTCGAAAAAGCACACAATATGGACCACTCCCTTGTCCAAAACGGTCGCCCGGTGATAAAGATGGAAAATCACCGTCGACGCCCAAACGGCCCTCGTGGGCCCCGCACCGTCGTGCCAAATTAGGGCGGGCGGATTTCACCATTGCAATCCCCTCGGAAAAACACCCAACATCGACTACTCGCATGCCCCGAACGGACGTCCGAGGAAAAAGTCGCTAAAAGCTTCACGCAGCTCAAAAGACGGGCCATGGGGCCCGTGCCTCAACTCCAACCTCAACGCCTGGAATCGCACTGGAAACCTCCGCCTCAGTGCCAGGGTCACAACGCCGCTGACGGCGCTCAAAACGGATATCGGACGCGTCCGCGCCGTCCAAAACAAGAATCCCAGGAAAAGCGCTCGTCCACTTAAGGACGCGTCGCGCCTCAACGACCCCTCGTTTTGGGAATTTAAAATTCCCGAAACCATCTCAAAAGCTTCGCCTCGATGTAAGCTCCGCGCTGCCGCAGACGACGCGCAGAACGGACGCCCGTAGCCCAAAATACGGGCGCCCGAAGTCTGAGGGGCAAAGCCCCTTGGGCGGCGCCGCTCTGCGCCGCCGCCCCGCGAAGCTGTGGCCGCCCTGCGCCGCCGTCCGCCGCCTTCAGCACTCGCCGGAAACCGGCCTCATGGCCGGAAAATTTCAGAGGACCACCGGAAACGATCCGGTGGTCGAAAATCCGATCCGGATAACATTCCGGAAAGCTTGGGACAAGATCTACGTGATTACGGGCTTGGATCGAAGATCGGGCAGCAATTAAACACTAAAATTCGAATTCAAAGAGGGGTTCGGGATTTAAAACGAAAACGAACACCGCCTACCTCGTTGGGCTTCGCCCGACGCTTCCCGCGCGATCCGCCGCGCGCCATCGTCTCGCCGGAGCCACCTCGCTGGAGTCGCCTCGCCGGAGCTCGCCGGAAAGGAGGAAGGGAGGGGAAGGAGGGTTTGAGGAGGAAGAAGAAGAAGAAGAAGGGGGGGGGGGTGTTTAAGTGTAAATCACTTAAACGCCCGCCCGACAGCCCCGAACCCGAACTCCCGACGGGGTCAGGATTTAGCCTCCCCTAGGCTAAGAACCACGCTCTGAGCGTAACGGCGGTCTCAGAATTTTATTCTGAGACCCCGTTCAAAAGTTATTAAACTTAGCACCCGAGGCCGC
Source organism: Viscum album (assembly GCA_963277665.1). Classification (NCBI taxonomy): domain Eukaryota; kingdom Viridiplantae; phylum Streptophyta; class Magnoliopsida; order Santalales; family Viscaceae; genus Viscum; species Viscum album. The sequence continues at coordinate 1,181,100,553 of OY728120.1, forward strand.
CAAATTACGAAAACGCCCCTGGGGCCATTTTTCACAAACAGCCCGCGCCTGCGAAACTTACACCCCTCCTAGGGTAAACGGCACGCTCCAAACTCAACGGTGCTCTCAGTTTTCCAATCCGAGTCACCGTTTAAGAGATACTAGCATTTCTCCATTAAATGAATTAATTAATTAATTAATTAATCCGTTTAACGTTCCAGAAGCGGGCGAGGGGTCCAAACATCCCGCGCCGACAAGTTTTATGTCGTTCCTAGGGTAAACACCCCATTCCAGACCCATCCGTACACTCGGATCCCTGATCCGGAACTCTATTTAGGAGTTATACCATTTATTTATCATTTCCAGTGTGAACGCACTGAAAATTTAATTCGGGCCACTCCGGGGCTCGGAATCGCACGCCGTTTGAAGGCGCTGCTCTGGAATATCATCAAGAATATTCCAAAGTCTTCTGTAGCAAAAACCAGGTTCTTACATATTGGATGTATATGGTAAGTTTATTAACTATATAATATAAAAATACAAAGTGACATGGTAAATGTCAATCTAATTAACTAAGAGTTAAAACTAAAAGATAAGGTCAATATAATGACCTAAACTTGTCTAAATTCTATTGGATGAGAGGATTTCGATGCATCCCCACCTTATCTTAGAAATAACTCAATTTTTATCTATTTAAAACCGAACTTGACTTTATAATAAAATAATATTTTTAGTTATTCTAAAGGTGCCCCTCTCCTCCCTTATAAAAGGGAACCTCCTCCCCCTCTTCCTCACACCACTTTGAGCCTTCAAGCTTGGCAAAACCCTTCCAATTTCTTCTCTACACTTCCCTAGAAATATCCTAGAGGTTCTGGTCTTCTTCAAAGACCTATTTTAGTGCCCAAAAAGGAGGTCTCAAAGAAGCACTTCAAAGAAGAGGTAATGTCCGTTACCAATTCTTTCATCTTTATTTCTTCTTCCACTTCTTCTTCTTTAGTTGTTTCGTTATGAAGTAATAACATCAGTATCACTCATATACGGATATGTTATTATAAGTATGAAACAACCCTATTTCACCATCTATCCATCCTATGGAAAAATAAATCCCCGCGCGTGCGTATGTACGGAATACCGTCTCCACGACGCGATGAGATTCATTTTCCATGTTAACCATTAAAGAATGATTATAAAGTATATATAAGCTATAATAATGAAATATATGACATTATAAAGATACTGGATTTATGTATATATATATATGTATTTCATCTAATTAATTCGATTATACTCAATAAGGAAACGAAAACAGCGTTCATGCGTACGTACGGCCTACCATCTCCATGAACGGTGTATTTCTTTCCATTTACTGATTTATTATATATATGTATATTATGAATATATAAAAATCTTGTTTTATATTCTGGAATTAATTAATCATGATCTAAGTAATCATATGAATAATTACAAGTCAAAACACGGACGACAAATGAAACAATTTTACCCAAAACGCTCTTTAACATGAAATTTACAAAAGAACGGGTAATATAAAGTCATAAGTGAACCATATATGATATCATAACAATGATTATGATTCTGGAATAAGTCAATGACATTATTTAAACCATTATACAGGAGTTTCGGACACTTACTAAGCAAATCGGACCTAAGGTAAGGGAAATATCACAATCTCATTTTTATCCGAGATTGTTTATACTTTAGTATTTACTGGGGTGTATTTTATCATCAAAATCCATGTTTCCTCAATATGTAATATTATTTCCATCCACCTACAATTGTTTAAATATAATTTTACCCTTTGGTGAGTTTTTAGTAAAGGATATGAAAGGAATCTTTTGTCGTTTTTCATACGAGGTACTTTTTGACTTTTTCGACAAAAGTACGAAGAATGTTTTTTTTAACTTATACGACATGAATGGTTTTTTAAAAAAATTATTTCCAAGAAGATTACTTTACCAGTTTTCAAGTTTATTTTTAATCAACTTCTTTTAGTTAGAATTTTATGACATGTTAAGAAAGGAAAAGTGTTTTTTTGAAGTTGAAAGGATATTTTCCTCAAGAATGGAGTTCAAGTGTTTTATCAAAATTATTTTCCATATAAGATAAAATAGGGTTCTGTTTCTACCCCTATTATTACATTGATTTGATTATGTTGTGATGGAATTATTTTTATGAATTCTTTTGTCTTATATGAATTTTTTTATGATGTCATGATGTTTAAGATTCCCATTTTTATTACATGGGTTATGCCATGATGTATGGTTTAAGATTTTGTGGCACACATAAGAATGGTATCATTAAGAGATGGGTGGAACCTATATCTCCCTCCAATTAATTGGGTAAAGATTTTATATCTCATGAGATAGACATGGCTAGAACGGTAGGTTATACCGGTTCAGTGAAACAGGACTGAAACGAGGGTGACTCGGTTCAGAAATGGACTTTGTCCACTAAGATAGTCGTGGAAATGAGTCTTGACTAATAAGATATGATTCTCTATGATTATGTGTGTATTCCACAAAGTTTCATGTTTTAAGTTATGATTATTGGGATTTCATTTCACTACTATGATTTATCCCATGTTATGAAATTATGCTCTCTTTTGCAGGTTAAGATTTCCAAAATGTTGTGTTCTTATGAAAATGATGTGATTGATATTTCTTTTATTTACCCTTACTGAGCATTTGAGCTCACCCTTTTATGTTTTCTTTTCCCCAGGATATAAATAAATGTTTTAGGTAAAAAAAGAGGAAGATATTTATGGGAGATGTTGAAGATCTTTCACCACGATTAGAAGATTATATTCCGAGTTTCCAAAGACACTAAACTATTACGATCCTTGTGTGTGTGTTTTTGTTATGTACTAAGTATTCCGCAAAAGTAATGTAATGTCCATGTATGTCAAGCTTCGGGTCTCTACAAAACAAGTCATCAATTCAAGGCAGAGGATACTTTTTCTTTATCGTGATTTTGTTGAGATCATGATAATCAATGCAAAGGTGAATTTACCTATCATTCTTCTTGACGAAGAGGTCTAGAGCACCCCATGGTGAAGCACTTGGGCATATAAACCCTCTATCTAGATTCTCCTGTGGTTATTTCTTCAGCTCCTCAAGCTCCATAAAAACCATTATATACAGAGTCTTGGATATTGGAAATTCCCCAGGTATAAGGGCAATTGAGAATTCAATATCTCTTCAAAAAGGAAGTCCAGACAATTCCTTGGGAAACACTTCAGCGAATTCCATCACAATAGGAATGTATTCAAAGATGGTTGCTTCCATAGACTCAATCATCTGAGCTAGATATGCGTGCTCACAGGGCAGTAATATCCATGCTTGAGATGATGGTGATAAAGAAGATTCATCTTCCTCCTTGCACTTGTATAGAATCGGGGGTCGATTCTCCATATGGAGAGTGATTTCCCTCTCACAACAATTTATGTTGGCTCTATATAAGGAAATCCAATCCATGCTGAGAATTGCATAAAATTCTTCCAGAGGGATAATGAAGAGGTTAACTGAGAAGTTCAATCCAAAAATTATGATAGGGGAGGAGTTATATTCATGGGATGCAATGATTTCCCCATTTTCCGTACTCACCGACATCTTTACTTCCTTGATTTGTGGTTTTGATGGGATTGTTCTACTAAACTTTCAGGATATAAAACAATGCGTAGAATGAAAATCAAAAATTATGTTCACTATTCTTGAATGAATAACTACCATACCTATCACCACTTCGTTTTTGGGGCTCACTTCTATGGTAGTGATGGAAAAAGCTCACCCTTGCTGCTTTGGAGGTTGTTGGTTTCCTCTAAAAACCCTTGTCTTAGGGAACTAATTTTCAAGGTGACCTGGTTTTTTGTGGTTTAATAACTGAGAAATGTTTTTAGGGTTGAAAGGAGTGTTACTATCCTCTATCACAACTGCAGGTTTTTCTTATCAACAGTTAACGGCTAGGTTCCCTTCTCTTCCACACCTATAGAATTTCCTCGTCCCCTTCAGGTAATTTCCAGGGTACTTCTTTCCACACCTTTGGAAAGTAGGGTGCTGGGTTTTCTTAGAACTGTTGAATTTATCCATCAGACCACCATAATTGAAATCCACCTTATGCTTCTTATCCCCTTGATACCCATAATATTCTATGATCATCATTTTGACCTTGAAAGCACATCAAACAATTTCCTCATAGCTATCAAAGTCATGGATCACTAGGGATTTCCGTAGGCTTGGTTTTATCCCACCAAAGAAGTGGTAAACCTTTAATTTTAGGGTAAGGAAAATGCCAAAGGTGTATAGTTAAAGCCTTGTGATGTTTTACTTGTATGCTCTGATGGATTCATCATCTTTTTTTGCTTTAGGGAAAGTAATTCCCTTTCCATATTAAGTTGTAGGGTGCATGAAAAATATTTATCGAAAAATATTTTCTGGAAATCCTTCGATTCCAATGCATCAATCTCCTCCTAAGGATTTGTATTTTTGATCAATTTCAACCATTGATAAGCTTCATCCTCTATATGATAAGCATCCATAAGAACCTTCTCTTATTCAAAACATTTAAATATGGAGAATATCTTTTCAATGGAGTTGATCCATTTTTCAGAAATTGAGGGATCATATGATCCATTAAAAAAGGAGGTCATTATCTCATGAAGTTATTGATTGCGACTTGTTCTTTCTTAGGGGGGTTGCACATTCCTCTTAACCCATGTTTCTATTCAAATCTTGATTTAACTAAGAGATTATCATGACAAAGTTCACAATTCCTGCTCCCATCAGATTGGGCATCTCATTAGAATAACCATCACATTGATCTTTGCATTGGTTGTTAGCCCGAGTCCTCCTATTACCAGCCATTGGATGGAATAAAAAGAAAGTTAGGGGTAACACATAAAGGGTAATCCAAGGACAAAAATGGATTACTTATAAATAACTTTTATCTCCTTAACTTATGAATCTATAAGATTCAATCTAGGTTATCCATGATCTAAATTCTAACATATATTCTTAGGGGAATTTTTTTAATTACCTTAATAATGGTTCATAATAGGCTTGTGAATTTACCAAAGCATATCTGCCAGGAGTTTCATAACTAAGAGTGCAACAAGGCCCATTTTCTTGTACTAGGATACCCAGGTCAGGCCCGGAACTCCTTGTCGGAGTTTTCACTCTTAGGTACATCTGTTCCAGAGCTACCTCTACCTTCCTGTATCTAGACAGGGATATATTTTCTTGATAAACCACTTAATAAATACTCAACAAAATTTAGGGATGTCCTTATTATACTTAATCTTATCCCTAAGGCTTTCACTAGGGTTTTCTAATCCTAATCCCAAAAATAACTAAACCTATCCTTTGATACCAACTATAACAACCCTGATTTTTATTATGCACTTAAACGTGATTTATTACATAAACTATTCACTTGATACAAGATATAAGATTGAGAGTTATGGTGGATTTGGGGATTAGGAACATTAAATAATGACTTAGAACATTAAAAACAACATATTTATTGAAAACTTACTTTACATGACCACTACATTCCCTCGTACTTAGCATTGCATGGGATAACCTTAGGACATGCTTCAGAAAAGGGTGAGCTATAAATCCCAATAAGGGTGTAAACAAGGCATAAAATGAATAATAAAATACATGTTAGGAAATATACATATCAATGGATCATAAAATAAACATGAACAGAAAGGCATGATATAGAATGATTATCATAACATGGAAATGCAGCAACAACACTTAACATGGTATTAACTTGATCCAAGGATCATTTCACATGGAACATGAGTAAACCCTAATTTCACTTGAATTATCATGAGTAGACCCTCATTTAACTTGATATATCATGATACTAATATTTACCCAATGCATTTGAGCACTATCAAGGCACACCCTTTTTAAATATTTCATTTCATGCATAAGTGTGCCACATAGATCAAACAACATGGATTCATTAAAAATCATCATTTATTACACTATAAAAGAATATATAATTCATAAATGAAACTCTATAATCAATAATTAAATGTTTATAAAGTTCAATACCCTTGATATAGAAATGGGCATGGTATTCACTACACAATGACTTTGCCTGGAGAAAAATCGCGGTGCAATTTCGGCAGCATAAAGACGTGACATAAGAATTCATAAAAATGGTTGATGAGAGAGAAATGGGTGTCTCATCATATTTACATGACATATACAGTAAGGTGGTAATATAGATACATGTTTTAAAAAATGTAATGGAATTTAGTTTCATAACACAAAAGAGTTGGTTGAGTGTGAATGAGAAGAGAGAACTTCCTTACAGAATTTTGGCATGGTAACATGTGTACATGGGAGGCATTAATGAGAGAGAAAAGTGGTATCTAATTATTCAAAAATAAATAGGTCTTTATGGTGGAGGTGCAAAATCATACCCCAAGATTTGTAATTTAAAGTTAAAGGGTATTACAACATAGAGAAACTTGTATAAAAATAAGAAAGTAAGGAATCCCTTACTTGGAAGTGTGATCCCAAAGGCTTGGGAGGGGCTTGAGAGAGGCTTATTGAGAGATTGAGGCACCTTGGGATGATTCTAGAGAGAGTATGTAAAGGTTTGGTCAAGATACAAAGGATTTGAGTTAATAGGAAGTGGGAGATCGGGTGGGTTTATATAGGAAATGAGAGGGAATTCTTCATTGTTTAGGTTTGGGTCACCACACATTAAACTATTTCAAACCACAAACCAGCCCATGGGTTTTTCCAAAGGGGAGTGGAAAACAATATTTTATAAGTCTAATGGCCAAAATTCTTAAAATAATAGGTTTTCTTATGTGGCAGTGAGTCACACACTCAAGGCAATCAATTTAAAAAGTTAAAATGTTTTATAAGTCTTGAAGGGTCCACTAAAGCATTGTAAAATAAACAAAAACCCAAAATCACATTATTTTAATGGTAAAACACATATTTTACGAACATAATTATTATAGTATTTTATTACATCACTGTTGGGTCATTATGATGTCATAAAACACATTATATATTTAAACTGTATTTAATTTTTACCCAAAAATTCAACTGTCTTAGAAAACTATAAAAATTAACCATTTGATAATTTTGACACCCTAATTCCAAAAATAATATTATTTTTATCTAAATAATTTTCTAAATATGTGAATTTTTACTTTTAAAATAAAGACCAACATTTATAAAAAATTCACAGGTTTTAACCAAAATAGCTTTCAAACCTTAATAAAAATCACAATCGTATTCATAATAATTATACAGCCATTTATATTATATAAAAATTAATTTAGTAATAATTTTTAATAAAAATATTATTCTATGAAAAAAATCCATTAATTCATCAAAATAGATTTCTTAATTGAATATTAACTAAAAATACTATCTGTTCTTTAAAAATCATTTACAACGTAACAATAATAAAATGAATGTATATTATTTATTATATAAAAAAATAATACACATAATCTTAGTGCTAAGGTTTTGTTACATAACCCCTTATAACACCCGCATAAGACCAAAGGGTAAGGAGTGTGATAGTGACAGACCCTTGAGGCGACTCGGATAACATCGCTCGGGTGGTAATCTTTATCAACTTCCACTTCTTTAGTAGGTGGTCCCGCTCTAACTTAATGTGTTGAAGCTCAGCTTGGTCTTGGTCAAGAGCGAAGCCCAATGATTCCATCTTCTTTCCAAGCTTCGAAAAATGCGCTTTGTATGGGGAAAGTCTACTGGATGAGGCCATCACTTCCTTTTTCTGAGTAAATTGGATTCGTTAAAGCCCTATATTTATACTAATCATGTGATCCCTGTTTAATGGCTTTATTAGCAATTATAACAATTCCTAATGGTATTTTGAAATCAAAAAACATAAAACCAAGGAAGTTCATATTTTATATAACCATTTTTTATAATAAGACATTTAATTAGATCAAGAGGAATTCTCACTGATAAACGTTTGGGTCGTTACATCATTGGACACACAAGTCCTACAAAATAATGGAGGGAGGGATGACATGCAAGATATCATATTTATTTTAAAAATAATTAATTTTGAACTCAGAAAATAAATTACTTTAAAATATCCAACACATATAAAAGTCTTGGTCAAATTCATGAATGTTTATACATGAAAAGAATACACAAAAGTAATTGTATAGCATTAATTTATTTCTTTATTTATTATTATTTAAGATGCATGTAATTGAATTAATTAATTACTTAATTCCCATTCATCTTAATGATCATATTAACTTAATTGGAGATAGAAATCATTTATTGAATTAATGTAATATAAATTGCATAACCAATAATGACATATTAATAACAACAAATTAATTTAGAATTTAATATTATTTATAACCATTATTAAATTTCCAAAAAAAAATTTGAGATCCAATAAACAAAATAATGTTTTAATACTACAATTTTTAATTTCATTTAATTTTTAATTTTTTTAGTTAATGGGAGACTATGGGGAATGTACAGTCCATCTACACATCGTGTACCTCAATTTCTGTGTATCTGAGTCACATGCCTGGGGCTTTAGTATGTTAAATCCATCATACTACATGATATATACATCCATCTACATTCCATGTATCCACTTTATTTATGTTAGTTTGGCCCAGTCAACACACAAAGTGAAATAAATTTACTGTGTATAATTAACTAGTCGACACATCCAGGTACAATGAACATGAGTAAACAACTTGTGCAATAGATACATACTGTGTAACCCTATTTTACCAGCCAAAGATTTTTCACTTCCTAATGGAATGACTTTCATTTTTCATTATTTATCACTCATTCTTCAGTCTTGAAGAAATATCTCTTGTTATTCATGTTCTTGAGAGGGAGAGTGAATGAGGCGTTGAGAGAGAATTCATTGTGCACAACAATTCTCTATTCTATTTTTTTTGGATGCACTAAATAATAGACATATCCATCTATTTATAGAGTTAAGATTTAAGTTAAGATATTATCTAATTTCATGTTGGGAATTAAATCACATTTATTACCTTTGATAAACCTCATACCACATAATAATAATTATATAATTATTATTTTTGTATTTCACACCAACTTGTGCAGCAAAAAATATTATTTAACAAGATTGCTAATTAATACTTCTCATCGGACATGGTCTTGGTCCATTCAAACTCCAAACTCTTTTATTGAACACTAAATTAAATTTTTTATCCATAAATAATTATTTCATTCACATACTAGAGAATAAATATTGATCAAATATTCAATAAAATAAATAAGTATATATTTATTCACAAGCCAACAAATAAATATTTAATTAATTTATGAATTCAAAATAAATTGAATAAAATTATTCATTGGATTTGAGAATAACATATATTTCATTAATTGATATAAAATATAATTTAATTGAGATCAATTGAAACACTTAGTGTGTGACCCACTAGGATTCTTTCATGTTGTCATTAGACGAGCTTACCTAAAGCCCAATATTACTATCTAGAAAAAGGTTAAGACACCCAAGAGAAATAAATTAATGTCATAATGTCGTTAACCACATATGAATGCTCACTATGTAATATAATCCCTTTTTCATAATATCTTATCAAGTAGGCTGCATGACAGTGTCATCAACCTATTTACCTGAAATGTATTTCTTTGACTATTTGAAATAAACACATCCTTCCACCATGACCATGGAATTTAATGTGATGGTTCTATTCCAATCAAAGTGCATATATATCTTCTTCAATAAATATGGAAGGGACAAATCCTTCATTGACTTATCCATTAATGAAATGTTAATCATGAAACACCCAATATACCCTACTTCCCACCAACATATAGTGTGAAGGTTTTGGTCTATAAATCTAAGTGCATAAGTCATGAAATAAATGGATGATAATCTTAAATTCTAAGGGCCATTACACATGATTTAAGATAGGAATATCCAATAGAACTTAAACATGAAAAATTACTACTAGATGCTTTGTTCCCATAATCTCCGGTCTTGAATATTAACAAGTATGGACTTCATGAGAAGAAGCCTCATCCTCTCTAGAGCACTCATACATGATAGTCTAAATACCATGTGTACCATAATAATACATTATTCAATCACATAAATATATTAATTTTTTTCATAGAAAATAAAGGTTCTCATTATAGGCGAGAACTACTATGACGTAATCTATGCGATAATTTTCTAGGACATTCTTACATTAAAGCCACGCAGAAAAAATGAACCATATGTAATAATATGTTAAATTAATATTCAATACATTGAATATACATGAAATAAAATTATAATTAGTTGGTCCTAGGAACCAAAATCTAAATTTATTTTATTATAGTTGTTTTGACGTGGAAACATTTTTTCATGTTGTTGTGATATCACCAAAAATGGAAATTGGTTAGCCAATTATATTTGGTCAATAAAATAGTTTCCCCATTTTTTCTTCTTGTTTAATAATTCGTATAAAATAATGAAGTGAAATTGATAAAAATAACCTTAATGAATCTATAAAAAGTTTTGTGATTTTTTGTGAAGTGTGGTTGGGTTGTGGGGTGTAAATGTGTTGTTTTGGCATGTAGGGATGATGGGTTTGTTAGGTCATGTTGTGGGGCAATGATGTGATGGATTTCTAAGGTCGTGTTGTGGGGTTGTGATGTGATGGGTTTGTGAGGTCATGTTGTGGGGTGAATATGTATGGTTTTGATTTAGGACGATGATTTGTGGTTGCATTATGTAGTGGATGAGATGATAATTGTTGTGTTATTCTATATTCCTGGGTATAATTGGAATTAAATTAAATGTTTAAATTGAAAGGGATTGGGCTAGTTTGGTTAATGAGATGGAAATGGTTGATGAAAAAATTAAATTTGGAAGTATGGTTAAATGTTTTTAATGATAAATAATGGAAGTAATGAGATGTTTAAATGAAATTGGATTATATAATAATGAAAAGTGATAAATTTCTTATGGATTGTGTTTTTTTGTGCGGATTTATGCATTTAGAGGTGGCAGTGAAAGTAGGGATGTTTTGAGTTGGTGAGTACTTGTTGCAGACCCATAGGTTGGGCTTGTGTGTGTGTCTATATATATACCTTTTATATTCTCTGTGATTTATATATACACTCCACCTACATCAATAACTATGTGTTGACACATATACATTTATATGAATGGGTATTTTTTTCCAGCATCCCAGTGATGACAATGGATGGATGGCTACCCGCTCTTTCCCACTCTTTCTTCTTGGTGAGTAGATATGCATATGCTTTGATGGATGAAGGTTTGACAGTGCTCAAGGTGATGGACCTTGTGTTTGGGTGATATGTGATGTGATCTGATGTGGGGTGGTTCCCCAAGTGTCTTTGGGTGAGATGTGATGAGACCATGTTGTGGGGTAGTTATGTATGTTATATAGAAGAGACAGAAGAATCAAGATGTATGATATTGTAGTGTGAGAGAATAAAATTAGTGGAAAAGTAATGTAGGGTACCCTTCATCTATATGATTCATATCATGTTATTGTACTTGGCTTGCATTATTTGGAGAGTGTGCCTTGGTGAGAATGGGGATTGGTCAGTGGACCTATTTAGGTGTTGTTTGGTTCTATTTTTTGTGGAAGGGTTCATTAGTATACTTCTTTCACATGTTCATGAGAGACTTTGGATACCCTACTGAGAATAATTTCGTAGAAACACTATATATATAAACTAATTCTCAAGTTTCTAATAGGAGTATGTGGACCGTCCTGAATATTACTAGCTCAGACTTTTAGAATTGTGTTCTGTTATTTATTTATCTTTTCTTTTGGGTATTTACTTTTAAAGAATTTTATCTATATTGGTTTTATTATGCATGCTTCATGGGATGATTTTTGGATTTATTTTTATTTTATGTCGTAGAGTTTCTTGTTATTGATTCATCATATATCTTGATCTTGTTTTATAATAGAGGGTAAGCCTCCTATTTATCAGATTTTTATACCCTTGATGCTAGTCATCATCCCAATGCCTACTGGAGGAGGGACTTGGAGGTTATTATATCTCTACCTTAATTACGGTATCTTTGGTGGGAAGGGTACATGACATAATTTCTATATTGTTTTGTCATCCTTAATTAATGTATTTGTAAAAATTATGAGGGTATAATTTATTTAAGTGGTAGAATGTAATGACATGATATTTTTGATCCTTTAAAATGCATAGTGTGTTGTATAAGTTGTGTTTCATGCTACACCCAATATAAAAAAACCAAAAAATATTAAGAATATATTTTTAATAAAGCTATAATAAACACTAATATGGTAAACCATTAATATTTTTTACCTTTAGAAGGTAAATAATTAATATGAGTTAATATTAAAAAGGTTATTTTCAATAAAATTCATTTTATATATATTATATATTTTATTTTGAAATGCATAAGTTTACAAATTTTAGAATTGATATTTTATAAATTAAAATTCATTTTTTAATTGCTCACCAAAAAATTAGATTAGGATGTATTTTTTATTTGGTTATAAAATAAATAGTTTTTAGGTGAATATTGAATAATATGGTTTTTACCAAAATAATGACTTTTATCACATTATCAGTATATGGATGAGGCCTAAAATTTTATAAAATCTTTTAATTTATCAAAAATATATATTTTAATGGTATAATTACGAAATATAAAATATTATTTTAAACTTATAAATTCTATTTTTAATATTTTAGGACTTAACTACATTTTATTATAATTTAAAAACTGTTTTCCTTTTTCTATTTTAACTAATAATATTAATGCTGAAATGTTTTTGGAATGATTTAAAATCCCATTCACTTTTACTTGTTTTATAATAATTCAATTGCTATGATGAAAATCATTAACCATAAAAAATTATCTTATATGTAAGTTTTACGTTGAAAGACATTATTTTATTTTAATACAATTTTTATTTGTTATGTGTGTTTAATTTTGTAAGATCCCATATTTTTTCAGGTATGTCCCTCATTGAGTTTTTTCATTTGAGCCTTGGTGGCCGAGTATTGTTCAGAGATAGAGACCTTTTTTTGGGGAATCGACTTAAAGTCTAGGGACTTATGTTTTTTTGAATTAATAGATTTTAGATATAAATGTGTTAAATGGGGTTACAAGGGTTTTCAATTCATTGGAAGGCTTCAAAGGTTATTCGAGTTCTTTCTATAGGAAATAAGATGAAGGCTATATATAGAGAAATTACATTCCATGTAATGAAGTTACAAGACATATAACTATTATCAGGCACAATCCATGAGCTTGGTTCATGATGTGAGATTAATACATGAAGTTCAGACATTACACATCGTGTAATGTTTAGAAAGTGTTAAAAATAACCCGAGGCAATGCATTTTTTAGTGTATCCATTTTAAAAATAATGCACAATGGGTAAATTCATTACATACTATGTATTTATCACGAGAAGCAGTTTTATGTGTGTTATTCATTTGAAAATTTTCTCATTCTCACATGAAGCTTTCCTCTCTTGACCCTAGGGTGGTTTCTGAGCCATTTTGGAGCACCTCCCTTGATTTCAAACATCCCAATAACGCATTTGATCACTGGTAAGTTGTTTTGGTTAGGTTTTCCCTTCCCTCTTTCTGTTCTTCATAAATTGCAGTGTAATATTTTGACCATGAGTGTTTTTGGTTTTGATCTTGATTGTTTAAGATCTAAGAAACTTCTTGGAATCATCTATTACTTCATTCTTGTGGAGAATCCTACTGGAAGCATTGGTTGATCATCCGTTAAAGGTGAGGGGTCTAAACCTTAACCCTATGGCTTTATTTTTTTCAAGTACGTGAAATATTGAAATTTCCCCAATTTATAATTCCCTAGATAAATTAAATTATGAATTAGATTATTAATTGGAATCTCTTTGTGTACAATTGGTTATTTACATGAATTTTCATGACTGATTGGGTAAGAAAACCCATGAATATAACTGTTTAATGGATTAAAGTGTTTTTATCATGACGTGGGATTTGGGTGTTTGCTTGATATAGATTTACCTTGGTTTACAATGATTATTGAGATGATTGTCTTGTCATTAGTTATGACCAACTAATAAATGAAATGTGTAATTGAAAGATAAATAGTAATTTTCATAATTAACCATTGAGCCTTATTATGCGATATGGTGACATCAATATTGCTACAACATGTGACTTGATTTCCTTTATATAATGATTATATAAGGAATTGGTACAGTTTGATTGTTGTAATGATTATATGGGGTGTTGGACTAGTTTACAAGTTGAAATGATTAAATACCTTTCTATTCCCTGGGACATGATAAAATGATTATATAGTGGTCTATGCCTAGTGACACATGTTGAAATGATTATATACTAGGTTTGAACCCAATACATACTGAAATTCTTATATACCAAGATTGTCCCTAACACATTCTGAAATGATTATATACTAGGATTGGCCCTGATTAAATGTTGAAATGATTATATAGGGTATTTTGACCCAAATTTGTTTGATTTATACCATGGATATATGGTTATGGTTGACATGGTTGGGAGACATGATTAGATACATTCCAACATGGTGTTGAGGTAGGTCATGTTTTACCATGGTTATATGGTTGTGGTTGGAATTATTGTGATAAAATCTTAGAGATATTCTAACATGGTGCTAAAGCAGGATGATGTCATATTAATTTAATTGTTTAATCAAGTAATACAGTTTTTTATTTCATTGTTGCAAGAACTTGTTGTTAAACTAGTTATGTTTAGACACGGCGATGTCAACCTAAAAATTTATAATCACATACTATTCAGTTATCCATTTGGTACCTGATCATATTACAAGGATACATGATTGGGAGAGGTCAAGGGACCTTGGTGTTGAATGTTTCTTGCTCTATGGGGTGGAGTTTGGAGATGGGATCGACATGGGGTTTGGGACCAGTGACTTTTGAGTATTTATTTGATTCTACTACACTTTTATTTTTATTACTTCTAGCATGAAATTTAGTTATATTCTATCACATCAATACATTATACTCTTATTATTTTATTTGATTATCTAGTTGGATTTTACTATTTCGTTTTCCATTGTATTATATCGTTTCCATTATCATCGCATTCTGATATTTATTTATTATTTTTATATGATTATTACACTATGGTTTAAATCTAAAACTAGGGGGTATATTCTCCCCAGTATACATATCATACCCTAGTAGACTTTGGTGTATGCGGAGCTGCAGATGAGCTCTCATAACCAACCTGTTTTGTCCAAGTGAGAGAGTTCCAAATCAGGGGAAATTTACAGGAGTCTTGTGATGTGTGGTGAGTGGTGGAACCCTTGGAAGACATGCATATAGATGTTCAAGAGTCTTAGGTATGAGTATGTCTAACTTCGATATCTTTTATACCCTTTTTGTTCGACTAGATAAATACCGAGCAGTTATCTGGTTTGGAGGGCTTATTTCTAAGAGACATCTTATCTAGTGGGGTGAAGCCACCAGGATGGTCTCTTGGTAGAGAAAATTACCTTATTTTAATATGGCCAAGTATGGGTTTCTACGGTCTTACATAAGGATCTGATGAGAGAGTTTAATGATTCTATATGGGAAGTACATCCTGGTTTGACAAAGATGTATCTTGATATCAATAGACAGTTTAGGAATAAAGGAGGTAATAAGATTTGTGGCCAGATGTTTCACTTATCAATAGGTAAAATAAGAGAATTAGAAGTCATCTGGTATTTTTTTCCTTTTCACACTCCTAAGTAGAAATGGGATTATTTCACTATATATTTTTTGATAGTATTACCTAGAAAAACCCATAAGAATGATGTTTTATGGGTGATTGTGGATCAACTAATGAAGGTATCCCACTTTTTTCCTATGAGGTAGACCTTCATAGTTGATGATATGGGAAATATTTATGCATGTGAGGTAGTTTATTTTCATGGTGTTCTGAGGAGTATCATTTTAGACATAGATCCCCATTTTGCATCATGTTTCTGGAAGTATATTTAGAAGGCTCTAGAATCATAGGTTATTTTGAGTTTTTTCTATCATCCTAAGACTGATAGTTAATCATAGAGGACTATCTTGGTTATGGAGGATATGTTATGAGTCTATATTCTAGATTTCATTGGTTCATTGGAGAATCATATGGAACTCATTGAGTTTTCAAATAATCATAGCTTCCAGGAATCTATCAAGATGACACATTTCAAGGCCTTGTATGGTAGGTCATGTTGTTCACCTCTTTCTTGGTTAGAGGTGGGTGAGTTAGAGATTTTTAAACCTATTCTCATATAGGATACATCTAAGAAGGTTCATTTGATCAAGTAGCAGTTGGTGACTATGTAGAGAAGGTAGAAATCATACACTGACCATTGAAGATGGTCTCTATAGTTAGAGGTTGTCCATCATTATTTCTATAGGGTGTCACCTAGGATAGGGAAACATCATATTAGGAGATATGGGAAGTTATCACCAGGTTTTTTATAGATGTTTGAGATAGTGGATAGGGTTATCCAGTGACATACCGATCATCCCTTCCATAGCTCTATAGTTCCATGAATGACATTTTTCACATGTCTTGGATTTATAAATATTATTAATAACCTTCTCATTTGATATACATAGTAGACATCGAGTTAAATGATGATGTTTCCTTTCAGGAGAATCTGATATGGATTGTGGAGGTAGTGAGAAGTATATCTAGGGTAGGGATCTTCCTTTGGTTCGAGTGCAGTGGAAACATGGGTGATTTCAGGAGGAGATCTGGGGGAGGGATTCTAATATACAATCATAATATCTAGACCTGTTCACCGATATACCATATTGATTCTTGGAGAATCTCAAGGATGTGCTATTATATGGTGGGGAGGTTGTAAGATCCCATATTTTTCCAAGAACACCCCACTTTGATTTTTTTCATTTGAACCTTGGTGGTAGAGTCTTATTTGGAGACAGAGATACTTTGTGGGGGAAATGACTTAAATTTCTGGGATGTAGGGTTTTTTAAATAATAGAGTCTGGATATAAATGTTTTAAATGGTTTTATGAGGGTTTTACATGACTTGGAAGGCTTTAAAGGTGGTTCAGGTTCTTTCCAAAATAAACAAGATGAATGTTGTCTATAGAGAAATTACATGACATTTAATGAAGTTACACGATGTGTAACTATTTCTAGGAACAAGCTGTGAGCATGGTTCATGTCATGAGATGAATACACATCATGTAAACATTACACGTCATGTAATGTTCAGGTAGTGTTAAAAATCACCTAAGGAAACATGTTTTTTTGGCATACCCCTTTTAAAATGAATACACAATGTGTAAATTAAATACAAACCAGGTATGTATCATGAGAATCCATTTTAAGTGTGTTGCGTTTTTGATATTTTTATCATTCTCACATGAAGCTTTCCTCTCTAGACCCTAGGGTGATTTGTAGGTGATTTTGGAGTGCCTATCTTGATTCTGGATGTCCTGATCATGCATCTGATCCATAATAAGTGGTTTTGGTTAGGATTTACATTCTCTCCTTTTTTTCTCTAGTAATTGGGGTGAAATATTTTTATAGTGAGCATTTTCGGTTTTGATCTTGATTGGTTATGATCTAGGAACCTTCTTGTGATCATATGTTCCTTTTTTCCTTATGGAAAATCTTACTGGAAGTTTATTTTGATCATTCCTTAAAGGTAAGGGGTCAAAACCATAACAATTTGTTTTTATTTTTTTCAAGTATGTGTAGTATTTCAATTGTTCTAACATATCATGTTCTAAATAAATTAAATGATGGATTGTATTATTACTTGGAATTCATTTACATACAATTGGTTTTGGGCCTAGCTTGTTAGTGCGGTTTGGGTGAGAAAACCCTTGATTATAAATGATTTTTTAATTGATTAAAGTGTGTTTAGCATGAAATGGGATTTGGGAGTTATCTAGATATATATTCACCTTGTTTTGGACTAATTATTGAGATTATTGTCTTGTTATTGGTTATGAACAAATGATAAATGAAATTTGTAAAAAAAATATAAATGTAATTTTCATAATTAACCATTGATCCTTATGATATGATATGGTGATATAATTTTTTCTATGACATGTGTTGTGATTTATATGTTGTAACAATTATATGGGGTGTTGGCCTGGTATGATTGTTGTAATAATTATATGTTTCGTTGGCCCATTTTATATAATGAAATGCCTATATATCAAACTATTCCCTGAGTCATGCTGAAATCATTATATATAGGGCTATGCCTAGTGACAGATGCTGAAATGCTTATTTACCAGGCTTGGCTCTGACACATTTTTAGATTCTTATATATCAGTCTCGACCCAGATTAAATGATGAAATTATTTATAGAGGGTTTTGACCCAGATTTTTGTGATTCATACCATTGATATATGGTTATGATTAGAATGGTTATGAGACATGCTCAGAGACATTCCATCATGGAATCGAGGCAGTTGTGTTTTACTATGGTTATCTGGTTTTAGTTGGAATGGTTGTGAGATATGTAGTATGGTGCTGAAATAGGTTGACGTGGTATTAATTTAATTGTTTAATTAATTAGTACAGTTTTTATTACATTATTTCATGAACTTGTTATTATAATGGTTATGTTTAGAGAGTGCGGTGTTAACCTAATAAGTTATACTCACACCCTATTTGGTCTACCATTTGGTACACGATCATATTACATGGATGTAGGATTGTACAAGGGAAATGGACCTCATCGTTTATTGGTGCTTACTAGATGGGCTGGAGTTTGGACATTGGACTGACAAGGGGTTTGGGACCAAGGACTTTTGAGACTTTATTTGAGTCTTATATTATTTTATTTGTATTACTTATAACATGAAATTTAGTTACATTCAAACAAATCATTACATAATTCCCTTATTATTTTATTGGATTATCAAGTTGGATTTAATTGTTTGGTTTTCCGATGTAATGTATTATTTCCATTATTTCTGCACTTTGATATTTATTTATTATTGTTTTATGATTATTCTAATATATTTTAACTCTTTATCCACATGTCATAGTATCCCCACAATAAATATCACACCTTCACTACTAGTCAAAAATCTCTGGCATACAGGGAGGTGCACTTAAGGTCTCATAACCAACCCGTTTCAGCCACATAAAACAGTGCTAGATCAGGGGACATTACAAATTTAAAATCTCATTTTCTTATATTTTTATAATTAAATAGGTTAAAAAGGGCCCAAATTTGGACTCTTTATGTTAAAATTTGGTAATAAGGGTCTACTTATATTTTTTGTAAAAAAATTATTGACATGATTAATATTTAATTGATAGTAATAAGTATTTAAATGAAAAATATAAAGTGGATAAAAATTTCCATAATTAACAAGACATTTTGACCTATAAATATTTTTTTAGGTTCTAAATTATTTCCTATATGTATTACCAAACTCCCTTCATCTAACTCACCTACCTTTCTTGTCATCCCATTCTTACCCCTTAACATTCTTTTCTATAGAAAAGTCCCTTCCCTTCACTTATAAAGGGGGCCACATCTTCTTTGCACACCATCAATTATAAATACTTGGTGAAACTATACCCATATTTTAATCCTATAACCCAATCCTTCTAACCATATCCTTTGGACATCCTTAATTAGCTTAATACCTTCATTTATAAGGATAATTCCAAGGGAAATTAATGTTCCTAATGTGAGTATTACACTCCTCTCAGTCTTTCATTTTAATTTTCCTATTTATAATATTATCTAAAAATTTTAATATACTAAATTAAGAATCATATATATAATTAAATTTCCTTATATTAATGTATCATCCTTTATTAATTTATTTCATAGCATCTTCTAAGAAAAAGAAATGCATCAATCATGCATAGGCCTACATGATACAGTGTGGTTCGTTTTTCATCACCACCTCATAGGGATGGTATCATGGATGATCTTGATGAATAATTATGATTTTTAATCCACTCATAAAATTATAAAATTACTACCTTTTACATTTATTTCATTATGTCCATTCATTAAGGGATGATATTGTTAATCATGATTAAGTGAGGACCACCGCTTCCATGGATGATGTGCCTCATTTCTCTTAACCACCCAACATGGATGGACATAAAAGTGTAATAAATGAACTAATATTATTTTTATAAAATTATTATAATTATAAAATGATTAATTTTTATATACCATTACTCCGTCCATTCATTGAGAAGTGGCCTGTTAATCGTGCGTTCATGCGGATGACCACCATTGCAAAAGATGGATTTCATTTTTCAACACCACCCATAATTAATGGTTTCAAAAATAGATTATATAGATATATATGATATATATTAAATGTTTAATATTATTTAAATATTATATTAACACCATGTAATAGAACTTTATTACTCATTTGATCATTAAAACATGCTTTGTTTTGGTCAGTTTACCACCTAATTGAGTGATTTTGTTAGGTTTATATGGTGAATGATTAAGGAATGTTATATACATTTAATAAAATGTAATAATAGAATATTAAATATGTTACAAATTTTCAAGAGTTATAATATTAATATATAATCATGTTAATAATATATCATATTCATTCATTGAAAAAATGGAAACAAGTTTGTCTCTAACATCATCTTCAAGCATCATAATTAAAACTCTCATGGGATGAAAGTGGAAAATTATAAATAATAATAGGATATATATTAAAGAAATTTTTTTAATCTAATAATTATGAACATGGTATCAAAGATCAAGGATCCTCATTAACATTATAAAGCATGTGCAAGACAATTAATTGTGTTAACATCTGATATTAAAAAAAAGCTACAATGAAGCACTATACTCATAGTAAATAATTATAAATGAAGTATATAAAAGGTTGATAGAAATTAATAACATTACAAAAAATATGATTAATGTATTTATGGTCATTTTTTAGGAAGTTAGAGTGTGATCAACTAACAGTGGAAATAAGGTGTCACGACCCAACCCAGCGGGGCTCGAGACGCAAATACCCCAAGCCCGCCTCCATAGGTCATGGGATAGAGAAAAACACTGAAAGTCATATCTAATATGGGAGGTATTTTACTGAGTACCTTTATGAAAAGACATAACCATATCTATTTATAAGAGAAGAGGGATAATAATAAAATATGAAACATATAGAGTGAAAAACATGCATGTAACAACCTCTAGGGAATACAAGAGTATGAAAAAATAATTTGAAAAGTGAAAGGGAAAAAATACATGATCAACCAGAAAGACATCTCAACCTGAAAAAACTGGAAAAGTAAACTGTTGAGATAGGCTGACACCATAACTCCATGCCTTGGCTACTGTACGTGGTCAAATGCACCAAGGTATCCCTATGATTCTCTATAATCATAGTTGACCAATATGTTGTCTACATAAGACATGAAATAAGTGATAAAATACCATATAGGGGTGAGTATATACATAAACAATAGGGAAATCCAAATATATAGAGGGTAGTAGTAAGAGAGATGATAGGAGTAGATAGATCAACCCATGGAAAAAAGTAACAAAATCTAACAACAAGGATACATATATACCTATATATAAAATCAAAAAAATAAGCCCAAATAAGAGATAAATGGGATCTCCATCTCACAACCCATCTCTACATATGAAAAGAGTTCTAATAGTTCCATGGTTCCATTAATGATGCTCAACATCTCACGCGTCTGCCTGAAGAAACATCCAAGTCAAGACACACCTCACTGTTGTGTTGCATAGTCGAGGGGTGAAATCTCTAGGTAACAGGCTCATGACCTAGTACAATAGGAGGGTTTCAATCAGTAGATAGAGGAACTTTTCCCTAAATCCACAAGAGGATACCACACAAAATGTGGATATAGGACCCATGCCCTATCTTGAAAAGAGGGTCCCACTCTAACAATCAATGGAGGGCCCATGCCCCGACTTCGTAGGGGGATTCCACTCAGAAGGTGGATAGAGGACTGATGACCTATCATAGTAGGAGTATGTCACTCTAATGGTCAATGGACCATACCCTGACACCATAGGAGGGTTCCACTCAGATTGAAGATAGTGGAACCATGCCTTTTCATAGTTGGAGGATTCCACTCAAATGGTATTAGACCCATGTCCTCAGTCCGTAGGAGGGTTCCACTCTGATGGTTGAGGACCCATGCCCGGAATCCGTAGGAGGGTGCCAATCAGTGGATGGGTAGAGGACCCATGCCCTATCCCAGTAGGAGGTTGACACTCTAATATTCAATAGAGGACTAATGACTTATCCATTAGGAGGGTGCCTCTTTAATTTCAATTATGGTCATTCCTGATCATTGCCATCGTCGAACATCGCCTAAAGAAGAATCACACATAGAACATCTCACACCTTTTCTAAAAATTCCACTTGAATGCTACCATCACATTCTATGTGAAAGAAACTCATGATAGGAAACTTTTGGGCAAAAAATATGAGTCCAAATGAAGGAGATATGAAAGTTATAAGTTCCATAAAAAAGGAAGTGGGGGTACACGATTTGTAAGAGGAACCACATGGAATGTGGTCCCTCCCTGATTCCTAGACATGTCCCTTCAAGTACATGGATCTCTATCCATTTATCCCTACACAGTGTGTAAGGGTACTACATGGTGTGCCTCATCCATATGGGGTCCTTCTTATGGTCCTAACTGTGTTTGTGAACCTGGATGTGTACTCTGTTCGGGTCCTCTAGCGGTGTCCATATACACTGATTGTGTTCCTGTATGTCCCATGTTTGTGTTCTATGTGATTACATGTTAGGTCTCCATCACTGGGTCACACAATATATAGGGGGGGGATGGTGTGTGGTATTTAACTCACCAAGAAACCCTAGTTGCCGCTACTAGGGCCCTACACATTGTATGTTCTTTAGACTACATGACGTGTAGTTGGGTTTTTCATAGAAGTTCCAGAACTTATAGGAAATTATAGATCCATCCCCTCCATGTCCAATTACACCTCAATTTACCCAAAATTGAAGGTAAACACCTATTTTCATCATTTTCAGTCGTCTGTTAACTGGAAAATAGAGTTATGATTCACCCTTACGAACCCGCACACCATCATTTCTCCTACTGTGATGTGTTACTCATTATTGGATCTTATATCCATTGTAATCATCAACCATATCCCATAAATCATCCCAATCCATCCCTAAACCATTGAACATTTTACCGCCCATGAATCTGCTATGAATCCGGGGGTCCGATCACACTATGTCCTGCTCAACAATAGTCGAATTGTGACCTCATGGTCTAATGATGAAGAACACCAAGAATAGTGGGGTAAAAGAACAAGAAAAATATTTGAAATATCATTGTACAATCATTCTTGGACAATGGATACAATTAGGGATATCGATGGTGAGAAACATGATGCAACTGGGATTAGTTGAATAAAATAATTGAATTTGATACGTGGGTGCATGTAAAGTCTCAGAATTGATTAAGATCAAAGTGATAATAATTATCATGATAAATATTATAATAAAATGGGTAATAATACACAAATGATGAGTCTGACATTGATTCATATCATTTGTTGATGAATAATGTGCTCTCCAATGAATGAGATAAGTCAATGCGTTCATTTCACGTCGATTCACCTAGATCCGAAGGCTCACTATCATATGATCTTGATTCGCTAACATAGGATAGAAGAAATATCCTCTCAATGGACCTAGGGTTATGAATCTAACCCCATCGATCCTCTATAACATTATATTTTTAAAGAATATATGTTTATTTCATTTAATTAATTAATTAAATTAAATATTTAAATAATCCACTAAACATACTTCCAACGGTATCTTTATCAGAATGTACCACGTCGACCCATTTTAGGTCGCTCCTAGGGTAAAACTCGTGTTATGGATTCATCCATGTTCTCATATTTTCGATATGAGGCTCTATTTAGGAGATATCCCATTTTCTTTAAGAAAATGTTCACATGTGATGTAAAATACATTTAATATTTTTATAAATTTAATTTCTGACACACTGAGTCACGGGATCCCACATTTTCTCTATGTATGTATCTGAAAATATTCCTAGATATATTGAAAAGCTGTATAATTAAAAACACGGTCTCTAAATTATTTCATTATTCAAGATTTCCATCCCCGAAAAAAAATAAACAAAAAGCTAGGGATATTGGGCCCACATATGGCTCTTCCGCTCCCAAGTGATATCCTTCTTGCTCCCATGCTGCTACAACACATGCACTAAAGGGATAATCCATCCACAAAGGTTCCACTCCTACCGATCCTCGATCACTGCTAGGTGCTCCGCAAAAATGTCTTTATCCTAGATGTCCAAATTTACCCAGTTAATGATGTGTGTGGGGTCATTCACATATCTACTTATCTATGACACATGGAAGACATCATTCACCTACTCCAACTGTGGGGGCAGGGTGACGTGGTAAGAAACCTCAACAACCCTTTGAAAGATCTCAAATGGAATGATGAACCCTGAGGATAACTTGCCTTCCTAGCCAAATCTCAGCAAAACTCATCATAGGGAGACTCTCAAGAAAATGTAACCTCTCCAATAAAACTCCAAAGGCCTACTATATTGATCTGTGTAATATTTCAATCAGCTTTAGGCAGTCCTCATCTATTCACAGCTAACCTTGACCTTTTCTATAATTGCATGCACTAGCTCTGGCCCAACAAAAGATGTCTCAATAACCTCAATCCGCATGGGTGAGATGAATGGTCTCCCGTAAAGGGCCTCGAAAGGTATACACCAATAGTATAGTGGTAGATATTATTGTATGTAAACTCTACCAATATCATGTGAATCTCCCAGCTCTGGCCGAAGTCTAACATGAAAGACCTCAACATATCCTCCAGAACCTAGATAGTGCGCTCAGTCTACCAATCTATATGGGTGTGAAAGTTAGTGATCATCTTCATTTGGGTCCCAAATGCCTCATGTAGACCTATACACAACCTTGAAATGAATTTTTCATCATGGTTGGTGATAATATTTTAGATAACAACAAGAAGGTGGATGATCTCTCTTACTTACAACTTCCCCAAACCGTCCACCAAACTGTTCAACAAACTTTTCTCCCTAATAGTAAGTAAGTGCACTGACTTCATGAGTTGATCAACTATCACCCAGGTGGTTTCATGAAATTTTTCTATCCATGGAAGACTTATAACAAATTCTATGAATATTCCATCCCATTTCCACTTTAGGAAATCAAGAGGCTGTAACAATCTTGTCGCAACCTAGTGCTCATCCTTTACCTACTAACTGGAGTGGCACTAAGATTCAAACTCAACCATGATTTATATAATTTCACCCCACAAAAACAATCACTGAAGGTATTTTTACATATTCCCCACACTATGATGTACAAGAAAAGGAGAATTTTTAAATTCCCTTATCACCTCCTCTCACATCGTGACTGGGACTATTGTTCATCCCAGGAAAAGGATGATGTGATTCCCTAATTTAGAAAAACCATTTAGTAAATATCATGAGGATATATGGCCACAAAAGGCTTCATAGATTATGTATCCAAACTAGTAATATCTCAAAATTTTGAGTATTAGAGGATTCAACACCATCAATTGAAGAAAATATGCACCCTCTCGCTCAACCAGGGCCAACTACAAGGAATCAAACTGCTCAAATGCCTCTTGAACCAAATGATATTGAGACTTCCTGTTAATGGAATATTCCACCACATTTGAATTCCCAAGAGTATAGACTATATCCAAGTCATAGTCTTGCATGAACTCCAACCAGTGTCTTTTCCTAAGGTTCATGTATCTCTCCTGAGGCTCTGATGATCTGAGTAAACAATAAACTAATTTCAAAAAAGTTAGTGTCTCCACATCCTCAAAGAGAATACAATTATTGAAAAATCTATGTCACGAGTCATGTAGTTATTCTCATGGGGTATCAACTATCTTGACCCATATGCAATAATTTCATGTCTCTGCATCAACACATAGTCGAGACTAGCTTCTAAGGCATCAAAATACACTATGTACTCCACACCCTCCTTCAATAGTCTCAAAATAAGAGCAATCATCAGCCTCAACCTTTAAGTCCTGGAAGGCCCTATATAACTACTCAATATAGGTAAACAACTTCCCCTTATGTTTCAAGATAGTCAAAGGAGTTTCAATCCAAGATAAGTCTTCCACAAACCTTTGGTAGTACCCCTCCAATCCAAGAAAAATATACACCTCTGACACACTCTTGGGTGGATACTAAGAAATAACTACATAGATCTTCACCAAATCCACAACTAATCCACCCTCAAAAATGGAATTAGATAGAAAATTAACTTCATGGATCCTTAACTGGAACTTCAAGAGCTTACCATAAAGCTGGTTCTCCCGAAGTAAATCAAGGACCATCCTCAAGTACTCTGAATTCTCCTCCTCTAACATAGAGTATATGAGTATGTCATCGATAAAGACAATAATAAATCTGCACGAGTATGGCTGGAAGATATGGTCCATAAAATCCATAAACACTATAGGGGCATTTTTCATATCGAAAGGCATCATCAGGAACTCATAGTGTCTATAGATACATTGGAACACCAACTTCAGAATATTAGCCTCTTGAACACTCAACTATTAGTATATGGACCTAAGATCAATCTTGGAGAACCAAATCACACCTAAAAACTGATCAAAGAGTTTGTCAATTATTATTAATGGGTACTTTTTCTTTATTATGGTTTGGTTTAGGTGAAAATAATCCACAGAAATCCATAAGATCTCGTCTGACTTTTTCATGTAAAACACTTGAACTTCCCATGAGGACACACTAGGTATGATAAAACCATTCTCTCTAAGGTACTCCAACTACAATCAGATCTCCAAGAGCTTGGTAGGGGGTATCTGATATACTGCTGAAGATATCAGAGAAATATCAGAGTACATGTCAATGAAAAATTCCACCTCTCTCCTTGGATGTAGTCCTAGAATATTCTATGGGAATACATCCATAAAATCCTATATTACTGAAGGAATACAGATGCATAGAGAACCTGCTGCACCAAGGGATAAACTCATCAACTGATGAGTAATTGGATATAACATCCTACTTGCAAAAATCACTCATCCTGCCATGAGTTCTCTCTCTCCCATAAAGGAGAATCTCATACCATCAGTGTTAAGGAATCTAAATCATCTATGGCGAAAGTCAATATGGGCTCAGACTATGTACAACTAATCCATACATAAGAAGATGTCATTGGGTTCCATCATGAAGGCCAAAAGGACCCACTAGAACATATCTCCACTAAGTGATAGTTCTCACTATCATTAGATAAAATATATAGAAGAAGTGTTCCTTGTATAAACCTCAAGTCCAAGATAATAGTCTAAATCCTCAACTAGTATCTCCATCTCTCACACCAGTAATAAAGAAATGAAGGAATGAAACATGCCTGTAACTACTAATATTGAATCAAGAGTAGAATAAACACAAATCATACCTCAAATAATTTCATGTTTTATTGGGTCATATGCCTCCATAGACAACATTTTCCCCCAACCCCAACCTCCAGCTCCCTAAGAATGACATAGGCCACCTGATGGTGGTAATGGAAGGATCTAATAATGCCATCCACCACCCACAAATCCGCCACCTAGATCCCTTCCTACTCCTCTACCAACTCTACCTCTCTGGGGGCCTCCAATACCTCTCCTAAGATATTGATGATCATAGAGTTTCCCTTATCATGAAGGTCCATATGCTATTAGCTTTCCCACATTAGAATTTTGGGTCGAGAAATCACGTGTCATGTGACCTCACCAATAACATGCATAGTACTACCCCTCTCTAGGCTACCATAGTCCTCTATTCTATCCTTGATAGTCATGAACCTTCCTAAAGGGCCCCGTGTTGGGACTCCCCAAGCCTGCCTTAAATAGACCAGGGGTTAAATAATAGCACCGATAAGGCACATCATTACAAGGGAGGCCTTATCCTAAGTACCTACACACACACACACATACATCTCCAAGACTATACAATGCTGGAATGTAAAAACAGCTAAACAACCATGCATGAATACATCTATTCCCATAAAAAAGTATGACAGAAAATAAAAGAATGAAAATAGATCCAAATACAAACCCACCACAATGAGTTTGAAAACATAAGTCCCACTTGAAAGTAAGAACTAGGACTGTTGTGAGAAATCAACAGGAACACACCTTATTCTATCTGGTCTCACTAAGCACCATCTGGTCCTGGTCTACCTAAGACTCTATCAAAAGATCAATTGTCTTCATAAGAAATGACACATGCAGGAAACACCCATACAGGGGTGAATATAACAATACTCAGTAAGACACCCCGAAACCAAAAAGCTTAAAACAAAGTAGAAAATAGTCATCTCTACATAGGTATATGTCTGCAGAACATATAACTAGAATATCTAGATATATTCAACAAAGACATACTATCTAAAGTTTATTCACTACCATATTACACTTGGATAGGATTACAGCTTAAAGATTCCACAAAGAACTCATCTGGTAGAATACACTCCTGAGTCTAGAAGCACTGATGACATCCATCTGATAGGTACTATTCATCGAGTCTCTTCCTGAGAAAGAACACATAGATAGTCTAAAGATATTGAATATGCACAAATGATGATCACTGCCAAGGCCATGGGGTGATGCCAACAACTCTATCTGGATTAACCCACTATGTAGAGGATCGATGCCCATTTAGTGTTGGTAATGATGATAATAGGAACACTACATAGGGAATGAAGATGAATAGAGGATCTCACTCCAAGCCTCTCGGAGGGATTCCAATGACTATATCTGATAAGTACTACTCAAGGGATTGTAGTCCTAGGAGTAGGAGATGATTCAAAAAATAACCTTTATAGAAAGGATAAGGAGAATGAACCATAATGAATCTTGTCCAAGATATGGAGGACAAGATATCCAAGCCATGTATAAAAGTGTGCATGATGTGTAGTAGGGGCCAAATGCCATGTCCCTTGACCTCAGGTCCTACACGTGTAAATGACATGTGTCATCAAGTCGTGTCCATATAGTACTACAAGGTGTGTAGTATATCTATATAGTCTACCCATGTACTAGTACATGGATCCATCCTGTGTACATTTTCCCACATAATAGTACATGGATTAGACTGTGTACTTAGTCCAGTCTGTGTCTGTGTGGGGGAGTACACGGTGTTCCCCAACCCATGTAGTCCACCCCATGTCTATGTACTTTCCAAAAGTACATGCTGAGTCACCTAGGAGATACCACATGTTGTGTGAAAGGGGTCACACACTGTATGATACTTAACTTTCTCTTGGAACCATAGTCGCCACTTAGAGGGGCCTACAAGGTGTGTTGAAACAGTTTGAACACCATGTAATGTGGGTTTTTTCAGAATCTTAGATCCACAATTTGCATTTGTCATGGTGCCTCCGCTCTCTGATCCAGCTATCCTTTCTTCATCATATCGAAGATCTCAACTCATCCAAGCATCTCCATTGTTTAAAAACATGTTTTGTCATCAGATATTCTCAAAAAATGGATCAAATTCTCGTTTTTGTTATGTACTGAAGAATAAAAAATCAAGAATCTACCTTTCTTTGAATCAATCTATCTCCATCTTCACACCTCCATAGTTTTGTGTCAATCCCAGATCAATGATATTAGACCATTGCACCAAGAAATGGGTGTGTAACAATCGACCGATCCAGATAAGTTGAGCCTCAGGATAAATGAAAAATTCTTTCCTTGAACGATGAATAGGGGGAGAAAATCACAAAATCATATTAGAGGAACGAACCTTGATCGATCTTCATGTTGATCTTGATTCACTTCCATTAGAAAAATAAATAAAAAAATCAAATAAAAAAGATTACTCTCACCAAAACACCACAAAAATAACACATCCCACAATACAAACGATCCTCAGACCAATAAGTTTTTTGATTTATTCGTGTTCATCATAGAATTCAATAACATGGATGAAATAATTCAAAACACATACCCTAACTTGATTTGGATCGATCACTAATGAAGAATGAAGCTCCGTCACATTCGTTGGAGAAATCCTTTGAATCTAATGCGCGTTAATCATTGATCCATGATTATGTCACCATTCGTATGAGAGAAATCCTCTAAAGCTCTCTCCAACTGCTCTCCAAAGGTTCCAGGGTTTTGCAGCTAACCCCAAGATTTCTCCATAATATCCTATTTAAATACTTTCAATCGATGCATCAACACAAATGGAATAAAATAATTTTATTCAATAATTTTATTCATTTCCGTGCTCGTGATGAATTTTTTACAAACGACCCATGATGACTAATGTAAAGACACAACTAGGGAAAACATCGCATTCTAAACTGAATGGTGCCCTCAGATTTCTGATCTGGGAACCCATTTCAAATTTTTTCCAATTTTTCATGAAAACCACACGTGTATACTATTTAATATATTTAATATATTTCAAACATTTATTCCAAGAATGCTGGGCCTCATAATCATACGCTGTCTCAGTTCCTGGTCTCAATAATATTCAATATGATATCCAAAAACAATACATGGGAAATTTGAGACATTATACTGACCATGTGCCTGAGTCTGATCCTGGTAAGATCTACTGCACCGAGATCCTGTCGACTAGTGCTTACTAGTTACTACTGACGACTCATCCCTAAAACATTCGCTACCATCTCTAGCTACATGGAGTCCCTCTGACAGGAATCTCTCTATCACCAGTTCCCATTACAAAACTACGGCATAATTGGGAATGCATAGAGGTACCACATTGGAACTGATGTCTCAACGTAGATCCTGTTCAAACTTTCGTGCCCAGAATTAGCCATCCTAAATCATGTTGAGGGAGTACTATGTAAGGTCTGTTAACCTATAGAATATTAAAGCAAGCTGGTGTTGTGGTTATATATGCTCTATGATGATGATAATTATGGGAGGGAGAGGAATATCAACTTGTGAGATCCACGTCGGATGTCGCATCAATTCTAGAACCTTTTGCACCATCAACCGCTGATGAGTCTAGAAATAGAGAGGATCATCACCCGGTTCATCCTCAACTGCTCGCCCTCACCTTTGTGGGAGGGGTTCCATTAGATTATAAATAATTCTGATCCCAGTGTGGTTACAAATCCAGATCTTAGGACTTATTTCATGGCATCTCCTTCGATGATTTACCAGGGTGTATCACTACCACCCCTATAGGATCAGAGTTCAAAATAAATCCCCTCTAGCCCAGAGATGTATGATGGAACCTATGAATTATTATCGTCTTAGGTTGGAGTCCCCAATATGACCCTCAAATTGGGTTTTTGGAACAAAATTCCCTCATTATGCATTGTTGGGGTTTTTTACACTTGCACTGCTGGATTTCGATGCTCATCCTTATTCGTCATATATATATAATGTATTATTTACTATATATATTTAAAATATAGAAAATTATATTTACTAAAATATTTATTATATAGATTTATTATATGATATTTATTAATAATATGAATATACATAATAATATAAATGTAACTATTGAAAGTATTATGTATATTTTAAATTTTATTATAATGTAATTAGTATATATTGTTTATTATACATGGAAAATAATTATATATATATATATATATAATTTTTACTACATATATATAATATTTATTATGATATTGATTCTATATAATATTGATTGTATACATTTTTAATATGACACTTATTAATTAAACTACAAATTTTATAGGAAATTTTCCATATGAAATTTATACTTCAAATTTCCACTTAAAATTTCAATGAAAACATATTAATACATAAATAAGAAATGAATTTTTTTATTGGAAATTTTTATTTTAAATTTTTATTAAAAACATCTACCATAAATTGTAGGGAATTCTAATAGTCTATAAACACTTCATAAATCATGTATTAGTAAAATAATATCTTCCAAAGAACCTCATTCTGAAAATTTATTGTGGAAAAAATGGATGAAATATTCTAGTTAAAATTCACACTTTAAATTACAATGAATATATATTAATACAAAAGTAAAAAATGTAAGTTTTCACTAGAAAATTTCATTGAGAATTTACACTAGAAACCTTTAGTAAAAATTCCCACTAGAATCTTTAGTGAAAAGTTTGATTCAAATATCTAGTGGAAATTTTCAATGTATAATTTTCACTATATAGTGTCATTTAAAACTCATAGTGCATATTTTCATAAAAAATGTCCAATAAAATTTCGATGTATGATGAAAATTTTCACTGCAAACTAAAAAACATAAAGACACACTTAAAAATACAGAAATACATGATAATATTAAATTATAAATTTCAAATTAAAAATGTACTATGGAAATTTTCATAACATATATACAAACATCCAAGTAAATTTTCATTGTAATTGTTCTTTATATTTACATTATAAACCTCCACTGATAAAAATATATACTAAAAATATTCAGTGTAAATCCACAGTACAATATTTGAATGCATAAATATGTACATACATACATATATGTATATTTACAAATAAAAATATACTATATAATTATTAGGTGAACATTTACACTGGAAGTCATGCAATTCCATTGAAATTTTCCAATAAAAATTAACAATTAAAATTTATAGTTATTAGTGGAACCTACATCTGTTGAAGAAAGATAACTGCTGGTATGATCTATTTTCAGTGTCCTTTGTTATTCATTGCATGTTGACTCCATTATGGATAGATTCAAAATGTATTTTGGTTCAATTTTTCTATCTTGTATCAAAAGATGACCCTCTGGTTATTAATAAATATATCTATAAATTTTGAGTGCTAGTACACAAAAAAAAAACTAAAAATTTTCAATGGAAAATTAAAGTGAAAATTTGAAAAGAAAATTTTCATCTAAATTTTTTAGTTTGAATTTATACTAAATTTATAAGTGAGAGTATATTAATACACAAATATACAATGCAAAATTCTAGTGGAAAATTTCATTGTTTATTTCCATTTGAAATTTCCTTTAAGAAATTCTAGTGGAAATTTTCAATTTGATTTCATACACATAATATGAATCGTATTATAAACATAAATCTTATTTTTTAGAAAGAATTTATTATAATTTTTTTTTGTTTTTTGTAAACATAATATATTAATATATAAAAAATAATGAAAATTTTCACCGCACATTTTTAGTGAAAATTTACACTGAAAAATTTCACTACACATTTCCTCTAGAAAATTGTAGTTCAAATTTACAAATGAATTTCCATAGCACATTTTCAATACATATTTTCTACACATCATATATTTCCTAATATAAATATACAATGTATTTTTTGAATGAAAATTTATAGTGAAAATTTCCAATAAATAAAAAAAATTAAAAATTTGATTATCAATAAAAATAATTTTCAATACAAGTATATTAATATATAAATAAACAATGTAATTTTGCAATAAAAACTTGCAAAGAAAATTTCCAATGTAAATATTGAGTGTAAATTTTCATAGGAAATTTACATTGAAAATTTCCACAATATAAATTTCAAATAAAAATCTTACTAATACATAAATAAAAAAATGTAATTTTTTTATTGGTAATTTGTATTTAAAATTTTCAATATAAAACCTCAGTGGAAATTATCAATGGGATATTTTAGTTGAAATTTTGATTTAACATTCCAATTAAAATTTCTACTTAATTTTTATTATAATTATACTAAAAAATTTATTACAAAAAAATATAAAATAAATACTTGTTTAAATTTTCACTTCAAATATGTTAACACATAAATAATTTACTGAAAATTTGAACTGTGAATTTACTTTGGAAATTTACAATGCAAACTTCCAATGGAAATTTCTAGTGCAAACTTCGACATGAAATTTATAGGGAAAACTTCCACTAAAAATGTTCAATGGAAACATCCACTGAAAATTTAAACTATAAATCTTTAGTGGAAATTCTCACTGGGAATGTTTAGTTGAAATTTCCTCTTAAATTTCCAATGTAATTTCTACTTACTTTATATTATAATTATACTAAAAATGTAGGAAATAATATAAAATAAATTCTTTTTTAAATTTTAATTTCAAATATATTAACACATAAATAATATACTAAAAATTGGAACAGAAAATTTACTATGAAAATTTCTAGTAAAAACTTCCATTTGAAATTTCGAGGGATAATATCCAGTGGAACTTTACTATCAAAACTTTCACTAGAATTTGCAGTGAAAATATCGACTGAAAATGGTTAATGCAGACATCCGCTGAAAATTATCAGCTCAAAAAATTACTTAAAATTACAATGTTTATGTATTAATACATAAATAAAAAATGTAAATTTTCATCAAAAAATCCCATTGAGGATTCACTCTGAAAACCTTTACTGTAAATTCCCACTAAAAAATTTTAGTGCCAAGTTCCATTCAAATTTCAAATGAAAATTTTCACTGCATATATCACATTAATCACTTTCATTTAATATCTAAAGTGAAAATTTTCACTTAAAATTTCTGTTCAAATTTCAATGTATTATATTTTTATTTATCTTTATTATTAACACATTAAAAATATCATTATTATTAATATTTAATAAAAAGGATATTAAAATGTTATTTAATAAAAAATTTTAATAAATATAAAATATTTAACTGAAATATATTGATTAGATTAAAATTCAATGTCACATAATTTTATTTTAAAAAATTTAAAAATATCTGAACATAAATTAACATATTATATTTTTATTTATCTTTATTATTAATATTTTATAATATTAGTTTTTATTAAATGATTTATATTTATATTTTTCATTAATATTTTATAATAAAATTTTTAATTAAACATTTTATGGTTATAATTTATTCAAAATCATTTACATATGAGGAAGGACGTAATGGTCCAATCGTTTAAAATTAATTAATTTGATTTTTAAAAACCGATTTACCTTAAAATCGATTCTGGTGCAACGTTTACATTTTTTCGAGTTATGATGTATTGAATGAGTTTTTTTATATAATTTTTTCAATATTTTTATTTAAATAAGTCTAGGTCATTTTTTTGGAAAATAAATTCCAAAGATGGCATGCCCCTACCGCCTTTGGGCTTTTTTCGCTCTGGCGAATGGCGAAAAGGGCCTTGTTGCCTTTCCCATAATAAAAAAATAAATAATTTATTTCAAATATATATGTTTTTTTATTTAAAATTTTTATTTTTATCTTATTTTTTTGTGTTTATATATTTATATATATAACAAAAAATTTCAGTAGAATTTATCTGCTATTTTATATCCATCATTACTATCATTAAAGCAATCTCGAATTTTGACAGAAACCATCACCCAATACCCCCTTTTATAAGAGGGCTTGCTCTAAAAATCAATATGGATTTCCGATGTGGGATCCAAGTTCTCCCTTTCCTGTACATAATTAATAATAATATTATTATTAATCATTTTTAGTCAATTAATAATAAATATTAACTACTAATAAATAATAATTAACTTTTAAAATTTAATTTAATAATAATAATTAATTAATCATTACAATATTTATAATTTAATCATTATTAATACTATTTAGTAACTAAATTGTATTTTTTTTAATATTTATTTGCAATTGTATAATAATAATTATTAATTAATTTTTAATTAGTTAATTTTTACTTAATATTATTAATAAGAAATTACATAATGTATAATTATTAATTAATTAATAACTAATAATTATATTACTATTTTTCATAATTGGTAACTAAATATTAATTTTAAATATTTATTAGTATTTAATATTTATTATAAATTTATTTTATTAAATATTAAATAATATTATTTAATAAATATTTATTATTAATTAATATTTATTAGTAATTAATATTTATTAGAAACAATTAGCTAATTAATTAATATTGATATAATAATTAATTAGAAATTTTTAATTTAATAATTTAATCATTTTTTTAATAAATAATTAAATATCACATAATTACTAATTAATTAATAACTAATAATTATATAATAATTTTAATAACTAAAACAATAATTTTAAATATTTATTATCAATTAATATTAACTAGTAATTAATATTAAATATAAATTAATATTATTAAATTGAAAATCATATTATTTAATTAATAATTATTAATAATTAATATTGATATTGTTAAAAAAAGTTATTAATATTGATTAGTAATTAATATTTATTAGCAAGAATTAGTTAATTAATAAATACTAATATAATAATAAATAATTAGAAATTATTAATTTAATAATTTAATAATTATTATTAATATTTTGTAGGTAAATAATAATTTTATATATCTATAAGTAGTTGTTTAATAATAATTAATAATATATAATATTTAATTAAGTATTTAGTTATTACTATTATTAACAAGTAATTAAATAATTTTTAATTACTAATTAATTAATAACTATTAAATATTAAAAAATTATTAGTAATTAATAGTATTAATTAATATTGTTTAAAATATTAATAATATAAATTAGTTAATTATTAATATATAGTAGTAAACATTAATAGTTAATTATTATTTTTTATTAATTAATATTTAATAGCAATTAACTAAAAATGATTAATAATAATAGTATTATTAATTCTGTGCAGGAAAGAGAGAACCGGGATCCCATATCAGAAATCTTGAATGATTTCCATGGAAAACCGTCTTATAAAACGAGGTCATGAGTGATGGTTTCTGTCAAAATTCCAAACTGTTTTAATGATAGTACTACTAGATATAAAATAGAAGATAAATTCTGCTGAAATTTTTTACTATATATATATATATAAACAAAACAAAACAAAACAAAACAAAATAAAAATAAAAATCTTAAACACACAAAAATTTATAATTAAAATAATTTTTTTATTTTTATTTCTTGATTCTGACAAGGAGGAAATGCCCTTACCATCTTTACCCAAATGTTTTTCAGAAAGACGGCAAGACTCGTGCCGCGTTTCACCTAAATGAAAAACAACCCAAAGGCGGCAGGGTTCCTACTGCCTTTGGTACATATTTTTTTTAAAATTGATCTAGGCATATCTAAATAAATAAAAATTCAGAAAAACCAGTATAAAAACCCTCTATATGACCCTCAAGTCTATTTTCTGACACCTATAGTGTGGCGCTGGGAAAGATGGGAAGTGCCAACTGTTGGGGCTCAGAGCCCGGTACCGTAGCGGACACCATTGCAGGAACACACAAGAGAAGAGAAGATTTCACCTGAAGGCCTTTTATCACCTGAAGGAATTTTACACAGAAGTGGATGGATTTTTAACAACACCTGGCGGCCTTTTACAAATCACCCGAAGGATTTCTCTCTCGACACACAACACCCCTGAACGTACCATTTTTGTTCATACCACCGATCATCACAACCAGGACACGCCGCTTGATCTTCACGACCAAGAGGACTTTCGATACATGTAACCGTCATCATCATTGTTTTTAATCATCACCACTGACATGTCATCGTTGACATAATCACTGTCTTCACTTGGCACCAATTACCACAAATGCAGAAACCCCTTCGTCGTTCTCTCTTGGCAGCTACATCATTGCCATCCCACATTTCAAAACATGCTACCGCATCCTCTTATATAGACATCATGTCCATATCTTTATTTAATGCGGCCAACATTCATTATTCCATCAATTAATATTGGTAATAACTCTTCATTAATGTTGGGATAAAATTCTCCATTAATGTTGAGAAAATCCCTCCATTAATAATTTTCTCTCTCTTCATTATTTAAATTTTAAATCTGAAATCCCAACAATCTCTACCTTGATTTAAAATTAAAATACTCTACATTCATCTCCATCATCTGGGTCAATTTGATAGCTGAATCCACCAAGCTTCGAATGCCACCCAATAAACGGAACATGCCGCATGACACCTGCGACCAAGAAGACTTCAATATTCCAGTAACACCGCTGATATCGCCATCATTTTCGATGACATCTGAGTCCAGAGTCCATGATATGTTGCTCCACCAGATGCTTGCCACCATGTTCTGCAAACGAGCACTTCAACCAATCCCTTTGATACAACTGTTGAGGTGCGGAGCCCAGCGCCGCAACAGAAGCCATTGCAGAAAACATGCAAGAGAAGAGAAAATTTTACCCGAAGACCTTTTATCACCCGAAGGCATTTTATCACCCGAAGGAATTTTGCACAACACCTGAAAGATTTTTAACAACACCCAAAGGCCATTTAAAACTCACCTAAATGATTTCTCTCTCGACAAAAAAAACCCATGAACGCACCATTTTTGTTCGTACCACCGGTCATCAAAACCGGGACATGCCTCTTGATCTCTACATCCAAGAGGACTTTCAATACATGGAACCGTCATCATCGTTGTATTCAATTATCACCATTGACATGCCATCATTGACATAATCACTGTCTTCACTTGGCACCACTTACTACCAACGTGACAACACCTTCATAGTTCTCTCTTGGCAGCTACATCTTTGCCATCCCATATTCCAAAACTTGTTACCACATCCTCTTATATAGACATCATGTCCATATCTCCCTTTAATGCTATCAACATTCATTATTCCATCAATTAACATTGGGAATAACTCCTCATTAATGTTGAAATAAAATCATCCATTAATGTTGAGAAAATCCCTCCATTAATAATTTTCTCTCTTCATTATTTAAATTTTAAATCAAAAATCCCAAAACCAAAAACTCCAATATTTTATTTCACAAAAGCTCTATGGAAGGCCTCTTCTACAATCTAAATCAAGAAAACGAGACGATAAATTTTGAGTCCATTAACGACTCAGATAGTGAGGAATAGTTTCCTTCTCTGAGAAACATGATGTGTCCAATCAACTTCTCCTCAGCAACCATTCCTGAAAATGACAGTTATAGTTAAGTTCACCCATATACTGAGAAGAACCTGAATTAGTGAGTGAATGAGGAAACTGCAAGATCTTGTTCCAAACATGGGTGAGAAAAAAAACACAGTAGACTTGTTGGATTTCACGGTGGATTACATAAAAGGCCTATAGAATTTGGTGAGGACACTTTTTGAAAATAATACCTAGTGGAAGTTAGGGGAACATGATCGACGAAGGCAGGCATTGGAATAGAACACCTCGTGTGATCTCTAGGATGCGGGTTCCACAGCAAGAAGGATGGATTTCTTCTCCCAGAATTAAGGGGGCTTTAGAAATAAATTCCACAATGTTTAATGAAAAGATAAATTAATCTCCCTTACCAAATTCAAAAAAGGGGCTGATCCTTAATATTATATTAATTTATCATCTATTATTAATTCATGTCATAACATAGGCTTATAAAAACAAACCCATCAATATGTGTGTCCCTCCAAGACATGGTACAGTTCCTTTTTCATCACGGTTACTTAGGGACAATATAAAGTATAGGTTTGATGACTAAATATGTTATGTAATTCACTTATAAATTCTTAAATTACCACCTTTAACATTTAACTTCATTATGTCCATTCCTTATGGGATAAGATCATTAATCATGTGTAAGTGCAGACCGCAATCTCAATGAATGACTTCTCTAATTTCTATTAAACACCTAACATGGATGGACAAAAAAGTGTAATTAATGAACTGATATTATTTTTATAACATTATTATAATTATAAAATGATGAATTTTTAAATACCATAACTCCATCCATTCATTGAGAAATGAACTCATTAACCGCACGTACATGTGGACTACCGCCTCCATGAAAGATAAATTTCATTTGTCAACACCACCCATCATTAATGGTTCAAATAAAAGATTTTATAGATATACATGATATATATTACATGTATGATATTTTGTAAATATTATGTTAAAACCATGTAATAACACTTTATTACTCATTCCATCATTACGACACGCTTTGTTTTGGTCGGTTTATCACCAAATTGAGTGATGTTGTAATGTTTACATAGTGAATGGTTAAGGAATTTTATACACCATTAATTACATGTAACAATAAGATATTAAATATTATATAAATTTTCTAGAGTTATAATATTAATATATAATCATGTTAATAATATATCATATTCGTTCATTAAAAGATGTTGAAACATGTTTGTACCCAACATCATCTTCAAGAGTCATAGTTAAAACTCTCATGGGATGAAAGTGGGAAATTATAAATAATCATATTATATATATCATAGAACCATTTGTAATCTAGTAATTATGAACTTGGTATCAAAGATCAATGATCGTCATTAACATTACAAATCATGTGAAAGACAATTAAAAATATTAACATCTGATATAAAAAATAGGCTCTAATGAACCACTATACTCATAGAAAATAACTTTAAATGAAGTATATAAAAGGTTTATAGAGATGAATAAGTTTTAAAAATAGATTATTAAGATAGTTGGGGTTTTTTATAGAAAGTGAGTGTGACCAACTAAGAGGGTAAATAAGGTAAGGTGTGTTTGTCTCTAACTCCCTTTATTGAGCCACATTTTAATTTATGCCCCAACTTTCTTTTTTGTTGTGTACATGGTACCATTTTTATGCAAGTTGATTTTCAAATGGATTTTTTCAAATTTATAAATTAATTTTAAAAGGGTAAAATGGTGATTTTACTCATTCTTCAAAATGTCAGAAAATTTATCAGATTCAGCAATCAGATTTTTTAAGTGATGGGTTTCTATTTTGGTGAGAGTTTGGAAATTTTTATTAACTTGGTGTAATTTTTAAAAATTTAAAGGGCTTAAGTAATAAAAATAATATTTTTACTTAAAAACCCCAATTTTGCAAAAAATCACATATATATATATATATTTCGATTTACGAAAAAGTCATTTCCATGAACCCCAATTCTCATTGTGCTCCATATGGGAGTCTATATTGTTATTTGTTGTGCTAGGTAGAGGTTGGGGAGACAATAG
Source organism: Viscum album (assembly GCA_963277665.1). Lineage (NCBI taxonomy): Eukaryota > Viridiplantae > Streptophyta > Magnoliopsida > Santalales > Viscaceae > Viscum > Viscum album. The sequence continues at coordinate 1,181,141,568 of OY728120.1, forward strand.
TTCCTAGTCTGTATGTGGTGAAGAGAACAATAGTGAAATCTAATCTTGTTCATGAGAAGATTAAAGTAGCGTAGGTTGGACAAAAGTCTTATGTTGATCACCGACGGAGGCCCTTAGAGTTCGAGGATGGAGGCCATGTGTTCTTGAGAGTCTCTTCTCGACGTGAGCAGCAGAGGTTTGGTAGGGGTAAGATTCTTCTCATATTTATTGGTCCCTTTAGGAACTCAGTGAAAGTTAGTGAGGTGGCATATTGGTTGTTGTTTCCACCATGAATAGACCAGATCCACAATTTCTTCCATGTCTCTTAGCTCTAACAATTTCTTTAAGATGATTCTCATTTCATTGACTAGGGAGAGTTGGACATAAAGGATGACGCGATGTTTGTGAAGTGGCTAGTAGTTACCCAAGATCATCGAGAGAAGTTTTTTTGTGGGAGGAAAAATCCCTTGGTTCGTATGTTGTGGAGAAATGTTGTCTTAGAGTAGAGTAATTAGGAGCATGAGACGCAGATACGTTCCCAACACCTATAGTTGTTTTGAGTTTTCTTTTCTTTTTTTGTTTTGTGGTATGATGTTTGGAACTTCTCGTTTTATCATATGAGTTGTTTTCTATGATATGTGGTGTGTGATAAATCTTTTGACAAATGAAAAAGGGGAGGACCTGATTCATAATCAAGACTCATTATACTTTGACATGATTGAAACTGTGTGGGTGAGTCAATGCTTCCCAAAGCAGAGAGTGTCTTGACATGGAAGATGAGAATCCATAATTTATGTGCTTGGTTAGTTCAGTGCTATGCGTTGGTTGTAACAGTTTTTGGATTGGGCTTTGTGGAGGTTTAATGGTTGTGTGGTTGTGAAAAATGTGGTGGTTTTTAGCTGATATAAGATGTTTGGTGTTTTTCCCGATGAGAGGTAGTTTTGTAGTGGCTTTGTGGGGCGTTTGTGGGAATTTTGGTTGGAGAACTTGGATAGTGGAAGCATTTGAGGTGTGACAAGAACCTTGAGTGGTATCTCACAGGGTAGTTTCTTTGACCCTTTTCTTTTCTTCAGGTTTGGTTTTAATTCTTGAAGATGAGAATCATTTGTGAGGCATATGATGTAATGATCTATATCCTCCTAGTCCATTACTTTTCTAGTTTAAGGCGATCATAGGTGTTCAGAGGAGGATAGATGAGGTTAGGTGGAGTTAGAGCTACAACACAACTACATCAATATTTTTACGCTGTAAAATAGGGATTTATGGTGTAAGATAGTTATTTATGACTTGATTGACCAGATGTTTTATGACTTGTGTTTGGTCAGGGGCTAGGCGTGAAATGTTTTTACACCATAAAAAATTGTTTGACACCTTAAGTTAATTCCATCCCAAAGCACCATGTTTTTTTATGGAAAAAATATTTTATGGCCTAACTGTTAGTTTTTCAGCATGTGTTAAATGGAATCATGGATTTTACACTATAAGAGTGTTGTTTAATCCATAATTTGGGAGATTTTTGGTTGTAAATAGGTTATTTTGAGGATTCTCCACCCATTTTGTTGTCACATATCCCTCTCATTTTTGGAGGAACCCTAGGTGATTTTGGAGGATCTTCCACCCCACCTCTTTCTTTGATCTTTGAGTTTTAATGGATTCTTGTTGCCCATACATGGTGAGTTATATTTCTCTTCCCCATGGCTTCCCTTCCATTCTTCTTTGTAGATACACTGGGGTGGTGTGGTTTTTGGTTTTGGGTGTTTGAGGGTTGTGTTTTTATGATCCTTGGGTGCGGTGTAGGTTGATCCGCAGTTTTCCCACTCGCAGTTGTGGTTTGTGGGAGTTTCTTCTTCACCCTGCAGTCCACAACGAGTAGCAAAGCTTCTTTGAGGTGGGGTTTCCCTTATTTATCTTTATTGTATATTATGTGGGAGGGTTTATTTTTTTTATCATCGTGGAATATAGTTTCCATTAACTTTATGAAGATAAAGAATGGTTTAATTGAAATTGAAGAGAAAGGGGTTCCTATCGTATGCTTTTACACCTTTGATATTATTACGATGTTGTGTTTGTATGGTCTGAATAACATACCAAAAATCATGGTTATTGGGAGCCTTTTATTGTTGGTCCCAGGCATAGTAGAAGCGTGCGATGGTGGATGAAATATTAAAATTTATTTTATTAATAATTGTGTGAATCCAAGAGAGAGGATCATGCACTAATTTTTTTAATTAATTTATTTAATATTTGAAGAAATAAATACCTGATCTTAGGAACTTTCATCCTTGGTGGATGTTGATTATCTGAAAATTCCCTTTCATATTAACTTTTTTGTATTGTTAATATCTAATGATTGAATCCCTCTAGTGGTGATCTACACGTGCTCTAATGTTCTCCAAGAAACACCTCTTGATCTCCAGGTGCTAACACGGAAAGTCGAATATCTTTTGTTGTTCATTATTGATCGCTTGTTCTTCAGTCTTGAAGAAATCAATATTGTGCTTGTCATTATTGAGAGGGAGAGAGAAGGAGGAGTTGAGAGAGAATTCATTGTGAGCAACAATTCTCTATTCTCAATTTTTGGATGCATCAAACAATAGACACATCTTCCTATTTATAGAGTTAGGATTTAAGTTAAAATATTATTTAATTGTGTTCCATATATTAGATGACATTTATTAGCTTTAATAAACCCCATTACACATAATATTAATTACATTATTAATATTTTTGTGTCGTGCACCATCTTGCACAATACCAAATATCATTTAACCATCTTATTAATTAATATTTTTCACCGAACACGGTCTTGGTCAGTTTGAACTCCTCTTTCATTTATTAAACACCCGAATAAAAATTTTATTCATAAATAAATATTTCATTTACATACTAGAGAATAAATATTAATTAAATATTCAAAAAAATATATTTTTATTCACATGATGACAAATTAATATTTATTTAATTTATGTGGTCAATATAACTTGAATTAAATTATTCATCAGATTTGAGAATAATATTAATTACATTAATTAAACTCAAATAGAATTTAATTGAGATAAACAAAAGGATTTAGCGTGTGACCCTTTAAGATTCTTTCTCGTTGGCGATAGAGGCCTTTCCTAATGTCAAAGATTATTGTATAGTAATGGGTCAAGGCACCTAAGAGAAATAACATAATTTCGCAGCATCAATAACCACATACAGACACTCACTGTGTTATATAATCCCCTTTTCACAATATCTATTCAAGCAGGTTTTACAATGGTTTCATCAACCTATTTACTCGATATGTCATTTTTGACTATCTAAAATAAACACAATATTACATCATAACCATTAAATTTAATGAGATGGTTCTGTTCCAATCAAAGGGATGCGATATTTTCTTCCCTAAATATGGAATGGAAAAATATTTCCTCAACTTATCCATTAATGACTTGTTAATTGTGATTCACCCAACGTACCCTAGTTCTTGACAACATATAGAACGACATTATTGGCCAATAAATCAATGTGTGCAAGTCATGACAAACATTAATGATAATCTTAAAGTCTAAGGACCATTAAAAATGCTTCTATATTGGATATTCGATAAAAAAACATTCGGAATTCCTACTAGTGGGTCTTTTCTCATAATCTCACATCTTGCATACTACTAAGTGTGAAAATCATGATAAGAAGCCTCATTCGATTATGAGAAGTCATACCTGATGGTCTAAATACCACATGTCCCATCATAGTATGTTATCCAACCCTAGAACTATATTAATATTATTTTCCTAGTTCTTAAAGGTTCTCATCATAGTGTGAAACATCTATAATGTTGTAAAGACCCGGAAATTTCAAGGAAATTTTTTTCTTAAATACTTTGGAATTTTACGAGTCTATGGATTCTGATGGCACTTGATTTTGAGGTCCGGTGTTCCCGAAATCGATTTACAAAGTTTAGCTTAGGTACGTTCAGTAAACGAACGAGCGGGTTTTTATATCTTTTGAACCAGTGCTCGGAATTGAAATCTGGGTGCACCGATGAACTCGTAGTGCCAGTAATTGCTTAAGGGGACCTTTACCGCAGTTGCATTTTAAGCGGGTTGAGAATTATTTTTTTGGGGTTTAATTAAGAAGTAAATAAAATTGTTTGTACAATTTTATTTTGTTATCCTTGGAAGTTAAACCCTTCCATGGGAAGTTGTTGGTGGGGCCCACAACCACCCAACTTCCCATGTGTGGTTATAAAGGAGGTGGGGCCCACACAAGCCCCAACCTTATAACTTCCCATAACCCTCTTTACACTCTACATAACTCTCATAAACTACCCCCATTAAACTTGACAACTCTCCCTTATTTAAGAGAGTTCTCACCTCCTCCTCTCTCCCTCATCAACTCTTGTCAACACATTAATTTAATAAATTCAACCACATCAATTAATTAAAGGAAGTGGTTTGAATTTGAATTTTAAATTGCTTGTGATAATAAAATAATAGGAGAAGCCTATTATTTTATTTTTGGGGAGGACTTTCGTTGTGTGAAGGAAGATTGGGGAGAGCTCTTGAGATTTTGGAAGAACACCAGTCCTCTGACGAAGAATGGCGTCTCCTTCGATGAAGAACACCGGTTCCATGAAGAACGACAATGCACCTTCCATTCTCTTCTCTACGACAAGAGAGGAGACACCGCTTCCTCCTCGGGCACACACCAACGACGTCTACGAAACCTCACCCTGTGACGCCATCCTCTGCGACGCCCGACATGCGAAATCAGTTATTCGAGGTAGGGGTTTATTCTTGAAAGTGAATGTTTTTGTACCACCGGGCTTCATTGGAAACCGTTGTTTATATACGGACAATTTCTATCGATTAATGCGGAGGGTGCGGGCTGAGCGAACATGGCCCGAAGACCCTCAGTTTGATCTTGTTTATTTTGTTGGAATCGGCGGAGGAAGCACGGTGTCGTCATGTCGTACCGGGAACGCAGCGGAGAAAGCTGGCGATGTCGCACCGGCTATGCGGGAAAAACCGTGGCCCGCTTCGGCGGAAGAACCGGCCGGCCTATCGGTCGGCCAGGCGAAGGGGAGTCGCGGCGCCAGGAGGGCGCCGTGCCGGAGAACCAGCCAGTCGTCGTCCGGCCGAGCAGAGCAGGTTTGTAGTGCCAGGAGGGCGCCACACCGGAAGAACCTGCGGCCCGCCCATGTGGTCCACTTGCGCTAGAAGGCCGGCCAGCCTAGCCAGCCGGTTTGGGGAAGGGCGGTGCCGCCGGTTCGGACAGTCGGGGGCTGCGCCCCCACCTCGGACCGCTCGGCCTTCGGGATGAGCTGATCGACCAACTGGACGAGCCATCTGGACCGCACCGGGCTGTGCCCTGTCGGGCCACGATAGGACGGGCCAAGCCGGGCCGCGCCAGGCCGCGCTAGGCCTCGCCAGGCCGCGCCGGGCCGTGCCGTGCCCCGTCGGGCCGGGCCACGCCACTTCAGGCCGGGCCGCGCCCTTCGGGCCAAGCTAAGTTTTTCCATAGGACCGGTCTAACACCCCTACTGGGTCGGACCCATCAAACTGGGTTAACCTGACCCATGGGCTCACTGGGCTAAACGGGCCGGGCCCGTTATTCACTTAAACATGAATAACTTAAAGACCGCGCATCCGATCGATGCGCTGTCTGCGGCACTAGGACTCTTTCGACGAGGAGGTCCTTTTGAGATAATATAAGTGAGATTTGGAAAACTTTGGTAAACGGTCGGGTTTGGAACGAGCATATATCCAACCAGACCCCTGGAACGGAAAAGCCAATATCTCTCAGACCGGGCGTCCGTTTCACGCGCCGTCTGTCGCGTGGAGTTCCTTTTGACGAGATAGAACTTCAGGATACATCAACTCTGGACTTCATGACAGTTTATGTTTTTACCCCTTAACTCAGGAGCAGACCCTCCTGGAATCGAGCACGCTGTGTGCGGGAACCCTAGAGCTGGCTGCGACTGCGACGACGATGATAGTTGTACTTGGATCCTTCATGGGTTCAGTAGGGAGGATGACTGTACTTGGATCCTCCGTGGGTTCGGCAGCGATGACGACTGTAATTGGATCCTATGTGGGTTCAGCAGCGATGGTTACTGTACTTGGATCCTACGTGGGTTCGACAGCGATGGTTACTGTACTTGGATCCTATGTGGGTTCGGCAACGATGAATTCTGTACTTGGATCCTACGTGGGTTCAATAGAGGAGATGATTCAGAGGCTACATGTAATCATCTCTACCTCTCTTCGTAAGTAGTATACATGTGTGAGCTGAGTCATGTATTTCAATCATTATCATTGGTATGATTGACTTCTTTCCTGTGTGGACTGGTTGTGCTTGGGCTCGGAAGTTGGAGTCGTACTGAGATTGATGACTTAGGTATATGTATAGGCATATACCTAAGTAGAGTTGTTTGATAATTCGCGTTTGTATCTTTCCTTTTTGGTTTATCCTTTGTGGATTCTGGGAGACCTTTAAGGGTCTCGGGGTCCCTACTGAGTATCGTTATACTCACCTCTGCATGGGCATTGCCCGCACTACGTTGTGTTGGTTGCAGACGAAGGAAATCACTGATCGTGGTCGAGGCTTGTGGAGCTGGACAGTATCCAGATGTGGAACACCTGGTGGGACATACACGGAGCAGACGGATGGGCCCGAGGTACCGACAAGACTATCTGTACCCACCCTTCAGGTGGGATTCCCGGTGGACGACTCGGTGGTTGCTGCATTACTTTTCTACTGTTGCACTTTATTTCTCAGTTGTACTATACTCCTAGTTGGTTTTGTATATTGGCCCATTTACTTTCCAACACTTACTTTTTTACTCAGTTTACTTTGTGTTTACTCCATCTTGCGCACTCTGTTGTGTTTTTTTACTTATATAAAGGTAATGTCTTCCATTTTATCGGGATTTACGCCTTTGGTGCTAGTCGCCAGCCCCTGGCCTATGGAAGGCGGGCTTGGGGTAGTCACGACACGGGCCCCGAGGATAGGTCATGACATATGTTATCAATGTGACAATATTCTAGGACATTATTACATTAAAACCATGAATAAATAATGAACAATATGTAAAAAGATGTTAAATTAATATTAAATACATCAAATATACATAAAATCAAAGTAAAAGAAGTTTTCAATAGGACACCAACTCTAAAAAACTTTCACTTGACTAGATCCAACTGCCAACGACTTTCAGTATTCTAGAACTCACATGATAATCATGTTTCTGTTGAGTTAAGGCTTTAGTCAAGGGGTCTTTCATGTTGTCTCCTATGGAAATATTTCTCCCTGCAACCTATCCTCTCTGTGAAAAATCTCTCAATATTTAATACTCTTGAATTATGTGCTTCTTCTTTTGATGTGTCCTTGGGTATTTTATGAGAGCCACCACTATATTATTATCACAATATTGTGTGATAGGATCTTTACTACTAGGTACCACATCAATATCTTGGATGAAGTTTTTCATCCATACTACTTCCTCAGTTTCCTCAAAAGTCGCAATATACTCAGAATCTACAATAGAATCTACGACCACTGCCTACTTTGCGATCTTCCATCTCACAAAACCTCCATTATAAGTGAAGATGTATCCCATTTATGACTTCATGTAATATTGATCAGTTAGGAAACTAGCATCAGCATATCCTCTGATGACTAGTTCTTCATATCCTCTATAAAACTGAATTATATCCTCTGTATGCCTTAGATACTTAAGGATAGTCTAAAATTCCATCCAATGACAGTCACCTAGATCATATTGATATCTTCCTACAGCACTCAATGCATAGGAAACATCTAGCCTAGTACATAACACATCATTCATGACATACCCAATAAATGATATGTATGGAATCCTTTCCATTATATTTATTTCACCATGTTTCCTAGGACACATTTTCCTAGAAGTATGAATGCTATGTGATTCTAGAAGCAATATCCTCTAGGATTGTTCCATACTTAATCTCCTTAGTATCTTATCAATGTATAAACTTTGACTTAGGACTAAAAGTCCTTTGGATCTATCCTGATGGATCATGATCCGAAGAATATATGCTATTTCTCCTATTCCCTTCACGGAGAAGCATTTATTCAACCACATCTCAACAGACTGTATAACTGGTATTTCATTTTCTATGAGTAGTATGTCATCAAAATTTAATATTAGTAAAATGACATCACTACCACCAAACTATTGTATACACAAGGCTTACACTCATTATTTATGAAACCAAATTTTGTTACAGCCTCATCAAAATGAATGTTTCATGACCGAGATGCTTTATTTAATCCATAAATGGATTTTTATCAATTTTCATATCTTATTAGCATCCTTTGGAGTCACAAGCCCTTCAGTTTGTTTCATAAAGACATATTTTTGAAGGTTCCCATTAAAAAATGATGTTTTGACATCCATTTTCGAAGTATCATAGTCATGGTAATACACAATGGAAAGTAAAATTGCGTTGGATTTTAGCATTGAAACTGGTGAAAATGTATTCTTTATAGTTAATTCCTTAAAGATGTTTAAAACCTTTTTTAACCAGTCGTGCCTTATAGGTGCTAACTTGTTCTTTCATGTCCAGTTTCTTCTTGAATAACCATTTTCAACCAACATGATTTACATCCACTGGAGGATCTACCAAAATACCTACTTGGTATTGGTATATGGAATTCATTTTATAATTCATGGCTTCTTACCACTTGGCAACATCTGTGACACTTACTACTTCCTTGTAGGTTATATGATCATTATTATCAACTAATAATGAGTCACCATCCTTGGTGACTAGAAAACCATAACATTATGGTTATCTAATATATCTTGTACTCCTATGTAGTCCTTGTGTCTCTAGAACAATTTTATCTTCCATGGGGATTTATGGAATCTATTCCTATACCAAATCTTGTGTACCTTGAGCCACAAATTCATCAAAGTCTATCCCACTCCCACTATATCTTTTAGATATCTGATCCATATCATGGAATATGAAATGTATTACCACTATAAACTTTTTTTATGAAGGGTTGTATATTTAATATCCCCTTGTTTCATTGGGGTATCATATAAAGGTACACTTTGTGCCTCTCGGTTCATGTTTTTTACTTGAAAAGGCCTTAACAAATTCTTCTCTTCCCCACATATGTAAATTCAATAACAAGGTTTTTATTCCACTCTGAAATTCATATGTAATTCCATTTATTGATTTATTTGGTACTTGGTTTAATATATGTTTTACAATTTATAATCTGTATCCACAAAAGGATAATGGAAGACTCACATAACTCATCATTTATCTCACCATGTCTAATAAGGTGTGGTTCCTCCTTTCACTTATACAATTCCACTAAGGTGTATAAGGAGGAGCGAGTTGTGATAATATCCCAAACTCTCATAAGTGATCAATGAATTCTTGATTAAGATATCCTCTACCACAGTATGAGTGGGGTTTCTTAATCTTATTACCAAGATGGTTCTCAACTTGATTATTGTATTCCATCAATTTTTCAAAATAATTCAACTTATACCTCATCTAGTAGACATATCCATATCTACTAAAATCATTAGTAAACATTATTAAGTATGAGTACCCACCCCTTACTTCAATAAGAAATGGTCCAAACACATTGGTGTGAAATAATTCAAGAATCTCTATTGTCCTTTCACCTTTCCCACTAAATGGAGATTTGATTATTTTACCTTGTAAATATTTGAGATATACACCAAGTGGTTTTAGTTAAAAAAAATATAAATATCCATCTTGATGTAATTTAGTAAAGCACTTTTCATTTACATGGCATGGATGGTGATTCCAAAGTTGTGTGTGGTATGATTCATGTGAATTAACTTCATTATTGATTTTCATTATTTTTTTCATGTAATCCAACACATAAAGATAGTTATTTAAACGTACCTTACCATAAAAAATGTTATCTTTATAAACTAATAAACATTTATTTCCAAATATGAAAAAAATCCATCTGTATCAAGTTGGATACAATATAATGTTTTTGGTAATAAATGAAACATAATAACAACATTCCAAAAACAATATCATCCTAGTTTAAAACATGTTGTTTTAGTCCTCAATAACTACAATATCAAGTTTATATCTATTTAATTATTGTTGATCTACTTCCCCTAAGTCAACATTTTTGAATATACTTAGTTCTTATCTTTGAATACATATGTGAGCACCACAATAAGTATCTAATTCCCAATTTGTAGAAACAGATAAACTGTAGTCGATAACAAATGAAACTAAATCTTCCCCTTAATTCTTCGGTTGAATGTAGTTTTTTATTCTAGTGGCACTTCTTTCCAAATGGAAAATTGAAAACATCATGTTCCCTTTCTTTCCCTTCTATCTTCCTCATCTAGGAAGGGTGTGAAGAAGCTTTGGGCATAAACCTATTTGCTTTCCCTTTCTGTTTGTTCACCATAAAGAAGGAAGGATTTTCACACTTTATATCATTATCTACTTGGAGAAGAAGAGTGAGAATATATATAAGAGACTTATCAATGTTTTTTATATTAAAATTCAAAGCAAAGCTATAGAATATCCAAGGGAATGATGCTAGAATGAGATCGGTGCCTAGTTCTTTAGGGAGTTTAAACCCTAGAGCCTCTATGTTCTCAATGTAGATAATGAGTTTGAATACATGAGGCCTAATTGAGGAACCCTCCACAAGCTTACTCTGAAATAGTTCTTTGGAAATATCAAACAACTCTAGTCTTTCTCTCTCCTAGTAAATACCACAGAGGTTCCCAAGCATGCTATATGCAACCATGTTTTCATGATACTTTATTATTTCACTAGATATATATGAAATCATCAAACATTGAATGTCAATAAAGTCATTCATATGTTTCTCATAGACTAGTAACTCTTCATAACTCACCACCTAAGTTGGTGGATCTATCTTTTAGGGTTTTAACATGTAATATTTCCATTCATGGCGTAGAACAACCTAAAGGTGTCTGTACCGTTCTTGGAAGTTACTACAAGTTAGGAGGTTGTCTTTATCCAACATTGATTATAGGGATAATGTGGATAATGAGTTTTCCATTTTATTCTATAGTTAAAAATATAATATTACTAATACTTTTATTGATTAAACATTATGTGAGAAATAATATATTAATTGGTTTTATTAAAACTCCCAAAATTTTATAAAGTCCCAATAGCCCTCACCATTGAACTCAGAATGTCTAGTTGCTAAGAAATTCTAGTCATAAAGATCCATATTCCCCTTCGTATAACCCCAACAAGGGTTGGTCAAGATACTTGAAGGTATTTATGTTGGTAGGTATTTTCTAACTATGGCTTGCAACTCCTTGATCTGTTGAGTGGATTTCCCCAATCCAGAAATCATGACTTAGATTTACACAACACTTGCCTCAAAATTAAAAATATTCTAGTAAAGGATACTCTTCTTGATGTAAAATGGTTAATTCTACCCAAGACCTTAATAATAAATTTCCTTATAAAAGTAAGTTTCTCAACAAGGGTTGGCCAAACACTTAGTTCTATTGAGTTTTTTTCCTAATCAAGTAATGGAAGGCCAAGTATGACTTAATATTAGGTTTGAGGAATTTTAATTAATTTTTCATAAATTTTATCATGTTTTATCTATTATATGTATTATTAATATCATGTGGATGCTTCTTAATTAATTAACCATGTTGGATAAAACATTTATGTGTAATTAATTTATTTAATTTATTACGCATAAATTTAATCTTTCTTTATCCTTCACATTTCTTCTTAATATTAAGTGGATGTTACTTAATTAATCTACCATGATGGATAAAACATTTACTCACAATACATTTATTTAAAATTTGTCTTTTCAAATTAATTAATTTATTTATTTTATCGCAGTCTTGTATCCATAAAATAAATAATTTTGTAGAAAAAAATAAATAATTAATTAAATGACCCATTCATGAGATTTATCTAATTGGTGATTTCATAAAGGGACATTAAATCAACCTATAGCCTAGGGGAAATAACTTCATTTTTTGATCTTGGCATGGGTTAAAACATTCCACCTTTACACTTGTGTATCACCTGAGATGGAATCATTATGGTTCCATCTTGAACCACCTCCACCCGCCATAGGATACTCCATTAATTACATGTATTTATGACTCATGTGTAGGTGATCGGAACCAAATAATTGGTTAAAAGGGGATCACATAAATATCCTTAGACACACTGGCCCTGCATAATAATGGAGGGAGGGATGACACACATGTCATCATATTTAATTTAATAATAAATAATTTCAATCTCATGCAATAAATTAAATTAAAACATTCAATGCATACATCGGTTTTGCTAAAGGTCATGAAAGATCATACATAGAATGAATATGAAAACGTAATTTGATAGCCATCATTTCATTATTCATTCTTTTTTATTTAAGATGAATGTGATTTAATTAATTAATTATTTATTTATTTATTTAATTCTGTTTAATATTAATGATCATTCAAACTTAATTAGAGATACTCATCATTTATTTCATTCATGGAAATTAATTGTAAAACCAATAATTACATATTGATTACAATAAATTAATTGACAATTTAATATTAATTAAAAATATTATTAAATTTTCAACCACATATTGGTGTTCCAATAAATAAAATAAGGTTTTAAATCTACAATTTTAAATTTAATGTATTTTTTTTAATTCTGTCATTTAGTGAGAGACTACACTGTGTGTACAATCTAATTACATGCCATGTACTTTGGATTCCATGTATCTAAGTCACACATCTGAGGCTTCATCATGTTAACTCGGTTGGACTAAATATAATGTATAAGCCAACTACACACAATGTATCCACTTACTATGTGCCAAGTTGGCCTGGTCAACACATAATTTACAATAAATGCACCGTGTGTAATTAACTACTCGGTGCATCCAAGTTAAATGTGCATGGGTACATGATGTGTGATCTCACTACACACCATGTAACCCATTTTTACCGACCAGAGATTGAGAACTCCCCGATAGAATCTCTGGTTGTTCTTGATCTGTTCCTAAAACATTAAGAAAATGAAACACTGAATGAACATGATTAATATTTTAATAACATGTTAATTCAAATTAGATTAAAGAAAGAAGAACATGAAATGAAAATATAACCACAATTACACATAGATCAACAATCAAATAAATAATTATAAATTTAGACGTTACCACTCAAATATCACTTATTGGTTCAGATAATAGTGGAAGCATGTGGTGGTGGGATATATATTAAAATTTCTTTTAATAATCATTACTCGAAACCAAGAGTGCGGATATTTCACATCAAATTTATAATTAATTTATTTTATATTTAAATAAATAAATACCTGGGCTTAAGAAATTTATTCATTGGTGAATTTTGATTATCCAAAAAGACCCTCTTAGATTACCTTCATTACACTTTGAGGATCCAAGTATAGAATCCATCTAGTGGGGATCCACGCGTGCTCCTATAACCTTTGAGCAACACCTCTTGATTTTCTGATGCTAGTTCAGCGAGTCGAATGTCTTATGTTATTCATTCTTGATCACTCATTCTTTGTTCTTGAAGAAATCACTATTTCACTTCTCATTCTTGAGAGGGATAGATAAGTAGGGTTTGAGAGAGAATTCATTATGCACAATAATTATCTATTCTCAATTTTTGGATACACTACACAATAGACATAGATTTCTATTTATAGATTTAGTATTTAACTGAAAATGTTATTTAATTTCATGCCGACCATTAAATAACATTTATTACCTTTAATAAAACCCATTCCGCATAATAATAATTGTATTTATTTTGTGTCGCAGGTCATATTTCACAATAAAAAAATTATTTAAATGAATTGTTAATTAATATTTGTCACCGAACATAGTCTTGGTCCATTCAAACTCCTCTTGCATTTATTGAACACCCAAATAAAAATTTGATTCATTAATAAGTATTTTAATCACATATCAGTGAATAAATATTTATTAAATATTCAATAAATTAAATAAATAAATTTTTATTCTCATGTTGACAAATAATTATTTATTTAATTTATGCGATCAATATAACATGAATAAAATTATTCTTCAAAAATTTGAATAATATTTATTCCATTAATTAAACTAAAATATAATTTAATCAAGATCAACAAAAAACATAGTTCATGGACCTCTAGGATTCTTTCTCATTGGCATTAGTCGGGCTTGCCTAAAGTCCAAGATTACTATTTAGCAACAGGTCAGGGCACCCAAGAGAAAGAACTTAATGTCTCAACATCAATAACCACATATGAATGATCACTATGAAATATAATCTCTTTGTCACAATATCTTATCAAGAAGGTTTCACGTCCGTGTCATCAAACTATTAACTTGATACATCTTTATTTTACTATCTGAAATAAAAACATCATTACACCATGACCATGGAATTTAATGCAATGGTTCTATTATAATCAGAGGGTTGAGATGTATGCTTCCATAAATATGTAAGGTACAAATCCTTATTTGACTTATCCATTAATGACATGTCAATAGTGACACACCCAACGTACCCTACATCCCACCAACATCTGGCATGATCGTTTAGGTCAATAAATATAAGTGCATGAATCATGAAATGCATTAATGATAGTCATAAATTATAAGGACCAACATACACAATTACAAATAGAAATATCCAATGAAACTTAAACATGATGAATTCCTACTAGAAAATATATTCTCATAATCTCCCATCACGGAGATTACCAAATGAAAACTTCTAGAGAAGAAGCCCCATCCTCTTACGGGCACTCATACCTGATGGTCTAAATAATATGTGTCCCATCATAAGATGTTATCTAACTATAGAACTATATTAACAATATTGTCATAGCACTTCAAGGTTCTCATCATAGTGGAGAACTTATGTGACCTTATAAATGGGACAATAAAATATGACATTATTCAATTAAATCCATCTAAAAACAATGAAAAATATGTAATAATAGATTAATTAACATTCAATACATAAAATATATATGTAAAAAAGTATAATCAGTTGGTACTAGGACACCAACTCTAACATTTCTTAAATTGTAGTTGTTATGATGTGGAAACCTTGTTAGGAGTTTTTTGGATTTCACTATAAATGGAAATTGGTAAACCACATATATTTGGTTAATAAAATGGTTTCCCTGAGATTTATGGATTGTGTGATAATGCCCCTAAAATAAAGAAGTGAAATTGATAAAAATCCCCTTTCTAAATCTATAAAACGTTTTGTGATGTGTTGTGATGTTTGGGTGTGCTTTTGGGTGGAAATATGTGGTTTTTTCATGTGGGGATGATGGGTTTATGAAGTCGAGTTATGGGGAAACGATGTGATGGGTTTGTATAGTTGTGTTATGGGGTGGTGATATGATGGGATTGTGAGCTTGTGTTGTGGGCTGAAGATGTGTGGTTGTGATACAAGATGATGATTTGGGGTTATTTTATGTGGCAGATGATATGAGAATGATTGTCTTATTCTAATTTCTTGGGTAGTATTGGAATTAAATGAAATATTGGCATTGAAATGGATTGGGCTGGTTTGGTTAATGAAATGGAAATGGTTAATGAACAAATTAAAATGGGAAGTGTGGTTAAATGTTGTTGATGATAAATAATGGAAGGAATGAGATGTTTAAATGAAATTGGATCAACCTATAATGAAAAGTGAGAAATATCTTGTGGATTGTCTTTGTTTTTTGGATTTCATCATTTATAGGTGGTAGGGAAAGTGGGGATGTAGTGAGTTTGTGAATCTTTATTGTGGACCCATAGGTTGGGCTTGTGTATGTGGCTATATATATACCAAATGTGTTTTTATATTTATATTCTCACTTCACTCGCATCGAGCACTATGTGTTGACAACTATACATTTTACAAGGGGTGTTTTTTCCAACATTCTAGTGATGCGAATGGATGGATGGCTACCCTATCTTTCCTGATCTCTCTTCCAGGAGAGTTGATATACACATGATATGATTTTAAGAGGTTTGATAGTGCACTGGGTGATGGTCCAGGTGTATTTGGGTGAGATGTTATGTGATCATGATATGGGGTGGTGTCCCAAGTGTCTTCGAGTGAGATGTGCTGAGACTCTGCTTTGGGACAGTGGTGTTTGTTATACATAAGAGATACAAGCATTAGGACATGTGATGTTAGGGTGTGAGAGAAGGAAATCAGTGGGAAAGTGGTGTGGGGTACCCTTCAACGATATGATTCATACCATGTTATTGTACTTGTATTGAATAATTTGGTGAGTGTTCCTTTGTGAGGATGGGGATTGGTTAGTGGAACAGTTAAAGTGCTGTTTGGTTCTATTTTTTTCTCATGGGTGCATTATTATGCTTCTTTCACATGTGCATGATATACTTTTGATACCCTATTGAGTATTCTTGTATTCTCACCCAACATATATAAACTAATTTTCAGGTTTCCAAGTGGATTATGTGGACCGTACTGAACACTACTAGATCAAACTTTTGGATAGTTGTTGTGTCATTGCTTTATATTTTTTGGGTATTTACTTTTAGAGACTTTTATTTGTATCAATTTTATTATACATGGATTTTAGGATTATTTTTGGCATTATTTTTATTCTATATCCTAGATTTACATGTTGTTAATACATCCTATCTCTTGATCTTGTTTTATTATAGAGCGCAATGCCTCCCATTTATTAAAATTTTATACCCTTGATGTTATTCGCTAACCTAGGGCTTACTAGAGGCAGGACTTAGGGGTCATTTTCTCTCTCCCTTCATTGTGATATCTTTGGTGTGATGGTGTCATGACATCATGTCTATATTTTTTTTTAAATTAATTAATTTATATTTAAAAATTATGAGGACATAATTTATTTAAGGTGTAGATGAGATTTAAGATCCTTTAAAATGCGTTTTATTTTTTATAAATTATGTCACATGTTACACCCAATATAAAAAAACCTCAAAATATTAATAATACATTACTAATAAAGATATTATAAACACTAATATAGTACCTTTAGAAGGTAAATAATTAATATGAGTTAATATTGAAAAGGTTATATTCAGTAAAAGTTATTTTCTATATATTGTATATTTTATTTTAAAAATATTATATTTAAAAATTTTAGAATTTAAATTTTATAAAGTAAAATTAATTTTTCAATTCCTCACAACAAAATTATATTAGTATATATTTTTGAGTTTTTTATAAAATAAATGTTTTTTAGGAAAATATTGAATAATAAAATTTTTACCAAAACTGTGGCTTTTATCACATTATCAATATATGTGCATGGCCTGAAATTTTATAAAATATTTTAATTTATCAAATATATATTTATATATATATATTAATGTTCTAAATATGAAATATAAAATCTTATGATAAAATTATGAATTCTATTTTTAATAATTTAGGACATAGTAACATTTTATTAGCATTTGAAAATAGTTTTCTTTTTATATTTTAGTTAAACCTTTTCATGGAAAAAATTTATTTTGGATTTCTTTTAAAGCCACATACGTTTAATTTTTTTTATAATAAATTAAACACTATCTTGAAAATTATTAAACAAAAAATTTATCTTATAAGTAAGTTTTATGTTAAAAAAACTTTTATTTTAAAATAATTTTTATGTGTTTTGTGTGTTTAATTTTGTAAAATAGTACCTTTTTTCAGGTACATCCCTCTTTGAGTTTTTTCATTTGAGACTTGGTGGGTGAGACTTTGTTGTGGAAATGACTTAAATTCCATTTATGTATATTTTTTTGAATTAATGGAGTCCAGATATAAATGTGTTAAATGAGTTTAAGAGGGTTTTCCATGCTTTGGAAGGCTTCGACGGTTGTTCAGATTCTTTCTATAGAAAATAGGATAAAGGTTTCCTATAGAGAAATTAATGTCGTGTAATGAAGTTACACAACATTTAACTATTTCTAGGAACAATCCATGAGATTTTTTCAGGACGTGAGATGAATACATGTTGTGCAGACATTACACATCGTTTAATGTTCAGGAAGTATTAAATATAACATAAGGTGATGCATTTTTCAGTGTAACCTTTTTAAAAGGAATACATGATGTGTAAATGAATTACATGATGTGTATTTATCATGATTAGTTGTTTTAAATGTGTCGTGCATTGGATATTTTTCTTATTCTCACATGTATCTTTCCTCTCTCGACCCTAGGGAAGTTTATAGTCAATTTTGGAGAACCTCTCTTGATTTTTGATGTACCAATCACACATCTAATACCTGGTAAGTGGTTTTGGTTTGGTTTCCCCTTTTTTACCTTTGTTCTTTAGCCGTTATGGTCTATTAGTTTTACTGTGATCATTGTTGGTTTTCCTCTTTTTTTGTTACGATCTAGTAACCTTCTTGTATTCATCTACACCTTCATTCTTGGGGATAATCATAAAAGAAGAATTGGTTGATCATCATTTAATGGTAGGGGGTCTAAAACATAACCCTATGGTTTTATTTTTTTCAATTATGTGGAATATTAAAATTATACCAACATATCATGCACCAAATAAATTAAATGATGAATTATATTAATACTTAGAATCCCTTTGGATTCAATTGGTTACTGACCTGAATTGTGGATACTGTTCGGGTGAGAAAACCCTTGATTATAAATTAAGTTTTAATGGATTAAAGTGTGTTTATCATGACATGGGATTTGGGTGTTTCTTGAAATAGATTCACCTTGGTTTGGCCTGATTATTGAGATGATTGGATTGTTATTGGTCACAAAAAACTGATAAATGAAATGTGTAATTAAAAGATAAATAATAATTTTTATAATTAACCATTTAGCCTTATGATGTGATATGGTGATATCCTTGTTTCTATGAGATGTGTTCTGATTTTTATGCCATAATGCTTATATGGGTGATTGGCCTAGTTTGATTGTTATAATTCTTTTATGGGGAATTGGATCAGTTTACATGCTAAAATGATCATATACATGGATATTCCCCGAGGCATGCTAAAAATCTTATATAGTAGGCTATTCCCCGTGACACAGGTTTAAATGCTTATATATTGGGCTTAGCCCTAATACATGATGGAATGCTTATATATTGGGCTTGGACATGACACATGATGAGATGATTATATACCAGGCTCATTCCCAATTAAATTCTAAAATGCTTATATAATGGGTTTTGTCCCAAATTTGTGTGATTCATATCATGGATATATGGTTATGTTTGGCATGGTTTTGATACATTATCACATACCTTATGGCATGGAACTGAGGTAGGTTATGTTTTACCAAGGTAATATGGTTTTGATTATCATGGTTGTGATATGTGCTCAGAGATATTCTGGCATGGTGCTGAAGAAGGTTGGTGTCATATTAATTTAATTTTTTAATTAATTAATACACTTTTTACTGTATTAATGAATGCACTTATTATTAGACTGGTTATTTTTAGACAAGGTGGTGTTGAACTATTGATTTATACTCACAGCCTATTCAGGTAGTCATTTGGTACTAGAGAATATTACCTGGATGCGGGATTGGATAAGGTAAGGAGACCTTGAAGTTGATTGTTTCATGTTGGATGGGATGAAGTTTTGAGATGGGACCTACATGGGGTTCTTGACTAAGGACTTTTGATTATTTATTTGAGTATGCTAGGATTTTATTTGTATTACTTATAACATGAATTTTAGTTACATTCCAACACATCATTACATTATTCCCTTATTATTTGATTGGATTATCGATTTGGATTGTACTATTTAGTTTTCTGTTGTATTCTATCATTTCCATTATTTCTGCACAATGATATTTATTTTTTATTTTTATATGATTATTCCACTATTTTTTAACTCTATAACCAAGGGTTATAGTCCCTCCACTATATATATCACAACCACACTGCTAGTAAGAAAACTCTGGAGTATGGGGAGATGCACTTGATGTATCGTAACCAACCCGTTTCAGCTTTGTGAGTGAGTGCCGAATCAAGGGACGTCACAATGTTGCATTAGAGGAGGTGGGTCAAATATCTATAGTCTTTTGACTTCTAGTTGTCCTAAAAACAAATAAAGGTCAACGTCTTTGTTGATGATTTGAGCCAAAAGATGCAGGAAGAGGTAGTACGAGAGTCTAGAGATGAGGGGAAGGTGATAACCCTATTTTCAGACATTCATCTAGAAGTTAAGGAGTTTTAGGGGCGAGTAGCTCTAACTTTGACATCTATTATACCCATTAATTTGGACCAAATAAAGAATGATCCATTATCTAATACTTAGGGATTAGTTCTAAGAGAAAACTTATAATGTGGTGAGACACCATCAAGATGGTCTCTTGGTAGTAGAAATTCTCTTCTTTTATGTGGTCAAGTATGGGTTCTTACGGGGTTGTGTGAGGAGATGATGAGAGAGTTTTAGGCTTCCTGATAGGAAGTACATTCTAGTTTGAGAAAGATGTATCATTATTTCCATAGACATTATTAGTGTTCAACAATGAAGAATGGGGTATAAGTCTTTATGGCATGATGTTTCACTTGTCGGCAGGTGAAAGAAGAGCATCAGAGTCCAGTTGGGATTTTGTAGCCTTTATCCCTACCTATGTGGAAATTATATGAGGTAACTATGGATTTTGTGATACTATTACAAAAGAAATCCCATAATAATGATGATTTATGGGTGATTTTGGATCAAATGATGAAGTTATCCCACTCTTTTCTTATT
Organism: Viscum album; assembly: GCA_963277665.1. Taxonomy (NCBI): domain Eukaryota; kingdom Viridiplantae; phylum Streptophyta; class Magnoliopsida; order Santalales; family Viscaceae; genus Viscum; species Viscum album. The sequence goes on from OY728120.1 coordinate 1,181,162,313, forward strand.
AGGGAGACCTTTATAGTTGATGTTGTGTGAGGTATTTACGTTCATGAGGTAATTATGTTGAATGGTGTTTTGAGAAGTATAATTATAGATATAGGTCCTCATTTAACATCATGTTTTTAGAAGGGTCTTTAGAAGGATATGGGAATACATGTTCTTTAAAGTATAGACTACCATCCTCAGACTAATGGTAAATCTGAGATGACAATTCAGGTTCTAGAGGATATGTTACAAGTCTTTGTTCTAGATTTTAATGCTTTATTGGAGAAACCTATGGATCTCATGGAGTTTTCATATAAAAAAACTTCCATGAATATAACTAGATGAACCATTTTGAGGCCTAATTTGGTAGTCTATATCGTTCACCTATTTTTTGGTTGGAGGTAGGTGAGTTAGTGTTTGTTGGGCCTAGTATCATATAGGAGACATCTGAGTAGGTTCAATTGATCGATCAGTGGTTGGTGACCATGTAGAGTAGGAAAAAATCATATGCTGACCATTAGAGAGGACCTCTATAGTTCTAGGTCGGTCATCATGTTTTCATTCAGGTGTCACCTAGGTTAGGGAAACATCATATTAAGAAACAAGGGAAGGTAACAACCATGCTTTTTGGGACGTTTGAGACAATGGAAAAGGTTGGTCCAATGGAATACCGATTAGACCTTCCATAGTGATATAGTCCCATGCATGATATATTTCACATGTCAAAAAATTAGAGATATTATTCAAAACCTTCTCATGTGATAGACGTAGAAGACATCGAGTTGAGTGTTGATGCATCCTTTGAGGATAATCTGATACATATTGTGGGCCATAGTGAGAAGTATCTCTAGGGTAGGGTGATTCCTTTGTTTTGAGTACAATGTTAGTATGGGCGAGTTTAGGAGGATACCTAGGAGAGAGATTCTGATATGAAAGTACAGAGGCTAAAAGTTTTCAGTGAGACCCCATAGTGATGCTTAGATAAGCTGGAGGAAGTGCTATTATATGCTGGGGATGTTGCAAGATCCTGTCTTTTTCCAAGTACACCCCACTTTGAGTTTTTCATTTGATCCATGGTGGTCAAGTCTTGATCGAAGACAAAGAAGATTTTTTCTGGAAATGACTTATATTTTGGGGATATATGTATGTTTTAATTAACAGATTCTGGATATAAATGTGTTAAATGGTTGTATGAGGCTTTTCCATTTATTGGAAGGCTTCAAAGGTGGTTCAGGTTCTTTCCATAGGAAACAGTATGAAGCCAATTTGCAGAGAAATTACATTCTGTGTAATGACGTTACATGATGTGTAATGTTTTCCACCCACAAGTTGTGAGTCTGGTTCATGAGGTGAGATGAATACATGCCGTATAATTATTACATATCGTATAATGTTTATAAAGTGTTAAAAATCACCCGAGGTGACATGTTTGCAACACCCAACCCCCGAATCCCAGATATAGTGCATTAGTTTATTAAATTAGCATAAATACAAGCACCAAATCCCAATGGACATAATTTTTTTTCTTCAGTTTTTTGAAAACTAGATCACATACATGATACCCATATTACCTTTGGAAACTGAAAATAAATCATAATACCTAACAAATACTAATAAACTGCATCCTTGAAACTCATTAAAATAATTTCTCTTCATAACCTAGGGAAAGTAAACAAATATAAGGGTGAGATCAAATTCTTAACAAGTGTAAGTGAAGTGGAAGAAATAATGAATCAATAAGATTGAATCAAAATAGAAAGGTGAATAACTAAGAATACATGTAATTTAAATAATTGGATAAGGCATAATCAATAAATAATGGTAAAAAACTAAAAACACATGCCATTTAATCAATAAAGTGAGAATGAAATGAATCCATATATTTTATCATATGAAAACCTCATAGATAATAATAATGATAACTAAAATATCTATAAAGGAAATAATTAATTGTTGGACTCTATGTCTCAGGAACATGAAAAACTCTACCAGAAATATCTATCATCTAGATGGTTTGAAACTGTTAGTAGAAAGTTGTGTTATTTTTACAATTAATTTTTCTCATGATAACATTTCGTTTCATTGAGGGCCTATATAATTTTTAGTCCCCACCCTTCACTTTATGTCCAAAGTATTTCTCATATCGAGTAATCAATTTAATTAATAATAATATTACTTTTCAAATATCTGTACTGAATTAAGAATGCATATTTATCAATATTTCCTTAGTAGAGGATAATTAACAACAAGGGTTGATGACATTGATGAATAGAAATAACATTGAGTGATCATTAAAATATTCTAGAGGAAAAGAATCTTTAAACACCTTAAAGTGTCCCATACCACTTTGAAATATTTGAATCAAAATCCTCATGAAAGAATAACATTAATTGAAATATATAATATCATGATAATAAAGATATTTATTATATAAAATTTCAAAGGTTAGTATATACACTATATAAAAGTTAATTGGTGCATAACAACAAATAAGTCTCAATAGAATGTAAATTGTGACGGAATCCCTTACCTTGAGTCTAACTTGTCATGTGTGTTTTTATCTTTCTAAATAATAAAATTATGTCAATTATTTACTTAATTAATAACCTTTTCAATTTTATTATTTCATTAAGTTCACTTATTACAATTTTTTATACAACTAATTAAACAATTAAGTTTACACTAGGTGTTTTGACCAAATTCGGTTCATGTGTCAAAAATGACTTTGATAGGTCAACTATGGTCAAAGGGGTAATTATATAAACATATCCAAAATAGTAATCATGAAATAATTATCATATTTATAAATAAATTATACTTTTTAAAACCAATTATGAAATAAGGTTATGAAAAAAATGAACCAACATTACAATTATGGAGATGGTAGGCCGCACGTACGCATAAGTAATGTTCCCATTTTTCAATGATCATTATGGAAAGAAGGTAAGAAATATTATATCTTTATATAATGATAATTATATCATAAATAATTTTTTTAGTCATATATACTTATATATATAATTATTTTGATGTAAAAGGAATCAAATATTGTCTAGGAGGCAGTAGTCCACACATCCACGAACGACGTTATAACTTTTTCGTGTGAAAAGGGTAATAAATAAAATTATGTATTATATTTATAGAAAATTAATATATTTCATGAATATAATACATATTTCATTTATGTCATATATTCTTAATTAAAACCATCATTTATAAATTCAATTTATTTCATAAACTAATCACATCGCTTTGAGGGGGTGGTAGTCCACACTTCCCGAAACGATGTTATCTTATTTACAAAAAATGAAAGAATGAATGTTTGTGTTATATAAAAATTAAATATGTATTAATAAAATATAAATATCATATATATCATATAAAAATAGTGTTTCCATCATAATTACAAACCATAAGAGGTGGTTAAGGAACAATGAACAACATCATTCCTTGAGGCGGTAATTCGCCATACACAAGAACAGTAAGTTTGTTACCTATTAAATGGGTGTGTGTGTATAAGTTTAGGAATAAAACTTATAATAAAAACATCTCAGTATATTTATTATATTTATTTTATTATATAATCATGGAATAATAAGAGTTGAGGGGCGGATAATGAAATAAAATGAAGGAGTATGAGGAAGGATGTTACCTCTTCTTTGGGAAACTCCTTTTGCTCTGTAAAAAAGGGATTCCTTGGATGGATTTATACCCAAAGGTATGATTATATTATGGGGGGAGGGATGTTGGGATCTTATTTTAGTATATTTTGGGTGATAAAAAGTGCTTAAGAGGTGTGAATAAGTGGGAGGTATTTGTGCCTTTTTAGTGGAAGAGGAGTGGCGTTCTTGTAAAATTGGGTTTGTTCTTATCTTATGCCTATCAAATATATTGGATGAATGAAAAAAATATTTCAATGAATATATAATATATATTTTAAATTTATATGAATCAAAAATTTTAATGAACTGAATTTATTAGGATAAAATTAATTTGTGATCATAAATATAGTTTTTTATGAAAACATTTCCTTTATATTCAATTGGTTCTTATATTCATTTCTACTTAATTTGTAACTAAGGAATTCAAACATATATTTTCATAATTTAGTTAATAATATTCATAACCATCAATTTAACATCTAGGTTGTATCTTATTATATAAAATAATAATATCTTAAAAATATATTGTTGTTCGGTAAAACTTGGTCTTCTGTGAAACACAAACTACCGAACAAAATCGTTCTTGCGTGTAACGCAAGATAAATTAGTGTTACGTGGATTAAAATATATATAATTTATTTTTTAAAAACAATAAATATATATATTAATTTATTATCATGTTATATTAATTTCTAAATTTGGTGTTTCATGTAAAACAATATATTCTCAATGTTGTGTGTAGCATAAGTTTAACTTAGTGTTGAGTATAAAGGAATCTAGGAAAAAAATTAAATTAATTATAAAAGGAAATGTTATAAAGTATTAGGGTGTTACATTATACAAACCATAAATAATTTTCATCCTTGAAATTTTAACTCAATCTCAGTAATCAAAGGATTGATATTTGAAAATAAATTATTGTTGAAAAATCCACATCCTAAATAGTATTAACCATGGTCTCATATTTTTTATATTATAATCCATTTAAAATATATCCCATTTTCTTTAAGAAATTGTGCATGTGTGATATAAAATATATTTAATATTTTTATAAAATGAATTCCAAACACACTGTGTCTCTGAATCCCATGTCGTTTTAGAACCTAGCTCTAAAAATATTCCTAGATATATTTCAATGTCTTAAAAGGAAAAAATAGTCTCTATATTAATCCCTCATTGAAGCTTTTTATACCTTAAAAGAAAAAAAAACTAAAAAAATATAGGGATATTGAGCCCACATCTGGATTTTTCTCTCTCAAGAGCTCTCCTACATATTCCCATGTTTCCCCAACACATGAACCAAAGGTATGATTCATCCATGAAGGGTCCTCTCCTACTGATCCTCACTCACCACTAGGTTATCCACAGAAGTGGCTCCATACCTGATGTTCATCTCCCCCAATAAATTTTGTGTGTGGGGTCATTCATGTATCTCCTCAACCATGATATATGAAAGACATTGGGCACCCTCTCTGACTATTGGGGTAGGAGGAGGTGGTAAGCAACCTATTCAACCCTCTGTAATATTTTGAATGGGCTGATGAATCTTGAGGATAGATTTCCTCCTTAGTCGAATATTTGTAATCCTTATCAAATGGGGACTCTCAGGAAAATATGATCTCTCTACTCGAACTCCAAGGTCCTATGGAATCAATTTGTGTAAGATTTATATCAACTCTAGGATTTCCTCATCTATTCATAGATCACCTAGACCTTTTCCGTCATTTCTTGCACCATATCCGACCCAATAAAAGATATCTCACCAGCCTCAATCCTGCACAAGGGTGACCTACAGGGTCTCCCATAAAAGGCCTATAAAGGTATCATTCCAATAGTAGAGTGGCATATATTAGTGGCATATATTATTTTATGAAAAATATACCAAGGTCAAGTGAAACTCCCATATCCACCCAAATTTCAACACACAAGAACTCAGTTTATCCTCTACCAATCAGATAACACACCCACTTTACCCATATGTATGGGGTTGAAAAGCAATACTCATCCTCATCTAGGTCTGAAATTCCTCTTTTAGACCACTAAACAACCATGACATGAATTTTTCATCAGTGTTAGTGACAATATTTGAGGCTACCCTGTGAAGGCAGACAACCTCCCATGCGTACAACTACCCTAAAATCTCCACCAAACTCTTTTACCATATAGAAAGGAAGTGTGCTGACTTCATGATCTGATAAACTATCACCCATATGGTGTAATGGACTCTCATTCTCCATAGAATCCCTATAAAAAATACCATGAATATGACATTCAATTTAAACTCTAGGATCACAAGATGTTGTAACAAGCCTATTGGAACCTGGTGCTCAGCCACCACCTATTGACAGGTGAGGCACTAGGAGAATAACTCGACCACACTCCATCTTATGTAATCCCACAAAAACTATCACTAATGGTATCTTCACATCTTCCCCACATCGGAATGTAAAACCAAAGGATAATTTTGAAACTATCTCATCACCTCCTCTAACATCATGATTGGGACTACCGTCCATCCCTTGAAAAGGATAATGTGATTCCCTCTTTCTGAAAATCCATCTAGTCAATCTCCTAGGGACATATGGTCACACAAGACCTCATAGTAGAAATCTCCCAACCGGTAGCCTATAATATGCTGGAGTAATGAAAGAGTCAATACCATCAATTGAATAAATGATGCACCCTCATACTCAGCCAGGTTCAGCTTCAATGAATCCAACTGCTCGGATGCCTCTTGCACCAAATGAGATTGATACTTCTTGGTAAGGGAATTTGCTACCAAATTTCCCTTCTTAGGAGTATAGACTTCCTCAAATTTATAGTCATGTAGGAACTCCAACAAACTCCTCTGCCTCAGGTTCAGGTCTCTTTGTGTGAAGACATACCTGAGGCTCTGATGGCCTGAGTAAACAAAAAATCTCTCTCCCAGAAGATAATGTCTCTACATCCTCAGAGACAGGACTATCACTACCAACTCCAGTTCATGAGTCTCATAGTTAGTCTCATGGGATCTCAATTTTCTTGACCTATATATTATAATTTCCCATATCTACATCAACACGCAGCGGATCCCTACACCTGATATATCAATACACACTACGTACTCCATTCCCTCATCTAGAAGTCTCAAAACAGGATCACTCATCAACCTCAACCTCAACTCCCCGAAGGAACTCTAGCACTTCTCAGTCTAGGTAAACAATTTTCATTTCCTATTTAGGGTTGTCAAAATGTATACAATTCTAGATAATTCTTCCACAAACCTTTGGTACCACCCCTCCAAGACAATAAAACCCCACACCTCTAACACTCTCTTGGGTGGATCAAAATAAATAACTACATAGATATTCACTAGGTGCATATATAATCCATGATTAGAAATGAAATTCCTTAAAAAATAAACCTCACTGATCCAAAATTGGAAGTTCGAGAATGTACCATAAACCTAGAATTCCTAAAGAAAATCTAGGACCATCCCCAAGTGCTCATCATACTCCTCCTCTAGTACAGAGTATATGAGTTTGTAATCAATTAAGAAAACAAAAAATCGGTCCATGTATGAATGGACGACCAAGTCCATCAAATCCACAAATACTATAGTGAAAATTTTCACCATGGAGGGAATCACCAGGAACTCATAGTTTCTTTAGAGGAATTGGAATTTCATATTCAGAATATCAACCTCAATAACTCTCAACTGTTTGTAGCCATACTTGAAATTGATCTTCAAGAACCAAATCACACCTTAAAAATTATTGAAGAGGTCATCAATCCCCAGAAAGGTTTACTTGTTCTTTATCGTGGCTTGGTTCAGAAAAATATAATCCACCCAAAGACAAAATCTCCCTTCATACTTTTTAATGAACAACACTAGAGATTCCAATGGGGCACAATGATTTTGATAAAACTTATCCCTAGAAGGTCCTTTAACTGCAACCAAAGATCTCAGTGCTCAATAGGGGACATATGATATGTAGAAGAAGATATAGGACTTGTCTTAGGGTGCATGTCAATGAAAAAATTCCATCTCTCACCCTGAAGGTAGTCCTAGAATGTGCATAGGGAAGACATCTATAAAATCCTCCATGATTAAAGAAATATATATGTTTGAAGATCCTACTACACCAAGGGATACACTCTTCAACTGATGGGTAATGGTGTAAAGCCTCGTACTCATAAAACTCACTCATCCTGACATGAGATATCTCTCTCCCACAAAGAATAATCTCATCTCATTAGTGAGAAGGTATGTGAATTGTCTGTGGTGAAAGTTAATCTTTGATCAGACTGTGTAAAACCAATCCAGACACAAGATGAAATCATAGGGTTCCATAATGATGAAAAAAAGGTCCCACCAGAACCTCTCTCCACTAAGAGATTGTTCTTACTATCATAAGATAAAAGACATAGAAGAATAATTCCTCATAGGAACCTCAAGGCAAAGTTGTTGGTCTAAAGCTGCAATAGGGAGCTCCATCTCTCACACCAAGAGTAAATATATGAAGTAATGAATTGAAACTATGTATAATAATACTGAATATAAATTATAATAAACTCATATCATACATCTAATCAGTATGTATGTCATTGGGTCATACACATCCATAGCATGTAGCTGTCCACGTCCCAAACCGCCAACTCCCTAAGCCTACTGTGGGTCAGCTAGTGATGGTGGTGGAAAGATCTCATAACATCATCCACCACCCAAAAACCCTCCTCCGGGAGCCCCACCTGCTCCTCTACCATCTCTGCCTCCCTAAGTCCACTATGTCCTCTCATAAGAGACATGTGATCATGGAGTTGGATCTACCATGATGGTCCATCCGATATCATCCTTCCCTCCTTAGCATGTTGGGTTGAGAAATCATGTTCCATGTAACCTCTCCCATCACATGCATAACACCACCCCTCTCCAGGCTACCATGTTCCCCTATGTTATACTTGACCACATGCTAGAGTCAGATCATGGGAAGATATCCTATACTGAGACCCTATCGACTGGTTCCTACTAGCCACTACAGATGGATTAGCACTAAAACATCCACTTCCAGATCTAGTTACATGGAATACCTCTAACATGAAGCTATCCATCACTAGCACCTATTACAACACTCCATCATAAGTGGTAATGCATAAAGGTACCACACTAGCACACCTGTCTCTATACAGACCATAATCAAACTTTCATGCCTGGAAGTAGCCATCCCAAATCATTTCAAGAGAGTACTATTTATGGTTTTTAAAACTAACAACATACACAAAAACTATCATCCATCCCTAAAAAAACTCTATAAGCTCCTGAATCTGAACTAATCACAAAAATAAGGGGCAATACTCTTCACAAAACAGATCCTCAAAGTTAGGCCATGAGAGTGTCGACTCATCATGCATTTGCAAAACTAGACTCTACCAGTTCCTAACTGATCCATGTAAAAGGATGGATTTCATTTCAACCACATGATTATTATATGTTTGGATAATCCAAAAAACACATATCACCAACTCTATCTAATCCTCCACTCCCTAGAAATCTGTTTCGATAGGGAACCTCAACATCATCTAGTGCTATATATCATGGAATTAACTAGGCCTGCACACATACTCAGCATCCTATGATAGTATGATATGATTCTAAATAGGTGGGGGTTATTATACCTTTCCACCTTGAGAATAATCTCATGGGATGACCCCTAAACTGATTCCTCATCACTCATCAGATCGTCATCATGATATAGAATCGATAACCCAGTTTTCTATCTTCACAGAGGAATCCTGAAAATTTAATCAAGACGTATCACTATCAGGTATGTATATATATAAGGAGAGATAACTCAAGAAGGATAGTCAAAATACAAAATCCTATATAAAGAATGTATCAATGTTCCCTGCATCTAATGTATCGGTGTATCAAGTTGACAAACAGGTGATCAGAGTCCTGATGTATGGATATGATGGCTGCTGTACCAATACTGGGCTCCCTAGCTGGAGAGCCACCCACAAGAAACTTTTACATTGTTTCCCTAAGTTAAAAAAAATCCTTATAAGGGGATACTCTAAAAACCATCACAAGGAATGAACCCCCTCTGATACAAATCATTCATGTCCCGACCCATCAGGGCTCGAGTCGCAAATACACTAAGCCTGCCTCTATAGGCCAGGGGCTAGCGATAATCACTGAAAGACATATCTAATATGGGAGGCCTTTTCTTATGTACTTGTATACACACACACACAAATTTCCATCCAGAAGTGAAAAGGAATAATAATAAAATATGAAACATCTAGAGTGAAAAACATGCAAGTAACAACCTCAAGATAATACAAGAGTATGATAGTATAAACTGAAAAGTGAAAGGAGAATAATAAACTCCCAGCTAGAAAGATGTACTGACCTAAAAAACTAAAATTTTTAAGTGCTGATAGAGGCTTCTATAGATCTACAGATCCCAACCACCATATGAGGTCAAATGCACCAAGGTATCCCTTTATTCTTCTATAATCGCTTCTGACCTTTCTGTCATCTACATAAGGCACAACACATTCAATAAAATCCCATGCAGGGGTGATTATATAAATACCCATTAGGATTCCCTGAAAGCTAAGGGGAGAGCAGTAAGCGGCATGATAGGAATAGATAGCTCAACCTATATAAAAATACTAAAAAATACAACAACATGGATACATACATACATACATACATACATACATACATACATATATATATATGCTCAAAATAACAAGCCCAAATGAGAGGGAAATTTTATCTTCATCTCACAACCTAACTTAGGAAAATAGTTTCAATAGTTCTATGGGTCCATCAATGATTCCCAACATCTCATGCATCTGTTTGAAGAAACATACAAGTTAAGCCACACCTCGCCACTATTTCACATAGTTGAGGGGCATAATATCTAGGAAGAGGAATAATTCCTTGGTACAATAGGAGGGTGGAACTCTATAGATAGTGTATCTTTACCCTGATTTATTAGAAGGGTTCCATTGAGAATGTGGATAGAGGACCCATGCCCTGTCTAGGTAGGAGGGTTCCACGACAATAATTGATTGAGGAATCGTACCTTGGAATCATAGGAGGGTGCCACTCAGAATGTGGATAAAAGAATCATGCTATATCCCGGTAGGTAGGTTCCAATCTAATGGTTGAGTACCCATACCCTGACACCATGGGTGGGTTCCACTTGGATAAAAGATAACGGACCCATGACCTATCCAAGAAGGAGTGTTCCACTCAAAGGGTAGAGGACCCATGCTTTGACTCTGTATGAGGGTACCACTCTGATGGTCAAGGACCCATGCCCTGACTTCATAGGTGGGTGTTTTTCTATGGATAGGTAGAGGAACAATTAACTATCTAAGCAAGAGGGTTACTCTTTAATAATCAATATAGAACTCATGCCCAACCCAATATGAGGGTGCCACTCCAATCTCTCTGATGTTCCTGCCTGATCACTACCATCGTCAAGCATCACCTAAAGAATCATCACACTTGATACATATCTCATCATATCTCAATATATATCATGAAGTATAACATAATATTCTACACAAAAAACAACCAGTATAGGCTAATCACGGTCCAAAATATGAGTCTAGATGAATGATATAAGGGAGATATAAGTTAGCAGAAAATGGAAGTAAGGGTACACGACATGTAAGGGGACCCACAGGATGTGTGGTCACTCTCTACTCCCAAGCCATGTCCCTTATAGTAAAAATATCACTGACCATGTATCCCTACATGACGTGCAAGGGTACTACACAGTGTACCTTAACCATTCGGGGTCCTACCCATGCTCCTGGTTGTGTCCGTGTGCCTGGTCGTGTACTCTAGCCATGTTTATGTACACGGAACATATGCTTGGTTGTGCTTGTGTTCATGTACTCCCAGAGTACATTTCTGGTCACCATCACCATATCACATGGTGTGTGTGGGTCCCACACAACTTGTGATATTAAAATCACCTGTAAAACCTAGCCACAAAAACCAGGTCCCTACACCTCATATCTTCTTCAGACAACACAGTGTGTAGTCAGGTTTTTCACAGAAACAATAGATCTACTTTAGTGTTCTAGATCCACACCCACCATGTCAAATCATGCCTTAGGTTTACCCAAAATATAAGGTAAACACCTCCGGTCATCATTTTTAGTTGTCTGTTGGATGGAAAACAGAGATCCAATTCACCCGTGTGAACCAGCGCACTTCCGTTTCTCCTCCCCTAACATGCCGCTAATTCTTGGATCTTAGAACCGTGGGAATCATCACTCATATCCCAAAAATCATCCCAATTAATCTTAAAACCATAAATATATTCATTTCATGTGAATCTACCATGAATTCGGGGGACCGATACCGCTTAGTCTCGCCCAACAATAGTCGAATCATCACCATGTGGTCCAACAATGAAGAACGAAAATAATGGTGGTGGAAAATCATAAGAAATTGATTTTAAACAATAATTGGGTAAGTATTCTTGGATAAAAAATACAATTGGTGATATCCAGGGTGAGAAACATGGTGCAACTAGAATTAATCAAATAAAATAATTGAATTTGTTGCATGGGTGCATGCAAAGTCTTAGAGTTGATGAAAATCAATGGAATAAGAATAATCATGATCAATATTTTAATCAAATGGGGTTTAATCCACAAATTATGAGTCCTACCTCTATTAGGATCATTATTTGATGAATAATATTCTTTTCAAGAAAGGATAGAAGTTGCTAGATTCACTGCGCCCCGATACATTTGGGTCTAGAGGCTCATTGTCATCTGATCTCGATTCGTCAATGGAGGGTGGAAGAAATATCCTCTCAATGGTACCAGGGTTATGAAGCTAACATTAGTGATCCTCCATAACATTATATTTATAAATAATATTTGTTTAGGTCATTTAATGAATTAATTAAATTAATTATTTAATTAACTGACTGAACGTATCACCGATGATCGCTTTATCCGAATATCCCACACCGACCCATTTTAGATCACGTCTAGGGTAAAACTCAAATTATTAATTTGATTGTGCTCTCATATTTTTGATCTGAGAATCCATTTAGGAGATATCCTATTTTCATTATGAAACTATGAATGCATGATATAAAATATATTTAATATTTTTATAAAATTAATTCTGGGAACACCGGGCCTTAGAATCATGCCCCATCTGAGCGTCTAACTCCAAAAATATAGATATAGATATATTTCAAAGTCTTACAAGAAAAAAGTGGAGTATATATATAAGGTATGATATTTTTGTCTCAAACTCTCTTCACTGAGATAAGTTTTACTTTGTGCACTAATTTACTTTTATATGGTGCATATGCTACCTAATTGATAAATTATCATGAAATATATTTTATTCTTGGTATTTAAAGTTCATTATCAAGATTTTTATCCTTAAAGGTTTTTTTATTAAAATGTTACACTATTCATAATTTTTTTTCAAATCAAGTCCTTTTTCCCGTGAGTCGTGAAATATCTTCGTGATTTTGATCTTCCAAGTCTCTTTTTCATACCATTATCTTTTCAAAATTTTAGATTAAATTTTTCTCTAGGGACACTACTTCTCTTCATTGATACACCCTTTGATAAAAATTATTCATCAAATAAAAGAGTTTTTCTAATAATAATAACTCATATTCTTTCTAATGGATACTTTTCTTCCATATCCATGTTTTTCCTATCAAATTTTTTTTTGTAATGTTTCAAGTGACCTTTATACTTCTCTTAACCTCTTATCAAAGAAATATTTTATCATCCTTTTTATGACATGGGTTTCTCTAAATGTTTTTAATTGAATTTAAACATTTTCTACATGGGTAGTTTTTTTAAAAAAAATCATCTAAAGTAAAATGTTCCAAAATACCTACTATCAAAATTTATCTAAAGAGGCATTTTTGACTACTTTGAATTTCATTAAAAAAATAAAAGAAATATTTTTAATGTTTCTTTATGGGTCATTTTTTGACCAAAATAAATTGATTTAACACATTTTCATGTTAAAAAAATTATTATTCTCTTTGTTTAATGAAATCATCCTTTTTAAATGTTTTCAAAGGACATGAGAATTATTATTTTTAAATAAAATTTCTTAATGCTTCTAAGAGTTTTCTTCATATATATTGTATCCTTGATCAAGAGTATTCTTCAAATGATACCGTCCACTATCTTTATTCGGATGTCTTATGATATTATCTTTTGCATCTATAGCATTATTCATCACTAGTTTTGTCTTTCTTAATCATCCAATTAAATAGTAATGATTTGTTTCCATGTTTTTCCTATGAGAATGCCTTATGATCAATTACATGAATAATGGTTTTCACCTAGATGCCTAATACATAAGTTGATTAGTGAAATTGTTGTCTAAACCATATATTCATTTCCTTTATAGTGTAAATACCATATGATTAATCATCTTTTTTTGAGTGGTATTAACCTAGGATAATCATTAAGTCATTGGATAACCTCTTATTTTCCATGGGTTAATCATGCCATGTTTATTTATGAAATAAGGGATGATTCCTTAGAGAAACACTTGAAAAGGTTACAAATCCCATTTTATTTCCTTGGGTATTTATGATATGTTGATTGAAATCACGTGGAACACATATGTATGATTTTTCATTATGATTGGTGCATCCAAATAGCACTCCAATTCATTGGATAATTTTAATGTCTCATGAGAATCTATGAATGGGATTAGGGAGTAAACCTAATTCTTTTTATGGAATAGGGAGTAATCCTTGGCATATGATGATGGCCTAGGGAGTAATCCTTAGAAAATGAAGATGATTTAGTAGGGAGTAATCCTTGTCATATTCTTATGATATGATGTTTATGTTTTTTCCACATTCTTATGATGTCAAGCTCTTATGATATAATCATTGTTTAATCCATGTATTTATGATGTCATCTCTTTATTCCATGATATCAATATTATGATCATTCTCATTATGATGTCATGTTATGTATCAAGTATCTCAAGTTATGATTTATTATAATGATTACCCTTACTAGGTGTTTGAGATCTCCCCTTATTATGTTTCCCTTTCCCCGGGTTATAAAAGAAAGTACTATATATGCTAAGTCTATAAGAGTATCATGTGTGGAGAATTTATAAGTAGTGTTGAAGACCAGTTATCAATTTATTATCTTCTTATATAGTGGTAAAAGTGTCCATTTTTTTAGAAGACTTGAGAATTAGGACATTATGATTTTTCTGAAATCTCTAAAACACTAAAGTCAAAGGTCCTTGGATTTAAAATTATAGAAATATATTGTTATCATAGATGTGTATCAAACCCCATGTTGTAAGTTATATTTTTTCAGTACCAGATTTGGGAGCACAAGTCCGGGGGTGGTACACTAATGGTGCAATAGTCATTGATATAATCTATAATTGACCCCCTAGTTCTGCTCATCGTAATTTTGGTATCTGATCATCAATGAAATTCATGGATCCAGTCTCATTCCCTTGTTCTAATGTCAATTCCACCAAGATCTGGTCTCTCTCCCCTGTCTCTCTCTATCTAGTTTTATATAGATATAAAAAATGATAAAATAGAGAAATAAATTATATATATTAGGTGTTTGGGGATACGATTACATTAAACACACACAGACACACACACCACACACAGGCTGGAAAGGAAGTCCATAGCCCCCAAGGGATAGACCACCCATCAAGCCTTATTTTATTCAGTACATGTCCCAAAGTCCCAGTGGACATGAATCCCAATACATACCCAAATGGTAGATAAATAAACCCATTACTTGTACCGTAGGCCTAGTAGGCATTAAATACCATTACCTAGACCTGGAGACCCATATTTTTTTCCCAAAGGCCCTTCATTGAAAAGTACTACTACGTTACCTGGGCTACTATAGTACCACCACTCCTCGCTATGTTTCTGTGCATGGCCGTGTACTTTGGTTGTGTTATCTGGTCATTTATATGTGCAATAACAATGTGACTAGTTGTACACATGCCCATATACTCCCATAGTACACGTTAGGTCTCCAAGACTGGGTCACATGGCATGTGGGGCCCCCTCACAATGTATGGTATTTAACTTTCCCAGAAACCCTAATAGCCACAACCAGGGCCCTACACACTGTGTGTTCTTCAGAATACACAACATGTACTTGAGTTTTTCATATAAATTCCATATCTTATCTAACATTCTATATCCACACCCAACACATCAAATCATTCCTTAGTATTACCCAAAATCTAAGGTAAACACATCCAGTCATCATTTTTAGTTGTCTGTTAGTGAAAAACAAATTTACGATTCACCCGTAAAAACTTGCACACATTTGTTTCTTGTCTTGTGATGTGATGCTCATTACCATATCATGGATCCTTGGTAATCATCACATGTATCATAAAAATCATCCCAATATATCCCCAATACATATACTGGTTCACTTTTGTGAATCATCCACGAATCTGATCACCCTCTGTCTCACCTGGAAATAAACGAATCATGACCCCATGGTCCCATGATGAAGAATGTGAAGAACAGTATAGGAAAAGCACATGAAACATTTGGGAAATAATCGTTATCTAATATTTCTTGGCCAAGTAATAAAATCGGGGATATCGAGGTTGATAAACATGGCACAATTGTGATTAATCGAATAAAATAATTGAATCTGATACATGGGTGCATTAAATGTCTCCAAATTGACACAAACCAAAGAAATAAGAATGTTCATGCTCAATATTTTAATAAAGTGGTTCATAATACAAAAATTATGAGTCCTACCTCAATTAGGGTCATTTTTTATGAACAATGTGCTCACTAATGAAAGAGAGAAGTCATTGTGTTCATTGTGCCTCGATTCACATGGATCTGGAGGCTTGTTGTCATCTGATCTTGATTTTACAATTGAGGGCTTAAGAAATAATCTCTCAACTGTCCTAGGGTTATGTGGCCAACCTTGAAGATGCTTTATAATATAGTATTTATACAGAATCTCTATTTATTCCATTTAATGAATTAATTAAATTAATTATATAATTACTCCACTAAATGTACTGCCAACTATTGCTTTATCAGATCCTCCCATGCCAAAAAATTTTAAGTCACTCATAGGGTAAACCTCATGTTCTATATTCAATCATAGTCTCAGATTTTCGATATGAGACTATGTTTGGTAGATATCCCATTTTCCTTAAGAAACCATGCATGTGTGAAATAAAATATATTAAATATTATTATAAAATTAATTCCAGACACACCGAGTCTTGGAATCACATTCCATCTTAGCGCCTAGCTCTAAAAATATTCCTACATATATTTTAAAGTCTTAAAAGAAAATAGGTCTCTATATTATAACCTCATTCAAGATGTTCATTCTTGAAATGAAAAAACTAAACACAAATCTAGGGATATTGAACCTGCATCTGGCTCTTTCTCTTCCAAGAGCTCTCATGCATGCTCCCATGTTTCCAAAAAACATGAATCAAAGGGATGATCCATCCATATTGGGTTTTTTTCTACCAATCCTCAATCACCACTTGGTGCTCCAAAAAATTGGATCCAAACTTGATGTTCAGCTCACCCCAATCAATAATGTGTGTGGGGTCATGCTCGTATCTCCTCAACTACAACACAAGGAAGACATTATGCACTTTCTCTAACAATGGGGGTAGGGTGATGTAGAAAGAAACCTCAAAAACCCTCTGTAAGATTTAAAATGTCCTAATGAACGTCGAGGATAGATTGCCTCTTTGGCCAAATATTTGTGATCCTAATCATAGGGGGGACTCTTAGGAAAACGTGATATCTTTTATTGAACTCAAATGTGTTATGGAATCAATCTGTGTAGGATTTATATCTACTCTGGGCTTTCCTCATCTGTTCATAGATGACCTGGACCATTTACATCATCGCTTGAACCATCTCCAACCCAAAAAAAGATGTCCTAGCTTCTATACAGCATAAGGGTGACCTACAGGGTCTCACATGCATATCCTCTAAAGGTTTAATTCCAAAAGTATAGTGGTAGATATTATTGTATGGAAACTATACCAAGGTCAAGTGACACTCCCAACTCTGACCGAAGTCTAACACCCAAGACCTCAACATATACTACAACACATGGATATTACACTCATTTTTCCCATCTGTATGGGGGTGAAATTTTGTACTCATCCTCATCTGGGTCTAGAATTACTCTTATAGGCCTCTCCACAACCATGAAATTAATTTTTCATTACATTTGGATACAATATTTGAGGGTACCCTATGAAGGCGGATGACCTCCCATAAATACACATACCCCAAACTCTCTACCAAACTCTTCTCCCTAACAGCAAGGAAGTGCGCTGACTTCTTGAGTTGATCAACTATCACCCAGATGGTGTCATGGCCTATCATTTTCCATGGAATACCTATAAAAAAATTCCATGGATATGACATACCAGTTCCACTCTGGGATCTCAATAGGATGCAACAAGCCTGTTGGAACCTGATGCTCAGTCTTCACCTGTTGATATGTGAAGCACTAATAGATACACTCAACCACACTCCATATCATGTTAGACTACAAAAACTATCATTGAAGGTATATTCAAATCTTACCCACCTCAAGATGTATTTCCAAAGGAGAATTTTTAGACTCTCTCATCACCTCCTTTCACATCGTGATTGGTAATACCGTCCATCCCTAGAAATGGATAACATGATCCCCTCTATAAAATCCATCTATTCAATCTTCTAAGGATATCTGGTCACACAAGACCTCATATTAAATGTATCACAACTGAGACTCTCTCACATTCTAGAGGAGTAGAGGATTCGATACCATCGATTGAAAAAAAGTTACACCCTCCTACACAACTAGAGTCAACTATATGGAAGCCAACTGATGAGACACTTCTTGCACCAAATGAGATTGAGAATTCTTGTTAAGGTAATTTCCCCACACAATTCACTTCTTAGTAGTATAGACTATCTCAAAGACATAGTCTTGTAGGAACTCCAACCAATGCCTCTACATCATGTTTAAGTCTCTCTATGTGAATACATACTTGAGGCTATGATTTTCCAAGTAAACAAAAAATCTCTCCCCCAGAAGATAGTGTCTCCAAATCCTAATAGTGAAGACTATAAATACCAACTCTAGGCCGTGAATCACATAGTTATACTCAGGTTTTCTCAACTGTATTGACCCATTAATGATAATTTCCCATCTCTACATCAACATGTAGTCGATCCCTACACCTGAGACATTGTAATACACTACATACTCCATTTCCTCATCCAGTAGTCTCAAAATGGGAGTAGTCATCTACCTCTGCCTCAACTCCATGAAGGCACTTTGGAACATCCCAGTCTAGGTAAACAATTGTCATTTCCATTTTAGGGTGGTTAAAGATGAAACAATTCCGGATAATTCTTCCATAAACCTTTGGTAGTACCCCTCTGATCCAAGAAAACCCCACACATCTGACACACTCTTAGGTGTATCCCAATAAAGCTCTACATTGATATTAACTAGGTTCATAGATAATACATGATCATAAATGAAATGCCATAGAAAATAAACCTCATGGATCTAGAACTGGTAGTTCGAGAGCTTACCATAAACCTGGTGCTCCTGATGCAAATCTAGGACCATCCCCAAGTGCTCAGCTTGCTCCTCCCTTACCGCATAGTATATGAGTATGTCATCGATTAAGACAACAAAAAATAAATCCAAGAATGAATGGAATATTGAGTCTATAAAATCCATAAACACTGTAGTGATATTCATCACATTGAAAGGCATCACTAAGAACTCATAGTTTCTATAGAGACATCGAAATTTCAGCTTCAGAATATCAACCTCACAAAATCCCAACTAGTTGTAGTCATACTTGAGATCAATCTTCTAAAACAAAATCTCACCTTGAAACTAAAAAAAGAGGTCATCAATCTCCATAAATGGGTAATTTTTCTTTATCATGGCCTGATTCAGGAAAATATAATCTGCACAAAGCCGCAATATCTTGCCCACCTTTTTCATGAACAACACTAGAGCTACCCAGGGTGACACACTGAGTTTAATAAAACTCTTCCCTCAAAGGTCCTCCAAATGCAACCAAATCTATTAATTATTGATTTGGGACATCTGATATGCCACATAAGATATAGTATTTGTCTCAGGGTGCATGTAAAGGAAAAATTACATCTCTCACCTTGAATGTAGTCCTAGAATGTCCATGGGGAAGACGTCCATAAAATCCTTCATGATTAAAAGAATCTATATGTTTGAAGCGACTAATTCAACAATAGATACACTTTTGAACTAATGGGTAATGGTATACAACCTCCTTCTCACAAAACTCACTCATCCCACCATGAGATATCTCTCTCCCACAAATTATAATCTCATACCATCAGTGAGAAAGAATACGAATTGTCTATGGTGATAGTTAATCTTGGATCAGACTGTGTACAACTAATCTAGACACAAGATGACATAATATGGTTCCATTGTGATGACCAAAAGGTCCCACTAGGAATTATCTCAACCAAGAAATAGGTCAAACTGTCGAAAGATAAAAGATATAGAAGAAGAATTCCTCGTAAGAGCCACAAGACAAAGTTGAGGGTCTAAAGCCTCAACTAGGAGATCAATCTCTAACACCAAAAGTAAATAGATGTAGTAATTACTTGAACCTAATAAACCCAGATCATAACTCTAATCATCTTGAGTGCCATTGGGTTATACACATTCATATCCTGCAGCTGCCCACAACCCAAACCGCCATCTCCCTGATCCTGATGTGGGTCTCCTAGTGGTGGTGGTGGAAGGATCTCATAACATCATCCACAAAACAAAACCCATCCTACTAGATCCCCTCCTTCTTCTCTTCCATCTATGCCTCCCTGGGGCCACCATGTCCTCTCTTGAGAGATCTGTGATCACAGAGCTGTCTCTGTTGTTGTGGTCCATCTTCCATCACCTTTCCCTCTATAGTATATTGGGTTGAGAAATCACTTTACATGTGACCTTTTCGATAACTTTCATAACATTACCCCTCTATTGGCTTCCATGGTCCACTGTGTTATCCCTGAACACATACCTGAGTCTGATCTTAGGAAGTTATCCTGCACCGAGTTCCTATCGATTGGCGCCTACTAGCCACTACAGATGAATCAACCCTAAAACATCCACTTCTAACACCAGCTACATGGAATCCATATAACAAGAAGCACTCCATCACCCTCACCTGTTCCAACACTCCAACATATGTGGTAATTCATAAGGGTACAACACTAGCACAAATCTCTCTATGGAGACCCTGATCAGACATTCATGCCCATAAGTATCCATAATGAATAATTGTAAGAGAGTACTATGTAAGGTCTTTAAAACTCATATAATAAATTAAAACTATCATCCCTCCCTACAGAAATTCCAGAAGCTCTTGAATCTGAACTGATTGAAATCAAAAGGGGCAGTAATTTGCGAAAAACAAATCTTGGAAGTCGGTCCATGAGAGTGTTGAATCATCATTCATCTATATAAATATACTCTACATGTGCGCAGCTGCTCCATAGAAAAGATATATTTCATTGTAACCACATGATTATTATATTTTTGGATAATATTGGAAACTAATATCGCTGACTCTAGATAATACTTCACTCCCTGTAGATATTGTTAACTATAGAACTTCAACATCATATAGCACTGGAACTCATGGAGTGCGAAAAGCCTACGATCATTCTCATTCTTCTCTGTTAGTATGATTTGCTGCTAAATAGGTGGGGGTTCTTCTACCTTTCCACCTAAAGAATAATCTCACAGGATGGCCCCTGAACTAATTCCTCATCATTCATCAGATCGTCGTTATGATCTAGAATCAGTAACCCAGCTGGATATCTTCACGGAGGCATCCTGAAAATTTAATCATGACGTATCATGGTTTGATAAGTATATATATATATATGGGGAGATTACTCAATAAGTATGGTCAAAAGAC
Source organism: Viscum album (assembly GCA_963277665.1). Classification (NCBI taxonomy): domain Eukaryota; kingdom Viridiplantae; phylum Streptophyta; class Magnoliopsida; order Santalales; family Viscaceae; genus Viscum; species Viscum album. The sequence continues at coordinate 1,181,183,961 of OY728120.1, forward strand.
TCAATCCTATATTATGAATGTATCAATGTTCCTTATAAACAATTTATAGGTATATCAAGTCAACAAGTAGGTGATAAGAGTCTTGATGTATGGATACGTCGGTCTCTACACCGACACTGGGTTCCCTGGATTTAGATCCACACTCAAGACACTTTTACATCATTTCCCTAACTTCTAAAAAAATACATATTAGGGTACTACTCCAAAAACCATCCCAAAGAATAAACCCCCCCCCCTCATAAAAATTTGTCATGACTCGACCCAGTAGGGCTCGAGTTTCAACTACCCTTAGCATGCCTCCATAGGCCAGGGGCTGGAGACAAGTGATGGAATACATATCTAATATGGGAGGCCTATTCTTATGTACTTGTATGCATACGCACAACCATATCAATCCAGAAGTGTGGAGTAATAATAATAAAAGATGAAACATCTAGAGTGACAAACATACATGTAACAACCACCAGGAAATACAAGAGTGTGATAGAATAAACTAAAAAGTTAAACGAGAAAGATAAACTCTCAACTAGAAAGATGTCCTAACCTGAAAAAACTGAAAAATTAAAGTTTCGAGAGAGCCTAAAATAGATTTCCAAGCCCATACCACCATACATAGTCAAATTCACCAAGGTATCCCTATGCTCCTCTATAATATCTGCCGACCTATCCTTCGTTTTCATAAGGCACGACACATGCAAGAAAATCCCAAGCAGGGGTGAGTATATACATACCCATTAGTATACCCCGAAAGCTAAGGGGGGGGGGGCAGTTAGTGACACGATAGGAATATATAGATAAACCCATATAAAAAGAGTAACAAAATACAACAACATGGATATAGTTATATATATATATATATACGCTCAACAAAATAAGCCCAAACAAGAGAGAAATTTGATCTCCTTCTCACAATCTAGCTTAGGAAAATAGTTCCAATAGTTATAAGGGTCCATAAATATTTCCCAAAATCTACCACAACTATCCGAAGAAACATAAAAGTTAAGACACACCTCCCCAAGGTGTGCCTCAACCATTCAGGGTCCTTCCCGTGCTCCTGGTTGTGTACATGCACCTGCTCGTGTACTCTAGTTGTGTTTGTGTACACTGAAGATGTGCTTGGTTGTTCTCGTGTTCATGTACTCCTGGAGTACATTATGGGTCACCATCACAAGATCAAACTATGTGTGGGGGACCCACACAACATGTAATATTAAACTCACCCAGAAACCCTGCACACTACAACCAGGGCTCTACACAACATATGGTCTTAAGACTACACAACATGCAAATGAGTTTTCAAAGAAAATATAGATCTACTTGGGTGTTCTAGATCAACACCCAACCTGTCGAATCACCACTAAAGTTCACCATAAACTGAATGTAAACAAATTCGGTCTTTGTTTTCGACCTTCTATTGGTTATAAAATGGAGATCTGATTCACCTGTATGAACACATGTGCAACCTTTTCTCCTCCCATGATCATACACTTGTTCTTGAATCCTGGATCCATGGGAATCGTCACTCTCCCCAAAAAATACCAATACATCCCATAACCATCAATCCATTCACCACTCATGAAGATACAGTGAATTCATGGGGTCTGGTCATGCATGGTCTTTCTTGACAATAGTCAAATTGTGACCAAGTGGTCCAACGATGAAGAACACTAAGAACTATTGGGGAAAACCATAATAAACATATGTGAAATAATCATTGGCCAATCATTCTTGGATAAAAAATAAAATTGGATATATCTGGGGTGAGAAACATGGTGCAACAATAATTAATCGAATAAAATAATTGAATCTATTACGTGGGGGTAGGAAAAGGCTCATTATTGATGAAAAATAAAAGGAATAAGAATGATCATGCTCAATATTTTAATAAAACGGGGTATAATAAAAAAATTATGAGTCCTAACTTTATTAAAATCATTCATTGATGAAGAACACAGTTTTCAATGAAGGGGAGAAGTCACTACATTCACTGCGTCTTGATTTATCTAGATCTAGAGTCTCATTGTCATCTGATATCGATTCTCCAATTGAGGGTGGAATAAATATCCTCTCAATGGTACTAGGGTTATGAAGATAACCTTGGGGATCCTCTATAACATTATATTTATAAATAATATCTATTTAGGTCATTTAATGAATGAATTAAATTAAATATTTAATTAACTAACTGAACATATCTCCAATGGTCGGTTTATCTGAACGTACAGTGTCGACCTATTTTAGATCACGTTTAGGGTAAAACTCACATTCTGGATTCAACTCTGCTCTCATATTTTTGATCTAAGACTCCATTTATGAGATATCCCATTTTCTTTAAGAAACTATGTAGACATGATATAAAATATAATTAATATTTTTATAAAATTACTTACGAGCACATTGGGTATGAGAATCACACATTGTCAAAGCTTCTAGCTCTGAAATTATTTATAGTTATATTTCAAAGTCTTAAAAGGAAAAAAGATTCACTTATATAGGGTAAGATATTTTTTTCTCAAACTCCCTTTACTGATACGCATTTTCCTTTATGCACCAATTTACTTTTATATGGTGTATATGCTACCCAATTGATATGTTATCATGAAATATCTTTTCTTCATGGTATTTGAGGTTTATTTTCAAGTTCTTCATCCATAAAGGGTTATTGTTAAACTATTACTCAATTTATATTTTTTTAGAAACAAGTCCTTTTTCCAGGGGGTCATGAAATATGCTCTTGATTTTGATCATCCAAGCCTCTTTTTCATACCATTATCTTTTCAAAATGGTAGTTTTAATTTTTCTCTAGGGATACTACTTCTCTTCATTAATAACCCCTTTAATTAAAATTCCTCCTCAAATAAAAGCATGATACTAATAAGAATAACTCCTATTCTTTCTAATGGATACTTTTCTTCCATATCCATGTTTTACCTATCAAAATTATTTTCTATAATGTTTAAAGTGACCTTCATACTTCTCTTCACCTCTTATCAATGAAAGGTTTTATCATCCATTTTACAAAATCAGTTTTACTAAAAGTTTTTAATGGAATTTAAACATTTTCTACATGATTATTTTTTAAAAATATTTTCTTCTAAATAAATGTTTTAAAATGATACAAAATACCTTAATTTCAAATTTTTCTAGAAACTCATTTTTAACTACATTTAATTTCTTTAAAAAAATAAAGGAAATATTCTTAATGTTTCTGTATGGGTCATTTTTTGACCAAAAAAAATATCTTCTACGCATTTCCATGTGAATATATCTTTCTACCACCTTTTTCACAATCTAATAGACTTACTCTATATGCTTTAATGTTTAAAAAAAATAAATTATTATTTTCTTGGTTTAATAAAATCCTCATTTTTAAATATTTTCAGAGGACAAGGAAATTTTTATTTTCAATTTTTTTTAATGATTTTAAGAGTGTTTTTCATCTATGTTGTATCCTTGATCAATAGTATTCTTTAAATGATACTATCCACTAACTTTATTTTTATGGCCTATGAGATTCTACTTTTCATCTATAGTATCATTTATCACTACTTTTGTGTTTTCTAATCATCCACTTAAATAGGCATGATTTATTTCCAATGTTTTTCCTATGTGAATTCCCTATGATCCATTACTTGGTTAAAGGGTGTATACCAAGATGCTTAATACATAATTTGATTAGTGAAATTTTTGTCTAAACCATATATTCACTTCCTATAAAGTGTAAATACAATATACTTAATCATCTTTTTTGAGTGGTATTAACCGAGAATGATTCCTATATCACTAGACACCCTCTTATTTTATATGGATTTATCATGTTCTATTTATTGATGATACAATGATCTATTCCTTAGAGAAACACTTGAAAAGGATATAAATCCCATTTTATTTCCATGGGCTTTTATGATATGTCGATTAAAATCACGTGGCACATATGTATGATTTTTCATTATGATTGGTGAATCTAGATAGCACTCCAAATCATTGGGTAATGTTAATGTCTAATGATAATCTATTTATGGGATTATGAAGTAGACCTAATCATTTTTTATGTAATAGTAAGTAGTCCTTGGCATATGATGATGGCCTAGTGAGTAATCCTTAGCAAATGATGATGATGGCCTAGGGAGTAATCCTTGGAATATGTTTATGATATCAGGTTTATGTTGTTACCAAATTCTTAAGATTTCAAGCTCTTATTCTATGATCATTGTTTAATCCATGTATTTATGATATCATATCTTTATTCCATTCCTTCAATATTATGATCAATCTCATTATGAAATCATGTTATGGCTCACATCTCTCATGTTATTCTTTATTATCATGTTTACCATTACCGGGTGTTTGATCTCTCCCCTTATTGTGTTTCCCTTTCCCCAGGTTATGAAAGAAAGTACTAAGAATGCTATGTATAGAAGAGTATCATGTGTGAAGAATTTATGAGCAGTGTTGAAGACCAATTATGGATTTATTAGCTTCTTATGTAGTGGAAAAAGTGTCCATTTCATGAGAAGAATTGATATTTAGTAGTTTATGATTTTTAACAGCACTCTATTACTCTAAATTCAAATATACTTGGATTTTAAATACAAGAACAATATTGTTATCATAGACATGTATCAAAGCCCATGTTGTATGTTATGTGTTTTTGGTTCCACATTCGAGAGAGTGAGTCCGGGGGTTCTATACTCGTGGAATAACCGTCATTGCTTTAATCCATCATTGATTCCATGGTTCTGTTCATCTTCATCGCGGGATCCAATCATCAATGTAATTGTGGATCCAGTCTCGTTCCCCTGATCTGATGTTGATTCCACCAAGATCTCATCTCTCTACCCTGTCTCTCTCTATCTAGGGTTATGTAGACCGAAACAATGATAAACCATTGGAATAAATTATATATATTAGGTTTTGATAAAACACTATTTTATTGAATATTTTATTTATAATAAATGATATAATTTCCTCAAATTGTGTTAAATATGTTCAATTAGAATGTATTTGGGATTAGATCATTCATTTGAATATTTGATGAAAATTCCACTTTTACCCGTTCAAAATCATTGTAGTATCTCAATCATAAATATTTTTATTTGAATTATATGAACTTAATATTTGGTAACTATGTCCCTCACTTCATGGGATACAACTTTCATTCATGACACTAGATCAAATAAGTGCATTTGGAGGGAGTAATTGGGCCATAAATTCAAAGGTGGGCTGGACATGCCAGAATGGAGAATCTTCAGTATTTCGGCCATAACTCATTAATATGGGATTTTATTGAGCCCAAATTTTTAGAGGCGATATAGGACCCATATACGCACATATGATCCGTCTGGAAATCCGGCCAATTCACTCGTTTTGGTGGTCAAATAGGCGGTGAAAGTTGGAATAAAACTTTTGGCCGAGAATCCCCATTCACACTTGAAACCACTTTGAACCTAGCATCCCGACCACTCTATAAATTGGTGTTTTTATCATTTGGTGGGGTTGGGAAGTGCCTTAGAAGATTGGGAGAAGAGGTCAATTTTTTTATTTCCATTTAAATTCACCATTGGAGGAGGGAATCTTTCAAGCTAGGATCTCCTCCAAATTGCTCTTCTCTTCCTCCTCTTTGTTGTAATGTTTTGATCTTTCAATAAACTTATTAGTTCCTCTTTTATTTCTTCTTTTTTCCTCTGTTTTGTTCATTTTTATTCTTCATTAATCTTCCTCTTTGGTCTGGAACTCAAGAGTAGAAGTGTTATTGGGTTATACCCATTCTAAACCGTTGCAAATGCAATTCGCTTCTACGATGACTACACCACCCATGGAAGAGTAGTTCTTTTTAGTAATAGATCTACCTCTCACCTTCTTCATTCATTTATTTTAAATCAATGATCTAATGTAATTCACTAAAAATGATCCATTAATTGACTTTTCAAATTATAAGAAACTAAGTGAGCAATTGAACAATTAACACAAAACGCGCGAGGTCGGGATTTGTGTGAATTGTGAGAGCACGATCTTAATCAGTAATATAAGACCACATGGGATCAATTTGTAGAGTTCAAATACAATTCCTAAACTCAAATAATCCTCATTTACAGAGTGGTGATGTGCCTTAATTTACCACTGACCAAAAGCTAGCCTTAGAACATCAATCAAAGCAGGGTGCTACGATAGCATGTTCCGAAGCTATCCTAGGGTTTAATTAATTTCATCTTTGTAGTAAAGTTAATTATCATAGGGTTAGGGATTTAAAAAATTAATGGATAATAATTAATTTAATGTTAATTTAAATGATAATGATTAATAATATAGTGAAGAGGTAGAGTTAGATCGATTATTCCTTTTAAAATATTTTCTAAAAAAAACATTTTCTTGTTGTGTCTTTTTAATCAAACTTCATTTAAAAATTAAAAAAAATACAATCTTCTTCCAGAAAAATTATTCTAGATTTATAAACTATAAACAAACCCCATACTTTAAACTAGTGTTTTAATTATATTCTATTTTATTTTTAGAATAACTTTAATAAGTTGTTAAATTCACTTCCTCCTTTGAGAGATGACCTTGGTCAGCCACTCTGCTGCACCTAAGTACCCCAAAAACCACTAATATTTTGAGGGTGCCCATGACAGTGCTCTTTCAAATCGGTGACATTGCCGGGGAGGCAAGTAATTTATTCAACCATTTAGAGGTATTTCTTTTATTTTTCATTTTATTATTTTCTTCACCTCTCTCTTTCATCTTTCCCTTTTCTCAAGTTTTCCTTTTTTTTATTTCATCCTATTATTTTATTTTTTGACCATCAACTCAAACTTCTCATTTTTCTTATGGTCCACTTTTCCACTTTTCATTTTTTTTGATTTATGACATGAACTAATCTCGAGGATCTCTTAGATCTTAACCCTGATATTGAACGTAGCCTTTGAGCTCGAATCAGACATTCTCAGTCTATGGGAAGTTTCAACTGTAGGATTGAAATAATGATGTAGATGCTCAATATACAAGAGGGGGGGTGAATTGTATACTTTAAAAATTTCATTTAGAACCATTAAAGTTTATTACGAATAAATATTTTTTCCTTAGATAATGAATGTTCTAAGTTTAACAAAGTTAAACTAAGAAAATTCACAACACCTCTAACACCAATTGGAAACTTGGAATAAGGAATGAAGTTATAAACTTCAAGTCCTATGTACTTGCTTAAAACTGGAAAGAGATTCCAAAAGTAGGTTCTGGAAATATGGATCCGGAAATTGAAACTTAACTAAAGATTACAATATGAGATTCTACCTTAAAGTGTATAGAATCTAAATGGAACAGAGTACAAGTAAGGAAGTATAAGAAAGTTATACTTTCCTTAAAATATAATATGCAGTGGAAACAAATAAGTAGTAAAACTACAAGTAACAAGATATAAGACTTTTAACCCAAATAGAAGGGTATCCAACAACCTTGGATAAAGGTCCCTTGATTTATACTTTCAAGCAAGTCTGTCTTACCCACACCATGGTAAGCCCTCGATACAATGATCAGAATCTCTGTCTTTCTATCCCCTTAAGCCCTCAACTTCAAGGTAGTTGGAACCTCTGTCTTCCTTAGCAATGAAGCCCTCGAACTTCAAGGTAGTCGGCACCTATGTCTTCCTATCCTCGGAAGTCCTCGAATGTAATCACCAAAATTTGGAGTCTCACAAAGATTTGAGAGTTAATAAGAGCCTCTCTCTCTAGAAATCACTTCAAGCATGTAATCACATGAGTCGAAGATTAGTCACGAGCTCTTTCAAATGAGCTCCTATTTATAGGCTCGGTCGACCTCCTTTCCAACGGTCATATCTTCCTTAAAAATCGGAGGGACCTGTACACATGTCACTTAACCAATGGTTAGTTTATAACGGAATAGACGACATCGTTTTGTAACAAAACAAGTGTAACAGAAAGTACGAAATCATTTTAAGTCTAACTCAAAATGTTCGAGTGAAGATTCAGAGTGTAAGAACAAATATTAAAGAGTAGACAAATTATAAAAGTGTAAGTAAAATGAACGTTCGGAGTCTAAGCAAAAATAATATTTGGAGTCTAAATAAATTCGGAGTGTATAAAGCAAAGATGATCAGATTTTGTTGAATAATTGAATTCAGAATGAGAATTCAGAATGACAATTTGTCATCAGAATTCGTAATGAGAATTTGTAATCAGGATTCATCATTAGATTTTGGTGTCGAACTTCATGAGAGTTCGTATCCAGAATTTGGAGTGGAACTTTATTTGAGTTCGTATCCAGAATTCGGAGTGGAACTTCATTACAATTCTCATCCAGAATTCAGAGCCTAAAACAGAATGATTCATATCAAGGTTTTAAATGATTCTGAGAATATAGAAATGAATTTGATTCTTATACTTAAGAAATATATAGATATAGATAATGAAGATATGATAAGGATAATTTTCCTTATAAAAGAGATTTTCCTTATAAAAGCGATTTTCCTTATAAAATCAATTTTCCTTATAAAAGCAATTTTCCTTATAAAATCAATTTTCCTTATAAAAGCAATTTTCCTTAAAGATAAGGTGTTTGTGATTTTCAAAACAAGAGGGAATGGAAAAGTCATAAGGAAACCCTTATTGACTCAACAATCTCCCCCTTTTTAGAAAGCACAAACATCCTCACGAAAAAGAAAGACTAAGGGAAAAAAACATTAAGGCTTATCTCCCTTAGCTTATGGATGTTGATGAATACGACTAACTCCCCCTTAGGCTTTGAAACTCTAAGGATCGTATTCTAGATTTCCAGAATCGAATTTCATTAAGAATAAGAATGTATTCTTTTAATGAAAAACTCCCCCTTAGATAAACTCTATTAGAGTTCTTTTTCTTTCTCACCCATTATTAAGGTTATTTTTTCTTTTCCCCCTTTGTTAGAGTTATTTTTCCTTCTCCCCCTTTGTGATTTTCAAAAAGGATTCGAGGGAATGGAAAATATAACAAAGTACCTAAAAAATTAGTAACAACAACAAAAGAAACGATCAAGAAAGATTTTCATTAAGTTTTAAAGATAAAAAACAAGGAAGCTAAGATACAACAAAAGATTGGATTTTTCTATTTTGGATCTTTTTCCTTTGACATGAGACCCTTAAGAATAGACTTTATCTTCTTCAAGTCTTTATGGTCTTCTTCCGCTTGCTTCTCTAACACAACTATTCTTGCACTTTGAACTTCAAGCTTTTCTTCCTGAGCTTCAAGCTTTTCTTCCTGATATTTCAAAATTTGTTCTTGCTTTAACAACTTCTCTTCAACCTCAATCCGACGATCCCTTTCATTCCTCCAGTTTTGAGCAACAAAATTCAACTTCCCATTCAGATCTCTGTCTTCTTGAATCCAGGAATTCTTCTCAGCTATCAAATTTTCTTCAAAGGAAGAAGTAAGATCATTTAGCTTCCTGTCTTCTATCTCAAATGCATCTTTAAAATTATCTGGGAAATCATCCAAGAGCCTCATCTCTTCTACAGTTTTCCTAGAACAACTAGTCATTTTCTTACAAGACCTTTTGTGGGCTTCATAGACGACAAAAAAAGTTTTGAACTGAGCCTCCATCTCTACACATTTATCCATAACCATGGATACAGAGTCTGTTTTCTGATTCAAAGTATGTTGGAGCATCTGGCATCTTGAATCAATACTTGAGAAGGTCAGAATAGAACCTACCAACTTCTTTAAAGACTGAACAACAAATTCATGTCCCAACGAATATGACTCCGAATCCGAGACTTTTCTTGGAGAATTTTCTTCTTCAAATTGCTCATCCTTCTTCTTAGAATAATCGCCAACTTCCCTTCTCTTTACAGCCACTGAGCTCGGGGTATCGACAACAAGTTGCTTTCCCTTGTCCTTTTTTGGAATGGATTTCTATTCTGGGGTTTTTTGTTCACTATCAGATACTTGAACAACATTGTCTTCATCATCAATATATTTTTGAGCACCATCCTCTACATTCTCCATTTGAGCAATATCATGTAGAAGATGTTCTTCCTCTGCATGATAAGCTACTTCTTGTTCTCCTTTCTCCTCATCCTTCTCTGGAGTGACTATCTTAGAAGACTCAGCTTCTGAAGTTAGGAGTGACAGATGTTCTGAAGGTATCCCCTTATAATCTTCTACCTGCTTCAACAGATCTCCTGTCTCACCACTACCTTCAGCAACTACTTCTTCCTCTTGCTCAAACTGCTCAACTTCCTCAACATGCTTATCTTTTACCTTCTCCGGAGTAACATAATTTCTTCCTAGAGTCTCAGGTAGATATTCCAAAGAGAAAGATCTCAGAACTTGAATGTTTCTGGAGGCCATCTCATTAAACTTCAATAATGTCTGAATTGCCTCAGCTTCAGACATCTTATTCTTAAGCTTCTTTTGTTTCACTTGTTTTTCTAGTTCAACCGCTGTCTTTTCCTTCAAGGCCTTAGCCTCCCCAGGGTCCAATCCAAACTGAGGCTCCCCTTGCACTCTCTTCTCTTTGAATTCCCTCCACTTAGAAACTACCTCATCAGGGTAAGATTTCTTCTTCTTCGGTTTTGGAGGTGCAGAATGAACTTACTTAGTTTTAATATTCTCTTCTTCAACTTCAACTTCTTTCAACTTTCTCTTCTTCACTGGTTTAGAATATTCAGGTTCAGAAACTTTCGGAACCGCTTCTTCTTGAACTAGAAAATCAAAGAACTCACCAGTCTTATTATCAAAAGCAACGTTCATCCTTTTAAGGGTATCATCACTCACCAACATAATTTTGCAAACTCTTGGCTTAGACTTGAAAGCCTCCTTGAAAGACTCAAGGCACCAAACTATTAACTTTGAGATTATTGCTGGATACATTACGATCTGAGCTCTTAGATTCCATTTATTAACATTCTAAATGGTAATAAGAATGTGTCTCATCAGATTAAAATTCCTTAGATTAATCAGAAAATCTAGAATAAATATCTCGCTCTTCTTCAAACTGTCTTTGTCACCCTTTCTTGGTACGATAAAGCCTTGTACCCATAATTCTAGAATCCGAAAATTCATAGACAGACTAGCAATCTTCGAAGCCTTGTTATCTGACAGTCTGAGATTCTTCAAAGATTTTTCCTTGTTGAAACTTCCCTTTGAATCTGGAAAAACATGAGTGATGAACTCGACTTCTCCTTCATTTTTCAGCCCTACCAAGCTGGCTTGCTTGGCATAAGAAAGCTTATAAGTCTTGCCATAAGACTTAAATGACAATTTCTCCCTACCATCTTCCTTAAAGAAGGAAACTGACTCATAGAACTCTAAAAGCAACTCTGAATATACTTCATCTTGATTCCCGGTCTTAGACACAATAACATCTTCCCATCCATTAAGCTTTATGTTCTTGGATATAAGAGAATCATAATTGTTGAAGAATTCAGGATGAACCAACCTTTCTCTATATAATAACCACTGAGAAATCGGCTTAGAGGTTGACATGTCTTGAGAAGCTACTTCCACAAACATTCGGATCTGAATACTTCTGGGAAGTTCGGAATGGAGATTGATGAAGATCAGAACGACTTTAAAATGGAGAGGTAGAGCTTCGGGACGCTAGAGCTTGAAAAACTGATGTGGGATGACCATTTGGGGTCCCCTTTAAATATGCAAATAATTTGACCATTGGTCTTACAAATCCATCTAACGGTTGAAAAAACTTTGATCTGATCTGACAGATGAAAACCAATTCTCAAGAAAACTTGAATCCGATCTTTTGAGGTTTTAATTAAAACAAGGATTTAAGAAAACTAGAATCCGAAAACAAAATATAAGAAAACACAAGCTAGTAAAATATGATTATGAAAACATAAGTAAGGAAATCATACCTTTTGGATTAGCTTAGGAGGATTATTCGTAATGGGTAATATTCTTCTTGAAGAAAAAAATTAACTACGAAAAATCTTTACTACGAAAAGACATAGTTCACAAAACACACTATGGAAAACAAACTCAGTACGGAAAACTCAGTACGAAAAGAATAAAATAAAGAAAACGAAAAAAAATTATAAGGATTTCAGTACGAAAATTTCATTACTAGAATTTCAGTATGAGAATGTCCTTGTGAAATTCTCAATACGGGAATCGTACTACGAAAGTCTCAGTACGAAAGTCTCATTCCAAACATTTCAGTATGAAATTTTTTAAACTCATTTAAAAAATAAAGAAAATAACAAGCATATGTACTCCCCCTATGAAAAGGAGTTTATTACTGTAAGGAATATAGTTCAAAAATAAGTTAATGAATAATGATTACCTTATAGTTATCATTCATAACTTTTGTTTAATGTATTCAAATCTATCAGAAGGCAAAGATTTTTTGAAAATATCAGTAAGTTGATCTTGCATTCCGATAAACTGAAGAATGATATCTCCTTTAAGTGTGTGATCCCTAAGAAATTGATTCCTAATATCTACGTGCTTTGCACGAGAATGATGTGTGGGGTTCTTACTTAGGGCAATGGCATTTGTGTTATCACACAAAATTTGAGTTTTAGTAAAACTCAAGTCATAGTCTGTGAGTGTGTGTTGCATCCACAACACTTGAGCACAACAACTTCCAGCTGTTACATATTCAACTTCAGCAGTGGAGAGACAGTGTCCTAGTATTTTATGCCAAAGCCATGAATGATCTTACATTGCACTTAGGCAAGGTAAATCTTGTCTTCTTAAGTCTTCTAAGTTCAAAGTGTAAACATTCTCTTGCCTATTGGCTGAGAGAATAAATTCTTCCTTGGAATTGTGTACTAAGCATTTATCATTCCAAAAATTCACAAGGTACCCTTCATCACATAACTGACTTATGCTAATGAGGTTGTGTTTAATACCCTTAACAAATAAAACATTTGAAATCAAAGTTTGTCCTAGAAGAACAATATTACCAATACCAACAATTTCTCCCTTAGAATTATCTCCAAAAGTTACCTTTCCTCATTTCGTTTTGATAATCTTTTCAAAATTGATTTTGTTACCAGTCATGTGCCGGGAACATCCACTATCCATGTACCATGTATTGTTGTTGGTACTTCCCCTATCTCCCTGAAAATAAGAAGAGTATTAGACTTTCGGAATCCAAACTTGCTTGGATCCGGAATTTCCAGACAACAAAATTTTAGGAACCCACACTTTATTAGAAAAATAGGATTTATGAAAACCTAGAGATTGGGTTTTGTTTAAGGAACAATTCCTTTCCTAGTGACAACCACATTGACACTTGGTACAAAATGGGGCACTTTGTGGAAAAAAGTAGTTGTTACAAAAAATTGGTTTTGCATGAGTATAACCAAATCTGGATTTATTTTTTAAAGGTCTTATTTGAGAATACATTTTATCAAAATTTTCCTTACCATGGGTAAAGTTTGATAAACACTTCTTTAAGGAACAAATTTTGGACTTGAGTTTGATAACCTAGTTTTTATCTTCAAAATCATCAGATTTAGAACTAGATTTAGGCTCGAAAACATTTTTCTTAGAAATTCCTTTTTATAACTCTTTAGAAAGTTTGTTCTTCTTAGAACTTACTTCTTCAAGATTTGTTGAAATACTTATAAAATCAGTATTTTTCTTATCAAGATCTTTAGAAAGATATGATATCTCTTTTATAAGAATAGAATTTATAGAGTTTTCCTAATCAAGTTTCTTATCGAGTTTAGAGTTCTCAATATCAAGAAGTTCAGAAAACCTAGAAACTTTTTCATAGATAGGTGAAATATTTTCTTCATCAGAAGAGGATTCTTCATCTGAGGAGTTATAATACTTACTATCATTAGAATTTAAAGATACATTGGTCAATGATTCAGCATTTCGTACCTTAGCCATAAATCAATGATTGTCAATAGGTAATCTGGATATAATACCAAGATTCTTCTGTCCTGAAGATTCATAATAAGAAGATTCATCTGAAGAGTCACAACCACTGGCACTCCAGGTATCATTTGCTTTCAGAACCTTCTTATCTTTGGCCTTATAATAATTCTTTATGTTCCTGTCTGAATGCCTTTCTTTCCTTTCTTTCTTTTTGAGTAGAGGGAAATCTGGTCTAATATGTCCAGCTCTCTTGCATTCATAACACGCGACTTCTCCATCTTTCCTATCTTTCCTTTCCTTTTTCTTATACTTGGATTAGAAACTTCTCTGGACGGCTATCTTGTTCATCCTTCGAGCAAGATTTGCTAACTCATTTTCTGAGATTTCACTTTCACTAGAATCTGATTGAACAACCATATTCTTAGACTTGGATCTGGTTACTCTCTCAGGAGTCTTAGCTTTCATATGATTTGATGTTGTTGTAAAACCAACAGTACCATTCCCATTCTTCTTTTTGATGTTTTCAGCATCTCTCTTCATTCTGGTTTCATGTTGGAGAAGATTTCTAAATAACTCATCAAGAGAAATTTGAGTGACCTTCCTATTCTCATCTATAGTAGTTCTTTTGGATTCCCACTCATTGGGCATAATATCAATTATCTTATCCACAAGTTCTTCATCATCTAACCCTTTCTCTCCCATAGACTGTAAACTATTGACTATAGTCATAAACCTCTGTTGAACTTTACAAATTGGTTCACCGTAAGGAAAATTGAAGCCATGGTATTCAGCTCTAAGCATAGCTCTCCTAGTCTCAATCACTTTAGAAGTTCCAAAGTGTGTATCCTCTAACTTCTTCCAGATACAATTAGCTGCTTCACAAGAAGAAATTTGGCTATATATATTTCTAGTCATTGAACAAAGTAAGGTATTGCGTACCTTATAATTGAGTTGATACTCCTGATTTTCCTGGTTAGTCAAAGTTCTAACTTCCTTATCATGAGTTTTATAATCTCTAGTAAGCATAAAAAAGTTGTCCACACCAGTATTGATAAAAAAAGTCTTCATTCAATATCTCCAGTACTCATAGTCATTACCATCAAAGATTGGTGGTCTTGTAGGATTTAGATTATCAATGGAACCAACATTGACTCCTGCCATACTTAAAATAACCTTTGGCACACAAACTTGTTAGTAGAAAAAGTTCGTAACCACAAAGTTCAGAATGAAAAAGTTCAGAATTACAAAGATCGGAATGATAAAGTTCAGAATTACAAAGTTCGGAATTACAAAGTTCAGAATTACAATGTTCGGAATTACAAAGTTCAGAATTACAAAGTTCGGAATGATAAAGTGAGCAAGAAAAACTTATACGTGAGTATAAGTATTTCAGAGACCTCCTCTGATACCAATTGTATTATCGAAATAATGATGTAGATTCTCAATATACAAGAGGGGGGGGGGGTGAATTGTATACTTTAAAAATTTCCTTTAGAACCTTTAAAGTTGATTACGAATAACTATGTTTTCGTTAGATAAGGAAATTTCTAAGTTTAACAAATTTAAACTAAGAAAATTCACAACACCTCTAACACCAATTGAAAACTTGGAATAAGGAATGAAGTTATAAAATTCAAGTCCTATGTACTTGCTTAAAACTAGAAATAGATTCAGAAAGTAGGTTCCGGAAATATGGATCCGGAAATTGAAACTTAACTAAAGATTACAATATGAGATTCTACCTTAAAGCGTATAAAATCTAAATGGAACAGAGTACATGTAGAGACCCGAAGCTTGACGTACATGGACATTACATTACATTTTCGGAATACTTAGTACATAACAAAAACACACACTAAAGGATCGTAATAGTTTAGTGTCTTTGGAAACTCGGAATTTAATCTTCTAATCGTGGTGAAAGTTCTTCAATATCTCCCATAAAGGTCATCCCTTTTTTCTACCTAAAACCTTTCTTTATATCCTGGGGAAAAGAAAACATAAAAGGGTGAGCTCAAATGCTCAGTAAGGGTAAACAAAAGAAAAATCAATCACATCATATACATAGCTTTTGGAAATCTTAACCTGCAAAAGAGCTCATAATATCATAACATGGGATATATCATAGAAGTGAAATGTAATCCCAATAATCATAACTTAAAACATGAAACTTTGTGGCATACACACATAATCATAGAAAATCATTTCTTGTTAGTCAAGACTCATTGCCAAGACTATCTTAGTGGACAAATTCCCTTTCTGAATCGAGTAACCCTCGTTTCAGTCCTGTTTCACTGAACCGGTATAACCTACCATTTCAGCCATGTCTATCTCATGAGATATAAAATCTTTACCCAATGCATTGGAGGGAGATATAGGTCCCACCTATCTCATAATGATACCATTCTTATGTGTGCCACAAAATCATAAATCATACATCATTTCATAACCCATGTAATAAAAATGGGATTCTTAAAACAACATGACATCATAAAACAATTCATATAAGATAAAGGAATTCATAAAAATAATTCCATCACAACATAGTCAAATCAATGTAAAAATATGGATAGAAACAGAACCCTTTATTATCTTAGATGGAAAATAATTTTGATAAAACACTTGAATTGAATTCTTGAGGAAAATATCCTTTCTTCTTCAAAATCAGTTTCTTTTCACAAAACATCATGCAATTTTAAAAGAAAGAGATTTTATTGAAAATATTAATGAAATATTTTAGAGGAAGCTTCATGAAAATAAGGCTTTATAAAACAGTAGAAATCCGTTCGTGCCGTATAAGTTAAAAAAAACATTCTTCGTACTTTTGTCGGAAAAGTCAAAAAGTACCTCGTACGAAAAACATCAAAAGATTCCTTTCATTTCTTTTACTAAAAACTCACCGAAGGGTAAAAATGGATTTAAACAATTGTAGGTGGATGGAAATAATATTACATATTGATGAAACATGGATGTGGATGATAAAATACACCCCAGTAAATACTTATGAATAAACAATCTCGGATAAAAATGAGATTGTGATATTTCCCTTACCTTAGGTCCGATTTGCTTTGTTCGTGTCCGAAGCTCCGGTATAATGGTTTAAATAATGTTATTGACTTATTCCAGAATCATACATATTGATATGATATCATATATGGTCATATTATTAGCTTCTTGTTAGTAATATTTCATTGTTACTTGTTACTCGGGTCTTTATAACTTTTTGTTCTTATGCGTGTTTTGTTGAATAAATTCTTATTCTTATCTTTAGGTTATAGATAATTCATTTCCAGAATGGTATTAGTGTAGTATATACCATATTCATTCATTCAATTCATTTATATAATCATTATGAAATGAAGATCATGTAGAACGAGTCGCATCACATCGTGGAGATGGTATTTCGTACGTACGCACGAGTGATGATATCGTTCCTATGATCGTGGAATTGTATTGGAGTATATATATATATTATTTCAGTATCAATATTACTTAATAATAATCATATATAGTTACTCATTACACCATTATACCCATCCTTGTAAGGTGATGGTGGAAAATAGATTACACCACGGCGTGGAGACGGTATTCCGTACGTACGCACGCGCGGTGATTTCTTTTTCCGTAGGATGGATAGATGGTGAAATAGGGTTGTTTCATACTTATAATAACATATCAGTATATGAGTGATACTGATGTTATTACTTCATAATGAAACAACCTAAGAAGAAGAAGTGGAAGAAGAAATAAAGATGAAAGAATTGGTAACTGTAATTACCTCTTCTTTGAAGCGCCTCTTTGAGACCTCCTCTTAGGGCACTAAAATTGGTCTTTGAGGAGGACCAGAACCTCTAGGATGTTGCTAGGGAAGTGGAGAAGAGATTTTGGCAGGGGTTGGACGAGCTTGAGTGCTCAAATTGGTGTGAGGAGGAGGGGGAGGAGGTGTCCTTTTATAGGGGAGGAGAGGGGCACCTTAGGAATATCTCAAAATATTATTTTATATTAAAGTAAAAATCGGTTTATAATGGTTTCAAAGGGTCTTATTTCGAAGCTAAAGTGGGGATGGGTAGAAATCCTATCAACCAATATAATTTAGACAAGTTTAGGATATTATTTTAACCTTATCAATTAGATTTAACTCTAAGTTAAATAATTTAACTTTTACCATGTCTTTTTGTTTTCTTTCACTATATGGTTAATACACTTACTATAACATGCCAAACGAACCCCAAATTGTTTATTATTAATATATATATCCTAATATAAGTCATTTGGCCGAACCTTAGATTTTTAGGAATACAATAACAATTAATAATATAATATTTGATTTAAAAACTATTTTGTGTCAATTTTGACACTATTTGATATATGATTTTTGTGAAAGTCATAACAGAATTAAATGTTCAAACCAAGTTGATTAAATCAACATTAATATATCATAGTAACCTATAAAATTAGTGGAATTCATAAAAAATCTCAAATTACATTTATTTTGGTGTTTATAACATCAATTATGTCAATATTTCATTAATAAGATAATTACTACATCATCGTTGTGTCATAAATAAATTAAATTATTTGATGTCTAAAAATTACAAATAAAATACCATCATGTAGGAAATCGTTTTAGCTTTCTAATGAATATTTACAATCGAATTTATCTTATGTATAACCCCATATTAAAAATGATTTACCTATTAAACTTTGATTTTAACTATTTTAACCTTTCTTTAAATAAATTAATAATAAATGTTCTAATCTAATCCAAGTGGGCCTAAATAGTCATATTTTATTCCTAAGTTTGTTTTTGGTTGAATTACACTTGTCCAGTAGAATTAGGACATGTGTTAGGGTAATAGTAATATCATATTTACCCTTAGTTACCCTATTTACTATTAACCGTGGTAAAAAAAAGTAAAAAGTTACTATTCACCAAAAAATTATTTTCATCTCATTGAACCACATTTTAGTCCTTGATATTAACCGTGTCTCTCAGATTTTCGAAATTCCATTCACAGAAGCGGCAAAATTAAGTTTTATGAAAAATTCAGTTTTTTTTAACTACCACTTAGTAGTTTCACTATTCATCAAAAATTGATGTTTTTCAGAACAATGCCAAAATTTATCCTAAGCTATATTTCATATTCCGAATTCAAAAATGAAATCTATTTTACCAAATTCATAACATAGAAGTTGCATTAATTAATTTTATAATTAAATCCTGCTGTTAAAATAAATAGCGTGTTTTTAGGAAACAATATATATCAAAAGATTGACACTTGATTATGTCTGGTTTAAATGTGAAATTACAACCAATGACCAACATTGTATTAAATTGTAAAAATATATTCTAAATATACTTTAAAACCACTCAAATTAATAATTTATCACTATTAATTATTTCGATTAAAAAAGTTGTTTTTAATTATAATTTAGTAATTTTCACTATTCATCAGAATATGAAAGTTATCCGAAAAGTACCAAAATTTCACCTTAGGCTAAATTCGATACTCCGAATCCAAGAATGAAGTTCATTTTGAAAAATAAGATTTACATAATTTTAAAAAGTGGTTATTACTATTCATAACGACTAGTTTTAATAATATTTTAATAGCACATCGTTGTTTAGTGAAACTCGGTATTGCGTATTACACACGCTATCGAGGAAGGTCGCGATTGCGTGTAATTCAAGGCAAGACAAGGATGCGTGTTGTGCAAGATCCTTTTGGTGTAGCGTACAACACAAGACATTAATAAAATTAAAAAGAATATTTTTTTATAAAATCTTGGGTTGTTACATTCTACCCCCCTTAAAATGAATTTCGCCCTCGAAATTCGTCAGGGTTATAAATGGTTTACTATTCGAAATTTTCTTTAATAGAAACCCACATCGTAAAAAGGAATATCAAAACCAATCTTTAAAAACAAAAGTATGAAAAGTAACGGTTACCCAAATAAACTAATCATTGGGTTCCCACATAGGTGAAAATATGGATATGGAAGAGAAATCTAACCATCATGTTCTGATGGAGAGTGGTAGAGAACATGGCTATGGAAAAGCCAGTA
Organism: Viscum album; assembly: GCA_963277665.1. Taxonomy (NCBI): domain Eukaryota; kingdom Viridiplantae; phylum Streptophyta; class Magnoliopsida; order Santalales; family Viscaceae; genus Viscum; species Viscum album. Next base: position 1,181,203,862 of record OY728120.1, read on the forward strand.
ATCACAAATCCATAGATTTGTGATGATATAAGGTACCATCTGATTCATCAGGTATAAGATCACTAGGACAACATTTTTGGTTTTCAAGATCATTTCCCCTAAAGTTGAAAATTTGAATTAGAATAAATACTTACTTTATTTTGGTTCAATCTCACTGTTGTTCGTGCCTTGAACAATTTCCACTTCATCTCTTAAATAAATGAAGTTGAATTTGTTATTCGTGAAGTGTTAGCAGATCATGTGATAGAATGACGGGTCATTCCATCTGTCTCAAACAAAAGGCTAGCAAAAATTATATGCATAAATCGATCTATAGTGAGATTAATCATATATGGCTCCTAAAATGGACTTATACTTCATATATCATACTGCTTAATATAATAAAACTAGTTTCTACTAAATAGGGACTTCCTGTAGGTCAGTGGTAGGCGATAAAGGCCAGTCGCACTTCGGTTGTGGGTTCGATTCCTACAGCCTTGTCCGAAGCGATGGGCTGTCACCCGTCCTGCAGGTTGTCCTTTTTCTAAAACTACATTACTATAACATCCCATCAATAATATCGAAAAAAAAACTTCTATCCTTAAACAATAATCACTTATGTCCAACATAATCCATTTCAATCTTTAGGCTTATCCATAATACTGCAGTCCACTCTCATAACATAGTGAAAACGATTACCAGAGATTTAATACCATCGTTGATCCCCATATATCATAAGATATGTTTTATTGGTCACATTCTAAACATTCAAAGTCCTTAATCATGTATTATCTTGAATACCTTAGTGAAAACATGAATGCAGTTAAAAGTTAACACTTTCCACATACCAAAATCCTCAAAATTCTATATACTCAATCCATGATATCACTTAGTCCTTATATCAATCATGAGCTCATGAATACTATTAAACATTTCATTTTCTCGTCTTCATTATGCGCATATCATCTTATTTCCAAAAAAAAATATCTCAATCACTTTGAATACCACATCAATAAATATTGCAATACTCAATGATACAACATTATTTTGGAATCCCATTACATAAACGCTTAATCATTCCACCACATCTTTATCATATTCAACATCGCCAATAGTGATCGCATGTGACTTCCCTTTGTCCTTTGCCTTCAGTGGTTGCTCATGTTGATCATCACTAACCCTTGGATTAGGGCAATTATTAGCATAATGCCCCATTTCCTTGCACTTGAAGCATTGAAGTGTTGGTGGTGTGTTCTCTGTAGTGTTTGCTTTATTCACATCATTAGAAACCCTTTTTCCATTACTTCGACACTCAGCTGCTCGATGACCTTCTTTTCCACACTTAAAACATTTTCTAGTTCCTTTAAGACAATCTCCACCATGCTTCTTTCCACACTTTGTGCATAAGGAAACATTCATCTTCTTTTCACCATTATTATGAGATTTCTCCTTGAACTCCATCTTTCGTTTCTTGTCAAAACCATGAGATGAATATGTAACACCAACTTCCATTTCTACCTTGATAGCACAACGCACAATTTCTTCATAGCTACTGAAGTCTCGTATAGCTAATGCCCTTCGAAGACTTGGTTTTAAGCCACTGAAAAATCGATCAACTTTACTTTCAGGTTGGATGATAATGCCAGATGCATACCTTGCAAGTCTTGTAAAATTCGCTTCGTATATACCAACAGATTCATCATCCTTCTGCTTCAGCTCAATAAACTCCTTTTCCATCTTTGTTCGAAGAATACGAGGGAAGTACTTACTGAAAAACAAGTTCTTGAACTCGTCCCATTCCATGGACTCAATTTCATCCCTTGGCCTCGTATTCTTGATAAGATTCCACCATTGATCAGCTTCACCTTCCAAACGATATACTGCTAAGATGACTTTATCATGTTCAGAACATTGAAGAACTGAAAATATCTTTTCAGTGGTACTGATCCATTGTTCAGCAACAAGTGGATCGGAAGTCCCACTGAAAGAAGGTGGACATTGCCTCATGAAGGACTCAATAGAATATTGTTCCCTTCTCTGCTCATTTGGAAGTCCAGAATGATTCATAGCTTGTGTAAGTATAGCAATAAGATTTTGCACTCCATCTCCCATAACATTTGTTTGTTCAGGAGGGCAATCATTGCATTGTCCATTTCATTGATCAACACGGTTCCTTCGGGTTCCAGCCATCGTCTAAAACCCAAAAAGAATAGTGTGAGAGGCAAAAATCATGCTAGGGAAAACAACATAATAAAGGGGGAGTACCTTCAATATCCAACATCTTAGGTTTAATTATATAATCGTTAGCGTAATTCTATTACTATAACCTATACGTATACTTATCCCTAGGGACATCCCTAGACATACCTTAGAAATATCTCTAGGGATCTCACTAACGTTTTCGCATCCTAGTTTCCAAAGGTTGACTAAACCTTTCCTCTGATACCAACTGTAGAGACCCGAAGCTTGACGTACATGGACATTACATTACATTTGCGGAATACTTAGTACATAACAAAAACACACACTAAAGGATCGTAATAGTTTAGTGTCTTTGGAAACTCGGAACGTAATCTTCTAATCGTGGTGAAAGTTATTCAATATCTCCCATAAAGGTCATCCCTTTTTTCTACCTAAAACCTTTCTTTATATCCTGGGGAAAAGAAAACATAAAAGGGTGAGCTCAAATGCTCAGTAAGGGTAAACAAAAGAAAAATCAATCACATCATATACATAGCTTTTGGAAATCTTAACCTGCAAAAGAGCTCATAATATCATAACATGGGATATATCATAGAAGTGAAATGTAATCCCAATAATCATAACTTAAAACATGAAACTTTGTGGCATACACACATAATCATAGAAAATCATTTCTTGTTAGTCAAGACTCATTTCCAAGACTATCTTAGTGGACAAAGTCCCTTTCTGAATCGAGTAACCCTCGTTTCAGTCCTGTTTCACTGAACCGGTATAACCTACCATTTCAGCCATGTCTATCTCATGAGATATAAAATCTTTACCCAATGCATTGGAGGGAGATATAGGTCCCACCTATCTCATAATGATACCATTCTTATGTGTGCCACAAAATCATAAATCATACATCATTTCATAACCCATGTAATAAAAATGGGATTCTTAAAACAACATGACATCATAAAACAATTCATATAAGATAAAGGAATTCATAAACATAATTCCATAACAACATAGTCAAATCAATGTAAAAATATGGATAGAAACAGAACCCTTTATTATCTTAGATGGAAAATAATTTTGATAAAACACTTGAATTGAATTCTTGAGGAAAATATCCTTTCTTCTTCAAAATCAGTTTCTTTTCACAAAACATCATGCAATTTTAAAAGAAAGAGATTTTATTGAAAATAGTAATGAAATCTTTTAGAGTAAGCTTCATGAAAATAAGGCTTTATAAAACAGTAGAAATCCGTTCGTGCCGTATAAGTTAAAAAAAACATTCTTCGTACTTTTGTCGGAAAAGTCAAAAAGTACCTCATACGAAAAACATCAAAAGATTCCTTTCATTTCTTTTACTAAAAACTCACCGAAGGGTAAAAATGGATTTAAAAAATTGTAGGTGGATGGAAATAATATTAGATATTGATGAAACATGGATGTGGATGATAAAATACACCCCAGTAAATACTTATGAATAAACAACCTCGGATAAAAATGAGATTGTGATATTTCCCTTACCTTAGGTCCGATTTGCTTTGTTCGTGTCCGAAGCTCCTGTATAATGGTTTAAATAATGTTATTGACTTATTCCAGAATCATACATATTGATATGATATCATATATGGTCATATTATTAGCTTCTTGTTAGTAATATTTCATTGTTACTTGTTACTCGGGTCTTTATAACTTTTTGTTCTTATGCGTGTTTTGTTGAATAAATTCTTATTCTTATCTTTAGGTTATAGATAATTCATTTCCAGAATGGTATTAGTGTAGTATATACCATATTCATTCATTCAATTCATTTATATAATCATTATGAAATGAAGATCATGTAGAACGAGTCGCATCACATCGTGGAGACGGTATTCCGTACGTACGCACGAGTGATGATATCGTTCCTATGATCGTGGAATTGTATTGGAGTATATATATATATTATTTCAGTATCAATATTACTTAATAATAATCATATATAGTTACTCATTACACCATTATACCCATCCTTGTAAGGTGATGGTGGAAAATAGATTACACCACGGCGTGGAGACGGTATTCCGTACGTACGCACGCGCGGTGATTTATTTTTCCGTAGGATGGATAGATGGTGAAATAGGGTTGTTTCATACTTATAATAACATATCAGTATATTAGTGATACTGATGTTATTACTTCATAATGAAACAACCTAAGAAGAAGAAGTGGAAGAAGAAATAAAGATGAAAGAATTGGTAACGGTAATTACCTCTTCTTTGAAGCGCCTCTTTGAGACCTCCTCTTAGGGCACTAAAATTGGTCTTTGAGGAGGACCAGAACCTCTAGGATGTTTCTAGGGAAGTGGAGAAGAGATTTTGGCAGGGGTTGGCCGAGCTTGAGTTCTCAAATTGGTGTGAGGAGGAGGGGGAGGAGGTGTCCTTTTATAGGGGAGGAGAGGGGCACCTTAGGAATATCTCAAAATATTATTTTATATTAAAGTCAAAATCGGTTTATAATGGTTCCAAAGGGTCTTATTTCGAAGCTAAAGTGGGGATGGGTCGAAATCCTATCAACCAATAGAATTTAGACAAGTTTAGGATATTATTTTAACCTTATCAATTAGATTTAACTCTAAGTTAAATAATTTAACTTTTACCATGTCTTTTTGTTTTCTTTCACCATATGGTTAATACACTTACTATAACATGCCAAACGAACCCCAAATTGTTTATTATTAATATATATATCCTAATCTAAGTCATTTGGCCGAACCTTAGATTTTTAGGAATACAATAACAATTAATAATATAATATTTGATTTAAAAACTATTTTGTGTCAATTTTGACACTATTTGATATATGATTTTTTTGAAAGTCATAAAAGAATTAAATGTTCGAACCAAGTTGATTAAATAAACATTAATATATCATAGTAACCTAGAAAATTAGTGGAATTCATAAAAAATCTCAAATTACATTTATTTTGGTGTTTATAACATCAATTATGTCAATATTTCATTAATAAGATAATTACTGCATCATCGTTGTGTCATAAATAAATTAAATTATTTGATGTCTAAAAATTACAAATAAAATACCATCATGTAGGAAATCTTTTTAGCTTTCTAATGAATATTTACAATCGAATTTATCTTATGTATAACCCCATATTAAAAATGATTTACTTATTAAACTTTGATTTTAACTATTTTAACCTTTCTTTAAATAAATTAATAATAAATGTCCTAATCTAATCCAAGTGGGCCTAAATGGTCATATTTTATTCCTAAGTTTGTTTTTGGTCGAATTACACTTGTCCAGTAGAATTAGGACATGTGTTAGGGTAATAGTAATATCATCTTTACCCTTAGTTACCCTATTTACTATTAACCGCGGTAAAAAAAAGTAAAAAGTTACTATTCACCAAAAAATTATTTTCATCTCATTGAACCACATTTTAGTCCTTGATATTAACCGTGTCTCTCAGATTTTCGAAATTCCATTCACAGAAGCGGCAAAATTAAGTTTTATGAAAAATTCAGTTTTTTTTAACTACCACTTAGTAGTTTCACTATTCATCAAAAATTGATGTTTTTCAGAACAATGCCAAAATTTCATCCTAAGCTATATTTCATATTCCGAATTCAAAAATGAAATCTATTTTACCAAATTCATAACATAGAAGTTGCATTAATTAATTTTATAATTAAATCCTGCTGTTAAAATAAATAGCATGTTTTTAGGAAACAATATATATCAAAAGATTGACACTTGATTATGTCTGGTTTAAATGTGAAATTACAACCAATAACCAACATTGTATTAAATTGTAAAAATATATTCTAAATATACTTTAAAACCACTCAAATTAATAATTTATCACTATTAATTATTTCGATTAAAAAAGTTGTTTTTAATTATAATTTAGTAATTTTCACTATTCATCAGAATATGAAAGTTATCCGAAAAGTACCAAAATTTCACCTTAGGCTAAATTCGATACTCCGAATCCAAGAATGAAGTTCATTTTGAAAAATAAGATTTACAGAATTTTAAAAAGTGGTTATTACTATTCATAACGGCTAGTTTTAATAATATTTTAATAGCACATCGTTGTTTAGTGAAACTGGGTATTGCGTATTACACACGCTATCGAGGAAGGTCGCGATTGTGTGTAATGCAAGGCAAGACAAGGATGCGTGTTGTGCAAGATCCTTTTGGTGTATCATACAACACAAGACATTAATAAAATTAAAAAGAATATTTTTTTATAAAATCTTGGGCTGTTACAGTACAAGTAAGGAATTATAAGAAAGTTATACTTTCCTTACAATACAATATGTAGCACAAACAAACAAGTAGTAAAACTACAAGTAACAAGATATAAGTCTTTTAACCCAAAGAGAAAGGTATCCAACAACCTTGGATAAAGGTCCCTTGATTTATACTTTCAAGAAATTCTGTCTTACCCACACTAGGGTAATCCCTCGATACGAAGATCAGAATCTCTGTCTTGCTATCCCCGCAAGCCCTCAACTTCAAGGTAGTTGGAACCTCTGTCTTCCTTAGTAAGGAAGCCCTCGAACTTCAAGGTAGTCGGCACCTCTGTCTTCCTATCCCCGGAAGTCCTCGAATGTAATCACCAACATTCGGAGTCGCATGAAGCTTTGAGAGTTAATAAGAGCCTTTCTCTCTATAAATCAATTCAAGCATGTAATCACATGAGTCGGAGATCAGTCACGAGCTCTTTCAAATGAGCTCCTATTTATAGGCTTGGTCGACCTCCTTTCCAACGGTAATATCTTCCATAAAAATCGGAGGGACCTGTACACATGTCACTTAACCAACGATTAGTTTATAATGGAATAGACGACATTGTTATGTAACAAAACAAGTGTAACAGAAAGTACGACATCGTTTTAAGTCTAACTCAAAAAGTTCGGAGTGAAGATTCAGAGTGTAAGAAAAAATATTAAAGAGTAGACAAATTATAAAAGTGTAAGTAAAATGAAAGTTCAGAGTCTAAGCAAAAATAATATTTGGAGTATAAATAAATTCAGAGTGTATAAAGCAAAGATGATCAGATTCTATTTAAAAATTGAATTCGGAATGATAATTCGTCATCAGAATTCGTAATGAGAATTTGTAATCAGGATTCGTCATTATATTTCAGTGTCAAACTTCATGAGTGTTCGTATCTAGAATTCAGAGCCTAAAACAGAATGCTTCATATCAAGGTTTTAAACGATTCCAAGAATATAGAAATGAATCCAATTCTTATACTTATGAAATATATGGATATAGATAATGAAAATATTATAAGCATAATCTTCCTTATAAAAGCGATTTTCCTTATAAAAGCGATTTTCCTTATAAAAGAAATTTTCCTTATAAAATCAATTTTCCTTATAAAAGCAATTTTCCTTATAAAAGCAGTTTTCCTTATAAAATCAATTTTCCTTAAAGATAAGGTGTTTGTGATTTTCAAAACAAGAAGGAATGGAAAAGTCATAAGGAAAACCTTATTGACTCAACATCAACATTCAACTAGTTGAAGAATTACTCCAATATCAAAACATTGAAATTGGAAGCAATTCAAATTCAACCATAAAATAAGAACCAATGGCTGGAAATAATGGAAATGAACTTAATAGAACCATTTGAGAATTGGATGCACCGGATATTAACTATCAACCAAATTGTATTGCATACCCAAACCTCGAATCGGACATTGAATTGAAATCTGGGTTAATTCACCTTCTTCCAAAATTTCATGGCTTATCTGGTGAGGATCCCAATAAACACCTTAAAGAATTTAATGTGGTTTTCTCAACCCTTAAACCAAGAAATGTTTCTGAAGATCAAATCAAATTAAGAGCATTCACATTCTCACTTGATGGAGTTGAAAAAGATTGGATGTATTATTTGCAACCTGAATATGTAACATGTTGGAATGATTTGAAAGGTATTTTCTTGCAAAGATTTTTTCCAGCATCAAGGACCCCATCTATTCGAATGGAGATATCAGGGATCAAGAAAGCCTAAGGGGAGTCAATGTATGAGTACTGGGAGCGATTCAAGAAGTTGTGCACAAGCTGTCCGCATCACCAAATCAGTGAGCAACTCCTCATACAATACTTCTAAGAAGGACTCACACCCATGGAGAGGAGCATGGTTGATGCTGCAGCTGGAGGATCATTGGTGGACAAGACACCAGCAGCCGTACATGAATTGATCGACAAGATGGCCCAAAACTCCCAACAATTTGGTGATCAAGGTACACCACATGTCAGGGGAGTACATCAGGTAAGTCCTTCTTCTCTTGAGATTCATTTGATTGATACCAAGTTAGAAGAATTGACAAATATGGTGAGGAAAATTTCTTTGGCACAAAAGACATCTCTACCCCCTCCTTCAAGGCCTTTTGGTATTTACACTGAGACAAGCCACCCAACTGACTGTTTCCCCCAACTACAAGAAACAGATGATTGTGCAGCAGTATTCCCTGGGAGACCATATCAACAACAACAACCACATCCTCAAAATAAGTATGAATCCTTTGCATCGACATTCAACCAAGGTTGGAAGGATCAATCAGACATGAGTTATGTCTCTGGGCAACAACAAAGGCCCCCTTTTCAACCAAACTTCCAGCAGCCTCCACCTTACCAGCAGGGTTTCCAAAAACCCCAAAGGATATTTGAAGCCCAAGCATCAGCAAGCCAGAAATAAGGGAATCCCCCACCCAAGGTAGATTCTAACACTGATGAAATTTTGAAGAAAATTGTTCTTAATCAATAGAATGAATTGAAGATTCAAGGTTCGGAGTTGAGGGAGTTGAAGACTCAAATGAGCCAGATTGCCACCGCCCTCCATGAACTTGTATGTAAGAATTCCGGAAATCTACCTTCCCAACCCACTCCAAATCGAAAGGGGAATGTTAGAGCCATCACATTGAGAAGTGGGAAGCAAATGAACGATACATCTGTACCTACCATTCCACCGAGATTCACCTCAACTCCAGAGAAGCCGAATTCCATACCAACTGATGAGAAATCCAAGGAGAAAGATAAAGGTACGAAAAAGATTGATGATGTTCCTTCTAAACCCCTTCCTTTTCCAAACAGGGTTGTTGAAACCAAGAATATGGATGAAGAAGCAATGCAAAAGGAGGTTTTGGACACATTCAAGCATGTGGAGATCAACATTCCTCTACTTTAATCCATTAAGAAAATTCCAAGGTATGTGAAATTCTTAAAAGAACTTTGTATCAATTGAAGAGGGCTCAAGGGAAATGAGAGGATCAATCTTGGAAGGAGTGTGTCAGCACACATTACACCAACTCTAGCAATGTCAACAAAGTGCAAGGATCCAGGGACATTCACCATCCCATGCACCATAGGGGAGTTGCACTTTTCTGATGCACATTGTGATTTAGGAGCTTCTATAAATGTGATGCCTCACTCTGTATTCTATTCCTTACAGGTTGGTGAGTTGAAGCCGACGAGAGTAGTGGTGCAATTGGTGAATAGAGCTACGGCATATCCAGCGGGAGTTCTTGAGGATGTACTTGTCTGGGTAAGAGACATGATCTTTCCAGCAGATTTCTACATGCTTAACATGGAGGATGATTAGGTAAGTTCTCATGCCCCCATTATCTTAGGTAGACCCTTCCTCAAAACGGAAAAAACTATCATAAATGTCAATAAGGGTACACTTTCCATGGAATTTGTGGATGAAGTTGTGATATTTAATTTTATGGATTCCATGAAGCACCCCTCAGAGGAACATTCTGCATTTTTTATCTCCCATTTTGTACCACCAAGTAAAAACACCATGGAATTGGATTGTCCTATGCTTAGGGAGATTATGAGTATTGGTTCTATTTTGATGTCTAAGAGTACATCCACACCCGTTTCGAATGAACAAGACTCTCTAAGATTTGATTTTGAAATGGATTCATATTCTGATCTTGATCATGTGAACTCTGATTATGACATGGCTATTGAGTATGCTGATGGATTTGGTGCTTTATTCTCTGATTGTGATGATTTTTATTCTGATACTGATGTTCATTGTGTAGATATGTCTGTTGCATCAATTTCTCCATCCATACATCACCCCCTACATTGGAACTCAATCCATTGCCCCCAAATCTTATATATGCATACTTGATAAGTGGTGATAGATTACCTGTTATAATTGTTAACAATCTCTCTTTTGAACATAAAGAAAAACTTTTGAATCTATTGAGAGATAACATTAGGGAAATTGGTGGACCTTGGCTGACATATCAGGTATTAGCCCCTCCATTTTCGTGCATAGGATTCTCTTGGAGGATGGGGCTAAACCAGTGAGACAGCCACAAAGGAGACTCAATCCCACCCTCCTGGAAGTTGTTAAAAAATAAGTTGAGAAATTGCTCGATGCTGGTATAATCTATCCCATTTCAGATTCTTAGTGGGTAAGTCCAATTCAGGTTGTGCCTAAGAAAAGTGGTGTTACTGTTGTTAAAAATGAGAAATATGAGTTTTTTCCAATGAGAGTGAAAAATAGTTGGCGTGTGTGTATTGATTATAGGAAACTAAATCAGTCCACTCTCAAAGACCATTTCCCCCTCCCATTTAATGAGCAGATGCTTGAGAGACTAGTTGGTAAGACACTCTATTGTTTCTTGGATGGATTTTTTGGATATTTTTAGGTTCCTGTATCTCTGGAGGATCAGAAGAAGACTACATTCACCTGTCCCTTTGGCAATTTGCCTAACGGAGGATGCCATTTGGGCTTTGCAACGCCCCAGGTACCTTCCAGAGATGCATGGTGAGTATTTTTTCTAATTTTATTGAGACATACATGGAGGTATTTATGGATGATTTTACAGTGTATGGATCCTCGTTTGATGAATGTATAAATAGTTTGGGAAAGGTTTTGAATCATTGTATTGAGAAGAATCTGGTCCTGAACTTTGAAAAGTGTCATTTCATGGTAGAGCATGGCATTTTCTTAGGGCATGTAGTGTCCAAACATGGGATAGAGGTTGATAGATATAAGATAGACATTATTTAATCCTTTCCATATCCTTCATGTGTGCATGATGCTAGATCTTTCCTAGGGAATGCAGGATTTTATCGGCGCTTCATCAAAGATTTTAGTAAGATTGATCTTCCTATGTCACAATTAATTCAAAAGGAATCTGATTTTGTGATTGATGACTCTTGCAGGACTTCCTTTGATGAGCTAAAGAAGTGTCTGACCACTCCACTTATCATATAGCCCCCATAGTGGGAGATTCCTTTGGATCTTATGTGTGACGCCTCCAACTTCGCGGTTGGAGCTGTCTTATCTCAGAGGGTGGAAGGACGTTCACATGTGATTGCCTATGCATCAAGGACATTGGATTCAGCCCAATCAAACGACACAACCACGGAAAAGGAGTTTCTTGCTTTCATATTTGTTCTAGATAAATTCCGTTCGTATTTATTGGGCTCTAAAGTAGTTGTTTTTTCTGACCATGCAGCTCTGAGGTACCTCTTGAAGAAGCCAAATGCAAAGCCCAGGCTGATTCGGTGGATTCTCCTTCTTCATGAATTTTATATTGAGATAAAGGACAAAAAGGGGTCAGAGAATTTGGTGGCAGACCACATGAGTATGATTACTCACACACCAGAGGGTGACACCTTGGACCAGGTACCACTTCGGGACACTTTCCCCGATGATCATCTCTATACCATATCAGGTACACATCGTTGGTATGCTGATTTAGTTAATTACATTGTTTCCTATGAAATCCCAGCAAATTTGAAGAAGCATCAAGTCCAAAAATTAAAAAGTGAGTCTAGGTTTTATGTGTGGGATGATCCTTACCTCTGACACATGTGTAGTGACCAAGTCATTAGGAGGTGTGTTCCCGATCATGGGTTTTAGTCTGTTTTGTATTTTTCTTCATACACTTGCTTGTGGTGGTCACTTTAGACCCTAATGGACAGCTAGGAAATTTTTGGACTATGGATTATATTGGCCTAGTTTATTCCATGATGCCCATGTGTTTTGTAAGTCATGCTCTCGTTTCCAACACACTGGGAATATTTCTAGGAGACATGAGATGCCCCAACAACCCATAATATTCTTTGAGATTTTTGATGTGTGGGGCATTGATATTATGGGTCCTTTTCCTAGTTCATTTTTATTTTTGTATATTTTGGTTGCTGTTGATTATGTGAGTAAATGGGTGGAGGCCAAGGCCACAAGGATTAACGATTCTCATGTTGTAGTGGATTTGGTCAAGGCTAAAATTTTCTGTAGGTTTGGAGTACCAATGGCTATCATCAGTGACCAAGGGAAAAATTTCTGTAATCGGAATCTTGCTTCCCTTCTTTAGAAGTATGGGGTTATACACAAAACATCAACACCATACCACCCCCAAACAAATGGACATGCTGAGGTTTCAAATTGTGAGTTGAAACAAATTTTGGAGAGAACTGTGCAACCAAATAGGAAGGATTGGAGAAAGTGCTTGGATGATGCATTGTAGGATTATAGGACAACATACAAGAAACCCATTGGTATGTCCCCATTTCGGATTGTTTTTGGGAAAGCGTGCCATCTCCCTGTGGAAGTTGATCATCGGGCTTATTGGGATATAAAGAAATGCAACACGGATTTAGCCCAAGTTGGAATTCAAAGGAAGTTGCAAATTCAAGAGCTTGGGGAGATTCAACTGTCATCATATGAGAACTCAAGGCTCTACAAGGAAAGATCAAAATCAACTCATGATAGAATGATCCAACAAAGGGAGTTTCATGTTGGAGAGAAAGTCCTTCTCTACAGTTCACGACTGAAGCTAATGCCTGGTAAGTTGAGTTCTAGATGGTTAGGTCTTTATATTGTATCTAATATTTTTCCTTATGGTGCAGTGGAGATCACACAAGAGGACACTAGAAGGAGCTTTACAGTCAATGGGAAATGTTTGAAGAGATACATTGAGGGACTTCCTACTAATGCAGTGAATTTTATCACACTGCATGACCCCATCATTACTTGAGTACATCAGGCTGTTCCTAACCCTTTCACTTTAATATTATTTGTCCTATTTAAAAATTCTTCATTTCATGTGAATATATCATCTCATGGTTTCACATTGAGGAAAATGAAATATTTTAAGTGTGGGGGAGGGAACCTTTTAGTTTAGTAATTTCAATTGATTTCTTGTTTAAAACAAAAAACAAAAAAAATTGTGTGTTTTTCAAATTTTGTGTGTTTATTTTTCATTTTTATTTGTGTTTTTGAAATTTTTGAGCTAAAATGATTCTCATCACAATTTTGAAATGCATATCAATGAGTGAAGCCATTAATCCCTTGAAACTAAGCTTAAATGAATGCTGAAATGACATTGTTTCAAGTTCAAATATTTAGTAATTTCATGAAAAGTACACTGAATTTTGAATCCCAGGCCACATCTCACTGTCTATATATTTGAAATCACTTTCCTGTGAGGCTTCTGAACCATTATTTTCATATTCCTTACATTCACCTCACTTCTTGAGAGAACCAAACCATGCTTGATTTATCCTGAATTTGATCTATTCCTGTCAAAACTTGAGGGTTTGAGGTACTTATGTTTAAATTATTGAGGAATTTGTTTGGTATTAAAGCCCCTATTTCAAAGAATCCTTTTTCATAATGGCCTACCTTGAACATTTAATCCTTTTATCCCTTATAATCCATGCACATCCTGTTAGGTTAGCCACATTACAAGCCAATTTTCCCTATCTAACAAACTCTTGAAGTGAAATTGCATAATCTAGTTGAGTTTAAGTGTGGGGGAAGCTATCTTGTGTTGTGCTACCAAATTCTGTGATAATTTGGGTAGAAAATTAAATTTTGAAGAGATTTGTTTGCGGCTGATGAAAATCATTATATTGAAAGCTGTGCCTTTTCTGGAGCTTTCGTGACAAGTGAAGCTGTGCCTTTTCTGGAGCTTCTAATTGAGGTGGAAAGATGTGTCTATCTGGAGCTTTCAAGAAAATAATGTTACAAAAGATTGAAATTTTTTATGCTGAAATGATGAATGGTGTAAACCTTTCATGACTTTTCATGATGATGGAGATGAATTGATACTATGGGGATTGAGGAGAAGACCATATTTAAGTGAAAATTATATTAATGCAATTTTTCTTCAAAAAGAGTCAAGCCCTCCTCATTCAGCCTCCGAATTTTTCACATCTAAATCCTAAAAAATGAAAGCCATAGAAGAACCCTGAAAAGTCTTCATGATAAACATACGTCCTTGACTCACATTGGGTAGCGATGTAGGAATTTATCAAGCCTATGGTGACCATTGTATGAGTTTGGATGAGAAATACATTGCAAAAAAATATTGATATTTGTGTGATAAGAGAAAATTCAAGCGAGGTAAGTGTTTTGTGCATGGGAGGATAAATAAAGTGGAAATATATTGAATGATATAAATGAAAAACTTGAAATAATGGTTTTTTATGAGGCATGATATCTTTTGTTTCTTGGTGTGTAATTGTTTGATCTCAAGGATATGTGTTTTAAAATTGGTTTTGATTTGATATTGATGTTTACTTGATATGAGGTTTTGCCCAGGTGTGCAAAAGGGTAAGTGTGGGGGAGTTGATAAAACACTATTTTATTGAATATTTTATTGATAATAAATGATATAATTTCCTCAAATTGTGTTAAATATGTTCAATTAGATAGTATTTGGGATTAGATCATTCATTTGAATATTTGATGAAAATTCCAGTTTTACCCATTCAAAATCACTGAGGTATTTCAATCATAAATGTATTTTTTGAATTATTTAAACTTAATATTGTGTAAATATGTCCCTCAATTCATGGGATACAACTTTAATTCAGGACACTAGATCAAAAGAATGAATTTGTATGGAGTAAGTGGGCCATAAAGTCAAAGGTGGGCTGGACACGCCAGAATGGAGAAGCTTCTGTATTTCGGCCATAACTCCTTCATATGGTCTTAGATGGAGACCATATTTTTAGAGGAGATAGATGACCCATATCATCACATATTATCATACTACAAGTCCGGCCAATTAATGTGTTTTGGTCATCCAATAGGCGGTACAAGTTGGAATAAAATATTTGCCCGAGATTCCTCATTCACACTTGAAACTACTTTGAACCTACCCTCCCCACCACTCTATAAATTGGTGTTTTTCTCATTTTGGTGGGGTTGGGACGTTTCTTAGAGTATTTGGAGCAGAGGTGAAGTGGTTCCTTTCCATTTAAATTCACAATTGGAGGAGGGAAGCTTTCAATCTAGGATCTCCTCCAAATTGCTCTTCTCTTCCTCCTCTTTGTTGTAATGTTTTTGATATTTCAATAAACTTCTTAGTTCCTATTTAATTTATTCTGTTTTCCTCTTTTTTGATCATTTTTATTATTTATTAATCTTCCTCTTTGGTCTAGAACTCATGATTAGAAGTGTGATTGGGTTATACCGATTCTAAACCATTGCAATTGCAATTCGCTTCTACGATGACTACACCGCCCATGGAAGAGTAGTTCTTTTTAGTAATCGATCTACCTATTACCTCCTTCATTCATTTATTTGGAATCAATGATATAAGGTAATTCACTATACATGATCCATTAATTGAGTTTTCAAATTAGAATAAACTAAGTGATCAATTGAATAATTAACACAAAACGCGCGAGGTCGGGATTTGTGTGAATTGTGAGAGCGCGATCTTAATCGGTAATACAAGACCACACGGGATCAATTTGTAGGGTTCAAATAAAATCCATAAACTCAATTAATCCTCATTTTCAGAGTGTTGATGTGCCTTAATTTACCACTGACCAAAATCTAGCCTTAGAACATCAATCAAAGCAGGGTGCTACGATAGCATGTTCCGAAGCTAGCCTAGCGTTTAATTAATTTCATCTTTGTAGTAAAGTTTATTCTCGTAGGGTTTGGGATTTAACAAATTAAGGGATAATAATTAAGTGAATGTTAATTTAAATGATAATGATTAATAATAGAGTGAATAGGTATAGTTATATCGATTAAGCCTTTTAAAATATTTTCTAAAAAAACATCTTCTGGTTGTGTCTTTTTAATCAAACTTCATTTCAAAATTAAAAACAAAAAAAATACAATCTTCTTTCAACAAACTTATTCTAGATTTATAAGCTATAAACAACCCCCATTATTTAAACTAGTGTTTTAATTCTATTCTATTTTATTTTTAGAATACCTTTAATAAGTTGTTAAATTCACTTCCTCTTTTGAGTGACGACCTTGGTCAGCCACTCTGCTGCACCTAAGTACCCCAAAAACCACTAATCATTTGAGGGCACCCACGACAGTGCTCTTTCAGGTTCTTGGGGATACAATTACATTAAATAAACACACACCACACACACAGGCTGGAAAGGCAGGCCATATCCCCCTAGGGATAGCCCACCCATTAAGCCTTATTTTATTCAGTACATGTCCCGAATTCCCAATGGACATGAATCCCATTGCATAGTCCAAAGGAACATAAATAAACCCATTTCATGGATTGTATGCCCAGTGGGAATTAAATCCCATTACATGGCCCATATGATCCATATTTTTTTCCCAAAGTCCCTTTAGTGAAAGGTACTGCTATAGTACTCAGGTAGCTATAGTATCACCACCGTTATAGTTCCTACTGCAGTGCCTACCGCCACTACAGTTCCATCAGTGCTACGGTTCCTCTGCTACTACATTTATGCTACAGTTCCACTACAATGATGCTACAGTCCCTGCGCCCAATGGTAAAACTGATGTTGTAAGGAAAATTAGGTAACCTGATACAAATTAATTAATTTCATTTGATATCACACCTTCGATGGGTAATATTGAGACATCGAGTGTGAATCAAATAAACATCACTCTTAGGGTAAAACTCCTATTTGAGATATGACCGTAACTTAAATTTTCCCATCCGATGCTTTTTTCAAGAGTAAATTCCAATAATTCAATGACATGTGTGCACTAACTAAAAATAATATATTATTATCAAGGTTCTACGATGCTCAAAAAATGGTGAAAACTGAGTGACCAATCTCAAAAATACTGCTCGAAACATTTTAAAGGTTAAAATAAAAAAAATATGGGTCACTACATGGTTGACCTAGATAGCATGGATGAAGTTAGAATATGGGATCGGGTCGGGACCCAGAACCAAGTTGTGGTTTCAATTTTTTTTTAATTTTTGTCTGAGTTGTATATGATCTTCCCATGAGAGATGTAGTGTGTGTCTATGTGACTTGTGTGGAATTTTGGATAATTCATTCTGTTATAATACGTTGGGTGTTTTATACATTAGGGTGACTTAGATTTGATGTTTCTTTTATTCGATTAGATATTGTAAGGACTGGTTGTATGTTGTTTCCTGTGATTTATGGTTGTCTATATCAGATGGTATTACCTCCCTAAATCCTCTTATACTACCCCCACTGAATTAGAGTTCAAAAGAAATCCCCTCTATCCCATAGATGCATGGAGACAGCTACATTATGACATAGGGAAATATGGTAAGTTCCAAAAACTATAATATTTTCGAGAACAGAAGCTCGCCGACATGCCTCTTCTACAATCTAAACCTGGGAAACACAGTGAGAAATTATGAGTCCATTAACAGCTCACATGGCGAGGCATATTTTCCTTCTCTGGTGTGGTATAAGATTTAAGAAAATCAGGGTTGTGCAACTCACCCATGCAGCATTGCCGAGTTGATGAGAAGAACCAGAATTAGTGAGTGAATGAGGAAAAAAAATCACATCTTGCATTGGTGTAGGTTTGGTTAGGGTGGTGTCTGGGTGTACATCTCAGGGTCATACCTAAACATGAGTGGTTTTTTGTTTGTGTGAGTTGTAAAACCACTTTAATTATTATTAAATATTTAATAATTATTAAATATTTAATAAAAATAATAACGATCTTCTTAATTATTTGGGGCACAATTCATGAGGTAGACACACACACACACACCAACTGATTCTAATTGAATTAGGCCAACATCCCACCCCTACAGGGATAACTAACAACCTTCCATAGTCAACTTGAAGCCCATAGTACACAGCTCTATCAGTACACCTTCCATAATTCTATAGTTGCAGAATCGTGCAATAAACTACTGGAGTGCCCCGCCACAATGTTGCTATAGTGCACTAGTACAGTACCGCTCACTACCACAGATTCGATCAATGGATGCGTTGTCTTTTATCAGCGTTAAGCAGAAAACGCTGATAAAAGGGGGCCTTTATAATTTTAATTCTAAACAAATATAGATATATTTAAATTATTATAAAATTATAATAAATATATTGATTATATATATATATATAAAATTATAAATGTAATAAATATACTTGTTATAATATTATAGTAATTCATATATATATATATATATATAATTTGACTATAAATAAATATATATTTATTATAATTTTTTAATTATAAATAAATATATAGTTATTTATACTTATAGTTACATATATATAATTAAAAAATTATAAAATTATAATAAATATATTAATTATAATTATAATGTCAAAAATATATATAATTAGATAAAATATTTTTATAAATAAATACAAATATTTATAATTATAATTCTAAATAAATATAGATATATTTAGATAATTACAAAATTGTAATAAATATATTAATTATATATATTTATAAAATTATATGTATAATTAATACAGTTCTTATAATTTAATAATTATTTAAATATATATATATATATATAATTATAACTATAAATAAATATATATTTATTATAATTTTTTAAATTATGTATTTATATAAATATATATTTATTACATATTTATTATATTTATAATCTTATAAATATATATAATTAATATATTAATTATATATAAAATCATAAATATAATAAATACAGTTTTTATAATTTTATAATTTTTCAAATAAATATATATAAATATATATTTATTAAATATTTATAAAATTATAATAAATATATTAATTATATATAATTATAAAAATAATAAATATATTTATTACATATATAAATATAAATAAATTTATATTTATTTATAATAATTATTATAAATATATATATATATATTATACAAATGATGTTATTTATATATATATATATAAATATAAATAATTTATTATCATTAATGTTTTTCATCAATTTTTAGCGCTGATAAAGATATGACTTTATCAGTGCTAAAAAAGCATTGATAAAAGGTGTCTTTATCAGCGCTATAATTTTAGCGCTCTTAATGACACATTTTATCCACACTAAAAAATACCTATCTTTATCAGCACAAAAAAATGCTGATAAAGACATGTTTTGTCAGCGCTTTCTATTTTATACTGATAAAACATACCTTTATCAGTGTTTTTTAACTAGCTCTGATAAAAGGTTTACCCAATTTTATAAATAAACCCTAACAGTCTCCTCCTTCTCTCGCGCACCTCAAGCTCTTGCAGAAGTCGACCCCTGTTGCCAACTCCTCCTCCTCCTCCTTAGCCACCATGAATCCATCCTCTGCCATCGTGAATCCCTCTTCCACTGTGAACCTCACCTCCACCGCTAAACCCCACCTTTACTGTAAATCCCACCTCTTTCATGAACCCCAGCTCCGCCGCATGCCGAACCCCACCTCTGCTCTGAACCCCTCCTTTGTGGTGAACCCACGTCTTTCCCATACCCGACCTCCACCGTTGTACCCCACCTCTGTAGTGAAGCCCTCCTCCTCCTTGATCCCACCTCCGTCATGAACCCCACCTCCACCGCGAACCCCTCTGCCGGCTCTATCCCCACCACCTACCACAACTCTGCTACCGTCAATGTAATGAAAACAATAGTATAAGGTACAAATTTATAATTTTTTTCATTTCCAGTTTATGTAAGTTTCATTTATCTACTATAGTGATCTTTTTTTGGGATTCTTTTCATTACGTTTAACAGGTTTTCTTAGATCATTATAAACCTATAAAATTCAACTTAATCTATATTTGGATCCATTTGGATTCATATAATTTTCATAGAAACTTCTTTAAAATATAGTGGATCAACTTCTTATACATTTTTTGGCTGGTCTTCTTTTGGTGGATCCGATGAATCTAGTTTTTCAACTATTTTTTTATTGGTTGGATTGACTCATCTCCATATGTTGTAATGTATTAATTTTGTAAATAGGTTCTCCATAAAGAATTGGTTTTTACACATATGAATAATTATAATAATCTTGTGGATAGGTTTTCAATTTATAGATTAGATTCATTGGAATCTAATGGATTAACTTCACAGATTATGTAATATTAAATTTTTGTATACTGATAACCTTGAATAATGTAATGGATCAGGTTTTTGGGGTCCATTACTTGGTAAAAATCTGATGTTTGAGGTGTTCTGGGTGGTCTGGAAGGCCATCCCAGCTTCTCAGTGACTCCTAGCGGTAGCCTTGGCCTACCGGTAGCCTCAGCCTACGAGTAGACCTAGCCTACCAGTGACCTTGGGGTACTGGTATCCCTCAGCTACTGGTAGCTCTCAGCTACCGGTAGCTATCGCCAAACGGTAGCTCTCGGCTATCGGTAGATGTCACCAATTGGTAGCTCTCACCTACCCCACATGAGTTTTCTAGTAGCTCCTCCTTTTTGCACAAATTGGCTTTTAAACCATGTTTTGACCCCTTTAAGACTGTTTTAAATCCGATTAATGCCCATTAATGGCGTTTAAATTAAATGATTGGTGAGGTACCCTCCTTAAATGAAAACCCATGATGTGTGAGTCTGTTTAAACTGCCCTGAAAGGCGGGGACCTTTTAAGTGGCGTGTGGGGTGTCCCAGCCACGTGGTCAACCCACAATCGTGCTTCTTACGCAGTTTCGAGTTTTTCTTTCCGTATCTTAAACATCCCAGGAATGCTGTATCTCAACCTTTATAATCTAAAGACTTATCCCTATGTTTTTTTCTCTATCACCCTACTCTAGGAGTACCCTTCCTCCCGACGAGTTGTAACCCCTCAATGTTTTCCTCAAAGTTTTCCTTGATCGCGTTCCGTGGAGTTCCTGCTACTCATGCGAGGACTTAACGTTGACCCTTGATCCGTTAGGTAGGGATTTTCTCCTTCATCTTTCCTTTCTATGTATCATGAGGGGGGGGGAATGCCTTTGTCTCAGTGGCAATTGACTAAAACCAACTTAATGAAGATAATGAATAGACCTTTAAAGAATGAAAGGGGGGTGTGATCGATGTCCTGTTGTGCTCTTTTATTGTTGATATGTGTTGTGAATTATACGGGCCTATGCTCACTGAAAATCATGGACGATGATGGTATTTCTCTGTGAACTAATGACCCTCAGTGTACCAAGATGTTTAAATAACCGTAACATGGAATTGGTTAATTAGGTATACTTGGTTAATTAAATTGAAAGCACCAGGATTAACCCTTTTCTATGATAACACTGGTTAAATAAGAGTGGAATTTAAACCATGGAGTGTGTTAAATCTTTTAAATCTGAAAATACCTGCATGGGACTACCTTTTTTTGGTGGTAGTGGTTTGGTTGTTTTTCCTTCACGAACCGATTACAGGTGACTTTATAGTTTTCTTGGATGTGATCCCCTGTTGTTATACTTTCGCTGGTTGTGAATCTGAGGCTGTGGGGGCTTACTCTTCTTATATCACGAATTGGGGTGGAATCCTCTATTGTTGAGAAACCATTGGCTTCTGGTGTTTGGGGACATGGGGATGTGTCTCAGGGTTGTTTTTTTCACTACTTTTAGGGATCTCACTTGATCCCTAGTTGTTGTGACATCACAAGAGAACTGGGTGTGAATGCTTAAATTACTTGATGTTTTTCCTTTCTGCCATTTTTTTTGTTTCATCTATGAATGTGCCAGTTAGTTGCCTAGTAGTGAAGGGATTAGCTCATAATGAACTATTATGAATGATAACTTGAATAGGGGAACTGGGAACTGTTTGTTGTGTGTCTGTTTTCTGAGGCAGCAGTACTTGTTTACCTGCTTGTATCTATTTTAGGAGTCGTAGGTTGGGCTGTGTATTGGTATATATATGTATAATTGTATGTTTTGTGTTTAGTTTCACCACACCATCATTGGGAACTTAGTTTCGGACGCCCCATTTCATGGGGAAGGGCGTTTACCCCTAGTTACTCTCCTTCCTGCCCCCTCTTCCCTCGGCTGTGATGGCTGGAGGTGACCTTACACCCAAGATCCTTCGGGTAGGTTTCAATTGGTGTGTTGTTAGCCCAAGTGTTTTCGAGCAGGGGTTCTGGTTATGGTTTGTTTTCCCAGGTGTCTTTGGGATGAGGCCCAGGTGTTTTCGGGCAGGGATGGATGGTTGTGAGGCCCAGGTGTGTGTAGGCAGGGATGTGTGGTTGTGAGGCCCTGGTGTGTGCGGGCTGGAAGAGCATGGTAGCGTTAGGACGTTTGAAATTAGGGATGAGCAGCTAGCTAGTGGTAGAAATGGTGGTGCAGGTTACCCAAATGTTTTGTTCTTTTACTATTACCTTACTACTTGTGTTGTTTGGTGAGCGTGGCCGGTGAGGTGGAATGGATAGACTCCTTGATAGATGTTGGTTTCTCTGCTTATCACGAGACTTTAGTACGTCTCCCCACTTGTGTACGAGAGATATAGGTTTTTCCTACTGAGTATGCTTTGTATGCTCACCATACATTTACTTTAAGGTTGTCAAGAGGACTTCAGAGGCCGTGCATGACCTTACTAGTCTGGACGTTGAAGTTGTTGTTGGTCGCTGTTGTTTTCTGCTGCGACTTTTCTTTTCCTGTTGGTTTTTACTTTGGAGTTCTTGTACCTTGTTCAGTTTTATTATTAAAACATGCATGTGGTTTGGTTTTCTTTTGAGTTTTCTATACTTGGTGGTTTTTGGTGTTGACTCATTCTTTCTCCCAATCTTGGTTAACTAAAAAGGGTAATTCCTCCCATATTGTGAAAATGTTACACCCTTGGTGCTAGTCGCCACTCCGGGGCCTACTGAAGGCGGGACTCGGGGGTCATTATCTCGTATTCGACTTAAAGAAGGAAGGGCGGGGGCCTTTTCCACCCCTTCCATCATCTTGTCGAAGGTGGGTTGTGACATAATGGTATCAGAGGGAGGTTGAGGGATAGGATGGAATCTAGAGTTAGGCACAGTGAGGATTACATGGGACGGTAGGGAAACAATGTTAGGTGATCTTAGTTCGTGAAATAGGCCAGGGGGACTGGCTAGGATACAGGATTTTAGGGCCCCCGTGATCCGATGCAAGGACTCTGAGCCTATCAAATGACCAAGTGAGACTACATTTATTGCAGGGTAGAGACCCTAGGGATGGTACATTCATCATACTGATTGTGTTTTTATTTTATTTGGGGCACCTTGGGGAGAAAAATTTAATAATAATAATAATAATTACCTTGCTACTCCAGCTTAGGAAATCTTTGTTTACCATGCTGCTATGGAAACCAGACGTTACCCACGAACGACCTGGGCGGTTGAGGCGCAGCAGATCGAGGCAGTTGACCAGTAGAGGGTTGACCGAGATGAGGAGGATGACTTGTGGAAGAGGACACTACGCTACTTCCAGCGACAAACCCTCGAGAAGTACGAGGGCAGCGTTTCTAACTTAGTAATGGAAGGATGGCTCGAGGAGCTAGCCATCACCTTCTCTTAAATCTGTGCTCGGAGGGAGTACTAGGTTCCGTTGGCCATCAGTCAGCTGAGAGGAGCAGTGCGTTAGTGGTGAATTCTATTCTTGGGAGAGAAGACAGAGGCAAGAGGTTTCATGGGCTAGTTTTGAGAAGGAATTTCATGAGGAGTTCCTCTCCTCTACGGTGAAGGCTGAGAAGCGATAGGATTTTCTCTCCCTTCAATAGGGAAGCATGTTAGTGAGGGAGCTGGGGATCAAGTTCAAAGCTCTATTGCACTTTTCCCCAGATCTCTTTCCGGATGAGGAGTCTCAGGCAAGACGTTTAGAGGAGGCACTCCGTCCTTCACTTCAGTACGCTGCCACTCCCTTCACTCTTCCGACGTACCTAGCAGTAAAGAAGAAGGATGGGATCATAGAGAGGATGCACTCTAAGTGAGGCACACCACGAGAAGGGAACTAGATGAGTTCATCAAAGGGGAAGGCGGTCAGCAGAAGGTCTCTAGTGACAGGGCCTTTCAGGTTTCGACAAGCAGGGTTTAGGCCTCATCAGTTCCAGTCCTGAGCTTTTGGCCCTCGCCCTCTTCTCGCAGGTCTGGGACTGAAGTGTTTCTCTTGCATAGTTTTCAGACACGTCCAGAGTAGGTGTCCGAATCGAGCTCCACATGGTGGAAGTGGGCAGTTTCAGCACCCACCTCAGCAACATCGGTTGCCGGCAAGGCCTTTCCAGCAGCAGCAGCATGCCCCTGGCCCTTCGGGGGATGACCCTGAGGGAGGAGATCGACACCAGGGTGTTCCTCATGGACCTCGACCCGGGCGTGGTCAGGGAGGTGGTCGACAATAGCGAGGTAGAGGAGCTGGGCGTGGAAAGTTGCATGCCGCAGAGTTAGTAGCTCCGACGGGACCAGAGGTCTTTCGAGGTATGATCAGTTTATTCAGCACTCCTATTTCTACCTTATTTGATTCGGGAGCTTCGCACTCCTTTGTTACGCCCGAATTATCCCATGCTCTGGGTCTGGATGCTGAGAGACTTTTTGTGCCCCTAGTGTTGAGAACACCAGTTGGGGTTCAGACCAGCGTATCTTACTTCTTCCGGGGGTGTATACTGATGTTGGGACCACATCTGTCCAGTGGATACCTTCTTTCATTTCAGATGCATCAATACTATGTCATTCTAGGCATAAACTGGTTATTCTCCATGCATGCCATCATCAACTTCTATCAGAGAAGGATTGAATTATCCAACGAGAAAGGATGGTGTGTGGATTTTTTTGGGGAGAGGTGTTATCAGGAAGGGAGTTGACACATGGAGCCACTCCTTTCTATACTGAACGAGATGTTAGTAGAGTCGGCGAATGTAGGAATGATGGATGTCCTAGAGGTCGTAAGATAATTATCTGATGTCTTTCTTGATGAGGTTGTGACTCTACCCCCTCAATGTGACATTGAGTTTGTGATAGACTTACAACCTGGTGCCCGCCCGATCTCGATGGCTCCTTATCGGATGACACCTTCTGAGTTTTGGGAGTTGCAGATTCAGATTGACGATCTGATGGATAAGGGCTTTGTTCGACCCAACATGTTGCTGTGGGGTGCTCTAGTTTTTTTCGTAAAGAAGGAAGATGGTAGTGTATGACTATGAATAGACTACCAGAGGTTGAATCAGGTGATGATAAAGAATATATACCCCCTCCCGAGGATAGACGATCTCTTCAACCAGCTGAGGAGAGCAGGTTGGTTCTCTAAGATCGATCTGCAGTCTAGATACCACTAGTTTAGAGTTAAGGAAAGTGATATCTCAAAGACGGATTTCAGGTAATGATATGTCCACTTTGAGTTTGTGGTCATGCCATTTGGCATTACAAACACACCTGCTACGTTCAAGAACCACATGAACTCTATTTTACGAGAGTTTTTGGACCAGTTCGTTGTGGTGTTCATTGACGACATACTTATCTACTTAAGATCAAATGAAGAGCATGTTGAACATCTTAGGGCAGTTTTGGGAGTCCTTTGACACCACCATGTTTATGGGAAACTGTCTAAGTTCAAGTTCTTAATGTGAGAGGTACATTTCCTTGGACACGTAGTGTCTCATAGGGGAATAACAGTAGACCCATCGAAGGTCGAGGCAGTCGTTCCATGGGAAGCACCCAAGAATGGGGCGGAAGTTCATAGTTTCCTGGGTTTGGAAGGCTATTACCGGAGGTTTGTTCCCGATTTATCTCGAGTTTCAGCTCCGTTGACAGTTTTGACTAGGAAAGACCAAGCCTTCGTGTGGAAGGACCAGTGCCATATAGATTTTGGCTACCTAAAGGAGAAGCTGATTAGTGCTCTAGTACTCAGATTACCAGAGGAAGGGGTGTTGTTTGAAGTGTTCTGTGATGCTTCCGGCCTTGGGTTGGGATGTGTGCTGATGCAGCAGTGAGGAGTGATCTATTATGGGTCTAGGCAGTTACGTCCCCATGAACTTAACTATGCCACCCACGATCTGGAGCTTGCGGCTGTGGTGTTCGAATTGAATTTGTGGCGGCATTATCTCATCAGATAGTGCTTTGTGGTCTCCTTAGATCACAAGAGCTTTCATTATATCTTTTCCCAGCGAGATCTATACTTGAGGTAGCAGAGATGGGTTGAGTTCCTCCAAGATTATGACTTCGTGATCTCTTATACTGAGGGTAAGGGAAATGTTGTGGCTGATGCCCTAAGTAGGAAATCATAGAAGGAAGTAGTTCAAGAATCTGAAAATGCTTGGAGAGCAATGGAAGAGTTAGCGACCTTGCATTTGGATGCAAGGTTGGAAGGTGGAAGAGGTTGTCTGTTTCAGATGACTATAGTTCCCTCCTTAGTGGTATAGGTGCAAGAGTCTCAGTGGGGGTAATTGGAGGTGGAAGTGATGCGGGGTCGTGTTTATTAGGGAAATGCTCCTGAGGGATGGTCAGAATCATATGATTTTTTGTGGAAGGCTTTTCATTCCCGAGAAGATGCGTAAAGGTGTTATCCGTGAGTTACATGTCTCAGCTTTAGTGGTACATACTGGGGTCTCAAAGATTTACCAAGGCCCGAAGAGACAATTTTTGTGGCCCGGGGTAAATTGGACGGTGGTAGAGTTTGTGGAAAAATGCCTCATGTGTCAGCAAGTAAAGGTGGAGCACCGTTTTCCTGGAGGGCCGTTACAGCCGTTAGATGTTCCCGAGTGGAAGTGGGATGACATCTTGATAGAATTCATCACAGGGCTACCCAGGGATCAGTGAGGCTATGATTCCATCTTGGCAGTGGTAGATCTGTTGAAAAAATCAGCGCACTTATTGGAGATTAAGGAGTCAATCCTGGTGAGCACCTTAGCCCAGAGGTATGTCGATGAGGTGGTGCAGTTGCACGTGATCCCAAGATCTATTTTCTCCGATCGAGACACGTGTTTTACCTCACGAGTCTGGAAGGGATTACAACATGACTTTGGCACCCATCTATGCCTTAGCACTGCTTTCCATCTTCAGACAGATGGGAAAACAGAACGAACGATCCAGGCGTTGGAAGACATGATGTAGGCATGTGTTCTAGATTTTGGGGGATCATGGGTATGAAACTTTCCTCTAGTGGAGTTTTCTTATAACAATATATTCCACTCCACTATTGGTATGACACCATTTGAGGCCTTGTATTAAAGGCCATGTTGTTCACCCGTTTGCTGGACAGAGATTGGGGAAACAGCTGTTCTTGGGCCAGAAGTGGTGTAGGGCACCACTGAAAAGGTTCAACTCGTGCGTGAGAGGATGAAGGCAGCCCATGACCGGAAGATGTCTTATGCCGATCATAGGAGGAGGACCTTGGAGTTCGAGGATGGGAATCATGTGTTCTTGATGGTTTCACATCGACGTGGGCAGTGAAGGTTTGGGAAGGGGAGTAATCTCTCCCCTAGGTTCATCGGACCTTTCTAGGTGTTGGGACGAGTTGGTGAGGTGGAGTATCAGCTAGCATTTCCACCTTAGTTGGAGAAAGTTCACAACGTCTTTCACGTCTCCCAGCTTTGTCGATATCTAAACGATGACTCCCACATCATCAATTGGGGAGAGTTAGATGTCAAAGACGATGCGACCTTCATAGAACGACTAATCAAGATCTAGGATCATAAAGAGAAAGTGCTTTGTGGATGAACCATCCCCTTGGTTCATGTGTTGTAGATGCATGGTGGCCTGGAAGAGAGCACTTGGGAGCGGGAGGCCCAGTTACGCGTTCAGTACCCAGAGCTTTTTGACTTCCTTGTTGTTTTTGTTCTAATCCTAGTTGAGATATTGTACCTTGTGCTTTAATATATGAAATTCTTGTTTTTATTAGCTATTAGATGATCTCTTCCATGTTCTCTCTGTGTGTGTGTGTGTCCGAATGTCTAATGATGGGAAAACTAGACTGCTAATCAGGGCGCAATAATGTGGATGCGATTAAACTCGTGCGGGTGAGTCAGTGCCACCCAAAGTGGATAATATCCTGACATGTAGGAGGGGACTCTCTAACTCATGTGTTGGATAGTGTGATCCTTATGCTTTTTTGTGAATGTTTGTGGTTGATAACTCTCGGGGAGTATTGCTGGAAGTAGGGAGAGGGATTCTGTTTCATCTTTCAAACAACTCAGGGGTTTTCCCCTAAGAAGTATCTTTAGAGGGTGGTTGTTTGTACCCCAATTTTCCCCTTTTTGGGTGGTTCTTATATTCTCAGGGATGAGAATAGTTTGATAAGTATCTGATGTAATGGCCCAGGTTTTTGGGGTCCATTACTTGGTAAAAATCTGATGTTTGAGGTGTTCTGGGTGGTCTGCAAGGCTATCCCAACATCTCGGTGACTCCTAGCGGTAGCCATGGCCTACCGGTAGCCTCGGCCTACCTGTAGACCTAGCCTACCGGTGACCTTGAGGTAAAGGTAGCCCTCGGCTACTGGTAGCTCTCGGATATCGATATCTCTCGGCTACCGGTAGCTATCACCAACCGATAGCTCTCGGCTACTGGTAGCTGTCGCCAACTGGTAGCTATCACCAACCAGTAGCTCTCGGCTATCGGTAGCTATTTCCAACTAGTAGATCTTGACTACCGGTAGCTATCACCAACCGATATCTCTCGCCTACCCCCCACGGGTTTTCCAGTAGCACCTCATTTTTGCACAAATTGGTTTTTAAACCATGTTTTGACACCTTTAAGCCTGTTTTAAAGACTATTAATGCCTATTAATGGTGTTTAAATTCAATGATTGGTGAGGTACCCTCCTTAAATGAAAAACCATGAGGTTTGTGTCTGTTTAAACCACCCTGAAATGCGGGGACATTTTAAGTGGCGTGTGGGGTGTCCCAGCCGTGTGGTCAACCCATGATCGCGCTTCTTACATGATTTCGAGTTTTTGTTTATGTATATAAACCGTCTAAGGAATGTTGTATCTCAGACTTTATAACCTAAAGGATTCTCCATAAGTTTCTTTTTTTCTCTATCACCCTACGCTAGGATTACCCTTCCTCCCAACGAGTTGTAACCCCTCGAAGTTTTCCTTGACCGCATTCTGGGGAGTTCCTGATACTCACGTGAGGACTTAACGTTGATCCTTGATCCGTCAGGTAGGGATTTTCTCCTCATTCTCTTCTTTATGTGTATCATGAGGGGTGGGAATTTCTTTGTCTCTGTGGAAATTGATGAAACCCAACTTAATTAAGATAATGAACGTACCTTTAATGAATGAAAGGGGGGGTGTGATCAATGTCCTGTTGTGCTCTTTTATTGTTGATATGTGTTGTGAATTATACGGGCCTATGCTCATTGAAAATCATGGCCGTTGGTGGTCTTTCTCTGTGCACTAATGAACCTCAGTGTCCCTGGATGTTTAAATAACCGTAACATGGAATTGGTTTATTAGGTATACTTAGTTAAATAAATTGAAAGCACCAGGATTAACCCTTTTCTTTGATAACCTTGGTTAAAGAACAGTGGAATTGAAACCATGGAGTGTGCTAAATCTTTTAAATATGAAAATACCTGTGTGGGACTACCTTGTGTTGGTGGTAGTGGTTTGGTTGTTTTTCCTTCACAGGCTGATTATGGGTGACTTATGGTTTTATTGGATGGAATATCCTATTGTTATACTTTCGTTGGTTGTGAATCTAAGGCTGTGGGGGTTACTCTGATTTTATCACGAATTGGGGTGGAATCCTCTATTATTGAGAAACCGTTGTCTTCTGGAGTTTGGGGACATGGGGCTGTGTCTCGGGGTTGTTTTGTTTCCACTGCTTTGAGGGATCTCACTACTGGGAACTGTTTGTTGTGTGTCTGTTTTCTGAGGCAGCAGTACTTGTGTACCTGCTTGTATCTGTTTGAGGAGTTGTAGGTTGGGCTGTGTGTTGGTATATATATGTATAATTGTATGTTTTTTGTTTAGTCGCACCCCACCCGCATTGGGAAATTAGTGTCGGACACCCCACTTCATGGAGAAGGGTATTTCCCCCTACTTACTCTCCTTCCTGCTCCCTCTTCCCTCAGATGTGATGGCTGGAGGTGACCTTACACCCAAGATCCTTCGGGTAAGTTTCGATTGGTGTGTTGTTAGCCCAGGTGTTTTCGGGCAGGGGTTCTGGTTTTGGTTATTTTTTTCAGGTGTCTTCGGGATGAGGCCCAGGTGTTTTCAGGCAGGGATGGATGGTTGTGAGGCCCAGGTGTGTGCGGGTAGGGATGTGTGGTTGTGATGCCTAGGTGTGTGTGCATAGAAAGAGTGTGGTAGCGTCAGAACGTTTGTCGTTAGGGATGAGCAGCTAGCTAGTGGGGGAAATGGTGGTGATGGGTACCCAAATGTTTTGTTCTTTTACTATTACCTTACTGCTTGTGTTGTTTGGTGAGTGTGGCTGGTGAGGTGGGATGGATAGACTCCTTGATAGATGTTATTTTCTCTACTTCTCACGGGACTTTAGTACGTCTCCCCACTTGTGCATGAGAGCTATAGGTTTTTCCTACTGAGTATGCTTTGTATGCTCACCCTATGTTTACTTGAAGGTTTCTGGAGGACTTCGGAGGCCGTGCGGGGCCTTACTATTCTGGACGTTAGAGTTGCTATTGGTCGCTATTGTTTTATGCTTCACCTTTTCTTTTCCTGTTGGTTTATACTGTGGAGTTCTTGTACCTTGTTCAGTTTTATTATTAAAACATGCATGTGGTTTGGTTTTCTTTTGAGTTTTTTATACTTGGTGGTGTTTGGTGTTGACTCATTCTTTCTCCCAATCTTGGTTAACTAAAAAGGGTAACTCCTCCCATATTGTGAAAATGTTACACCCCTGGTGCTAGTCGCCACTCTGGGGCCTACTGGAGGTGGGACTTGGGGGTCATTATCTCATCTTCGACTTGAAGAAGGAAGGGCAGGGGCCTTTTCCGCCCCTTCCATCGTCTTGGCGAAGGCGGGTTGTGACAAATAATAAATGCCTTTAATAATATTTTGGTGAAATATTCATGTTCTTCTAGTGAAATAATATTATATTTTCGAAAACATATAACATATATGTGTATAGAACCTTATATAATCATCTACTGTGGACTTTGAATAATGAAATACTTTAATAATCATATGGTTTATAAACCATCTTTTGTATTGGTTTGGCTGAGGTCAAGGAATAATGACATTTTTTTGTAACTTTTTATGAATTCATAAAGATTTAACAATTTTTATTATCTATGAATGGAGATTAATATTTTTCCATGAATTTTTCATTGAATAAGTTACCATTATAATAAACCAGGATACCTCGATTTTAAAAAATAAGTTAGGTTTTAAAATTTTTTCTTGGTTGAACATGCATAATATAATTCAAGTGATTACCAAAGAACTATATAGATGGGTATTGTTAAATCTTAAAACATTAATAATAAGATTAATGATTTTGAGATAAAGCATCATAGTATACATGGAATAATTTTGAATGATGATTCTACAAACAGAATTGCATACCATGAAAAATTACTTGATATTAAACTATTAAATAGAGAACAAAATTGGAATTCGAGATTGAGGACTGATTATATTAATGAAGTATATAAAAACACCACATTCTTTTATCAAAAATACATTGTTAGATGGATGAATAGCCACATTTCAAGGTTAAAGGCTCATAATGGTATGTGGGTTGATACAAATGAAGGAATGAAGAATTTAATTACATATTTTTATCAAATCATATTTTATTAGTATAATTTTGTATCTAAATAAATAAATTATTATTTTATTAAAACATTAAAAAATTATATGAAATAATTATTAACTATTGATATTCAATGTTATATAGTGGTCATGGAATTTAGGTTGATGCATCCATTGAAGGTACCTAACAAATATTTTCATCACGAAATTTTCTTTAAAAGGTTCTAGAATATTTTGGGACTTGATGTTGTTAACCTCATGAATTATTTTTAGAGAGGTAAGAATTATCTTGAGAATTATAATGATACTCTCAACAATTTGATTATAGAGGTTATTGATCTGAGTTTAGTTAAGGATTTTAGAATGATTGGTCTTTGTAATGTCATTTATAAAGTCTTTTTAAATATTTTAGAAAATAGACTATGGAAAATCATGCCATATATTAGTTTAGTACCATAGTTATTTTATTATTTTAACTTGATACACGATGTAATTAAATGGATCGAGAAAGAAACATAGTTTCTTCTGGTGACGAGTGGCATAGGAAAATTCTTTGTGTGAAAGGAATGACACTTTGGAAGTTTTTGTTAATGTAATAGGTTCATGCTTATAGATTTTCATAGGTGTATTTATAAAGGAATGAACTAATAGTACTTAATGTGAGAGACATATACATTTCTCTTGGGGTATACAACCAATTTATTTTGTGTGATATGAGGATCATTGGGATAACGTAGTATTTGTAGTATATTAGAAAATGAGTTTTTCATGGTTGCGAGTGTGGTCACTGACTATGGAACATAACCATTGGGAATCTAGTGTTGTGGTGAAGGATAATTGATATAAATGGACAATGGAAGCATGTAACATCAAAAATTATTATATAATATACAACAAGGATCATTTCATAGGTTTATTTTTTCCAATTATTGTAGCTTATAATTAACAATATATGGGTGACATTAAAATTTATCTTGGACGGTAGTCAGTGGACATGGATAAGGGATATCTAATGGTGGGGAGTACAATATAAAATTCTTATGGAAAGTATTATTATTACACCAACCATTTGAATAATTTGATGGAATCATACTACAATGATTGATTTGGGAAGAATCGAGGTGTTTTATATGTATGGTTTTATAATATATATTTAAAATTTTATCATGTTTAATTATGGGCGTTGATGTTTAAGTGGATTATTCAGTGGATGTTATACCATGTTGAAATGTTAAAACTTTTATAGTTTTATATTTTATAAAATATTGGTTATGTTTTATTCATGTATCTTTTATAAAGTGCATATCTTGGGAATTATATTTTCAAGAAAATTTCTAAGTGCCTCTTTTAAAATTATTCAATTGTTTTGAAATGTTTCTTAAAAAATTATATGTGTTCAACATACCATTTTCTTGTTTTAAATAGCTTTAAAATGATTTAAACACTTGGCATGGACTTTGGTTGCATGCCAAGTGTTTTTCAACTCACCCAATTGCTTTTCATAAGGGGATGTGAATGTTTTGAATGTGTATTTAATGCTGGTTTCATTTTTTACACGGGGTGTGTGAAGTTTTAAATGATTTTTTTAAAATATAGAGGGGTTTAACTCATTTTAAATGATTAATATCGTTGGGTCATTAATTTTCCTTGAATTATTTAAAAAAATGATTTTTGGTTTTTGATAGAGTGTTTGGAACTAATTGGTTTATTTTGAAAAAGGTTTATTATTTTAAATAGGATTTTGTGTAAATTAATGGTTTTTTAATGGGATTTGAAGTGGGATTTTATAAATAGTTTTCAAATGACATCTGAAATTTAGTATTTCCATAATATTTTAAGTTTATATTTTCATATAATTGGGAAAACCATTACATTATATAGGGAAGAAAAGTATATCAATAATAATACCATGGAAAGGGAATATCAATAATTCTATCGATCCCATAGGATATCCATCATGAACTCACTCTTTCAAAAGGTGAATCAATGTTTAACCCCATTGAAACTCCTAAACCTACTTTTCATCTAACATCACCTGCATGGTTTAAATTTGGGGAGTCCTCTAAAATTACATATTCTTTTTGGTTTGGTGTTAGCTTCTAAGGGTATGATTCCTAGGAAAAAAATGAAATAATTACTATCATAAAAAATTTTACTTCCCCTTATTTTAAAGGAATCTTTTGTGTATTTATTTTGTAAAATATTATTATTACCAAATAAAATAGGATGGATATGAATAAAAAATGGATGGATTCAAATCGTCTGACAAAAGAGTATGATGATGGAGTGAAAGAGTTTATCAGGTTTTCAAATGATCATGCATACAAGCCTTCTCAAATCCTTTACCCATGTTTACGCTATTGTTATTCAAGACAAGTTAGTCTAGGGGAGTTGGAGGAACACCTGATCTATCACGGAATAGATCGAATTTATAAATGTTGGAATAAACATGGGGAAAAAGTGAATGGAGATAGTGGCTAAGATAACACTATGTTTTATTGATAATCTGATATGTTTAAAAGTGTGTAAAATGAAGAAGACCATATTGAGGATGTGATTATAGATTCGGTGTATTATATAGATCATATTGAAGAAATTTCAAGGATAGTTGAATATAAAATTCATGATTGCCAAAAATTGTTTGGGCAGTTAGAAAGTTGATCAAATACACCACCGTGTTGCACTAAATATACAACATTGTCAACTGTACTGAATCTGTATAATTTGAAAGTAGGCAACAAATGGAGTGGCACCAGTTTTACATAACTACTTTTTCTCTGGAATGACATGCTCCCAGAAGATATTGAGAACTCGAGCCAAACATACGACTCCAAAATAATGCTACGATTGATGGGTATGATCTCTAAAAGAATGAATGCATGATTAAATGTTTGTATACCAATTCGAAAGAAGCAAAAATCACTATCAGAATGCCCAAAGTGTGGTACTTCTAGATACAGGAAAGATGAATCCAGTCCTATGAAATTTTTATGGTACTTTACAATCATTTTAAGGTTTAGGAGCCTATATAGAAGTGAGGAGACTTCAGGTAAATTAACGTGGCATGAAAATATAAGAAATAATAATGGGAAACTACATCACCTGACAGACTCTCCTCAGTGGAAGAGAATTGATCATGAGTATCCTGAATTTGGAAATGAGCTGGGAAACCTTTATCTTGGATTATCTAAATATAAAGTGAATCCTTTTTTGTTTTCAAAGAAATACTCTTAGTACATAGATAGTTATGTTGGTAAATTATAAATTTCCACTATGGTTATGCATGAAACGAAAATACATCATGTTATCTATGCTTATATCAGGACCAAAACAACCAGGTAATGATATTGAGGTTTATTTGTCTCCATTGATCGAGGATTTGAAATTATTGTGGGATTCATTGGTAACATTGTATGATGATCAAAGATATGAATATTTCATATTGAGATCCATGTTGTACAGGATTATAAATGACTTCACTACTTATGGAAAATTTTCAAGATATATCATTAAAGGAACTAAAGTTTGACTCATTTTCGAACAAGGTATATAGAAAATTGACTGAAACATTCATCAAAACCCTTGCTTCTAGGACATCACTGATTTTTACCCCAGAAACATAAGTACTGATATTGGATGAAATCATTTAATGGAAATTCAGAAGTATTTATAGAACCATCTCCACTAACAGGTGTTCAAATTATTTGAGAGTGTAAAAGGTGTGGACACTTCTTTTGGTAAACTATTTTTGAAAAAACTAATGAAAATTATTTGAAAAAAGAGATCATTTTTTTAAATTACCATAATAGAATTTTATGTATGTTAGACATTTTTGTTGTTGTTATTCATGTTGAAAAAAAAAATGTGATAGTTTCATCAACACATTACGAAATGCACTTGAAAAAACAAAGGATGGAATTAAGGCAAGGTTGGACATGGTTGACATGGGAATATGAGAAGAGTTGGAAATAGTAAAGGGTGAAAAACAAACTTATCTTCCTCAAACTACTTACACTCTTTCCAAGTAGCAGAGATATCAGTTTTTCAACTTCTTGAATGATGTAAAGGTTCCAAAGGTGTATTCATTGAATATCAAGAACATCATTTCAATGAACGATTTAATGTCAAAGGGTTTGAAATCACATGACTAACATGTTTTGATGAAATATATAATTCTTATAGTTTTACATTGGATTTTACCCATAATGTATGTCATACATTAACCAAGATTTGTTTCTTCTTAAAAGCTATATACAGTAAAGTTATAGACCTGCAAAAATTGTCGACTACAGAAAGAGAAATGGTAATCATATTATTTGGATTGGAAATGTTCTTCCCAGCAACAATATTTGATATGATGGTTCATTTGATGGTTCACTTTGTGAGAGATATTCAACTATGTGATCTTGTATAGTATAAATGGATGTACCCCATTGAACGATATATTAATATTTTGAAAGGTTGTGTCAAAAATAAAATTCAACCATAAGGTTTTATTGGAGAGTAGTAAATTGTTAAAGAATCCATTGAATTCTATACCGAATACCTGTTTAGTGTGGAAACCATTGGTCTATTGAAATCTCCTCACTCTGGGCGGCTTACAGGTAAAGGAATTTCTGGAAGAGATGTTGTCACAATCAACATTAAAGATCTGGAACATGCCCACTTTTACATTTTTCATAATAGTTTAGAGGTTTTCCCATATGTTGAAACCCACAAAGAACTTCTTAGGCATTTTAATCCATCAAAGGATGAAATATTCATATCAAATAATCATAATAAAAAGCTTATAGGATGGTTTAATGACCATATTTTTAAGGAGTTTGATGAAAATATCGACTAAATTTCATAACGACTTCGATGGATAGCCAGAGGACCAAGTGTGTATGTATTATCCTACAATGGTTATATGTTCTATACAAATAAGCATTATGAAGACAGTACTATGAAAAATAGTGGAGTTACACTTGTGGATGGAGCGATGCATGTTTCTGGTACTAAGGGTATAAATCCAATTTTTGCGAATTTGTTATACTTTAGCTTCATCAAAAAAATATGGGAGTTGAATTATACAAAATTCCAAGTGACGATTTTTCAATTAAAGTGTTTTGATAATAGGAGTGCTGTTAAAATTGATGAATTGGGGGTCTTGAAACTTGATTTCAGTAAGTATTTATGAAAATAAGAACCATTTATAATGGAATCGTAGGAAGTACAAGTATTTTATATTCCGGATCCTGCAAACCAAAATTGTTCAATTGTTCTGTTATCAACCAAAACCACTGAAGGGTTAGATAAACATTCAACTGAGGATGACCCTTTCATTGGGACATCATAATCATTTCACAGAAATCCCAATATAGATGATTTTCTGTATGTCATAGGAGACCATAATGAAGGGATTTGGATAGTCGATAGAGGGTTCAAATCCCTTCATCCATTAAAAAAAAGAAAAAGTGAGTTCAATAATCATGATATATTTTTTATTAATATACATCATCTTACCTTATGTTATTATCCATTTTTTGATACATTTATGTAATCTAAATTAAATTTTATACCAATTATGTAGATAATAACTTCTATACATGTTGGTTCTCCCAATCTGGAGGAACAATGGGTCTCTCAGTCTGCTACTTCTCGTAGTGAAGTGGAACAATGACCTTCTGCATGTGTTGGTGCTCCCATTCCTAAGGATCAATAGGTCTCTCAACCTACTTCTATTCTTAGTGTAGATGGAAAATGACCTTTCTCATGATATAGTTCTCTCAATCCTAAGGATAAATAGGGTTCTCAACCTTCTGCGACTCCCAGTGCAGAGGAAAAATGACCTTATGTACGTGATGGTGCTCCCATTCCAAAAGATCAATAGGTTTCTCAACCTAATATTTCTCCCAATGAAAATTTATAATAACCATCTTCACATACTAATTCTACCACTCTAGAGGAACATATTGACGATGTTGAATTTGAGGAAATGGTAGGCGGTGAAGGACAGATGATGCAGAAAAAACAGAAGTGCCATAGTTTGACGATGTTAGTAGAAATCATTAAGGTGAAAGTCAAATGCATGAAGTACGGGTTCAGTTGGAATGTGCAGAGCCAACATGTTTACCCCAACAAGCCCATATTTAGTAGTTATATTGGAATCATCACTTGAAAACATGTGCTGATTGAAGTTGATTTGTGGCACCATGTTGTGCCTGTGCTCAAGAAACTATTGTGGGAATAGATTATGGTAACATTATTATATCATTAATTTATTTTAAAATAAAATAAAATAACGAAACATTGACTTACACTTCATCATCCATTGTAGGGTGAATTTATAGTAGATGACTCTCACATGAAATATGTATTAATGCTTGCTGGAAGGATTCATAGAGAATTTTACACAATTTTAAGAAGACGTCATCTTAAAGATATAGAAGGAAAAATAAACTCAAACCCACCACTTATCTACAAACACCTGATAACCCAAGAAGTGTGGGATGTGTTTACTATCCATCTTGTGGATGTGTATTTTTAGGTACATTGTGGCTAGTAATAATTTTTTTTTCTAATACATATATTCATCGCTTTGATTGAAATTTTTTTATTTATGAAACAAAAAATGAGTGTTAGAAATAAGGAACGAGTAGAAAAACCAGCTTACACCTAACATAAAGTAAGGATAGGGTATGCTTCACTTGAAAAAAAATTGGTACGTATTTTAAATACACTGTAATATTTTTATGTGACACGAAACAACACCATAATTATGTTCATATGTTTATATATAGATTTATGACTACAAATCCAAATCCACATCCACATCATTCAATGTACTATAGAAGGAGGCACATGTAAAAAAAGAAGGGATACTAATAGATTAAAACACACAAAAAGTTTGGAAAAAATGTGTAGGTATTACATAATATTTTTTTGCTTTAAATTTCTATTACATAACAATGATCACTTATATTCCTATATTTTCTATCTAACATACTCACAGGAATCAGAAACACTTTTACTGGATGAAAAAATACTATCGGTGGCCTTGAAGTGGCCAGAATAGTATGGTCACATCAGTGGTTTGGGCATTGGGGTGACACCCTGAACATATATTTAGACAAAAAACAAGAGGATGATCAAAGTGGAGAAATGAAATGGATGATAGAAAGTCTAGATACCCTTGAAGAATAATTCTAGTGGTAGAGAGAGATGATGGAAACCTTTATGGGGGGAAGCAAAGAGAAGAAACAACTTAAGAACAACCACCGTGTGGAGATCCCACCCCACCCCCACCAGCTATGAGGTGAGCCATTCCCCTCAAATAGATGTATTAGATGAGGTAATAAATGTTCTAATAATTATTTATATGAAATGTGAATCAGATATACATTGATACCTTTTCTATACAGATATTCTATATGGTGATAACGACTATGATTTATATCTATAAACACCCACCCATCGCCTTATAGACAGGTATACGGTGTTCAATATCTAAAATGAAAAGCTACACAATAGACCACTCCTAACAGGTCATATGAGAGAATCTATTAGCGTAGAACATGAAATGAGTGATGAGATACCTATTCAAATTGATGAGGAATATATTCATATGCTCGAAAAATCTATTGGAACATTCATCTCATGACCATCACATCTTGTAAAAAACATATTGATAAGTTGGTATTCATTTCCAATTTAGTTTTCAAGATAAAACATCAACAATTAATGAAAAAAGGTATGGACTAATAAATTTTATTACAGAAGGAAAAATTTAAGGGGATGAAATGAAAGACCATCTCAAAACTATCTAATGGTTCAACCAACCGATTGAAAAGATCTACCAAAAGCGTCATTTCACCACCCATTCTATATCCGCATTTACTATCCTTAAATGTTTATATGGATTCAAAGTTTAAAATGGTCGTAATTACATAGTTGATTTTGAAGAAAATATGTATGGAGAGGAAGTTCAAGACTTCATTGGTGTTGGGAGTGTAAGGGAAATCCTCAACTATGATTGGCTAGGCAGCTCAGTTGTAAATGTATACATGAGGAATGTTTTTAGGATTTGGTTTTCCAAAATATTATATATTGTGTTAATTATGAATAAATACACTTCATATTTTTGGAAGGCATTTATATGAAAAAAATTGAATGGATTTTTCCATATATTTTTTTTGGACTCATTCGTCCTCACATCTCCACTACAGAACAACCAAAATAAATACAAAAAATGATGAAATAGTGGAAGGTCTGATCAAATTGTTTGAAATAAAAAAATTTGATGACATAATCTATTTAATACCAATTATTCAAGGGTAAAACTCTAAAATTTAATCATATCAAATATATTTCTATTTCTTTC
Source organism: Viscum album (assembly GCA_963277665.1). NCBI lineage: Eukaryota > Viridiplantae > Streptophyta > Magnoliopsida > Santalales > Viscaceae > Viscum > Viscum album. Next base: position 1,181,244,206 of record OY728120.1, read on the forward strand.
ATTACTTATTCATTTTTGTGTTTTTAGGCAGAATTGGATGCTCATTGCGGTAAATTTTTATACTCCAAAGATTTGTTTCTTGGATTAAATGCATGGATATCCAAAAAACCATAGAAACATGATGGAGTTTGTCATTTTGTAATACAATAAATACAATTTTTTAGAACTAAAAATAAAGTTATATAATTTGTATTATCTTTTAATGAGTTTTCAATTATGATAGGGCAGTGCATCATTGTCTTCAAAAATAAGGAATGGGTCTAGGGGATAAGGAAAAGGAAAAGACATGTACTACGGCTAGAAAACTGTCATGTTATATATAATAAGATTTTACTATCCAAACACATATAAAAACAAATTACTTATTCTAATCAATTATTCTGTAATGTCTAAAACAACCCAATAGAAAATATTATGGTTATTATGTTTTTAAATTTATGAGAGAGATCATATTCCATGAACAAACTAGCATACCTATTTCATTTAAAATATTAAATTAATCCTTTGTGTATTTATATTTTCCAGTACTACTATGACTTTATAAAGGACTCATATTCAAAAGACAATATAAATTTGCTAAAAAACGAATGAATAACATACCCGAGGGAAGAATGTACACAAATAACATGAAGATGTGACTTCCATAGAAGTAGCATATTTTTTATTTTTATGTTTAATTTACTTCTTCTTAGTATTACTCATATAAGAATTATTTTCTTATATAGGTGTATTCATTTATTTTATTCGGGTGGTTTGTTCGAAACTGATCATTCTTATGAGATATTGGACTTAGAGGATATAAATTAACTACTCAAAAACTAAGAAAAAAGAACAAGTGATCGGTATCAATAAAAGAGTATCTTTTTATTTAAAATTAACATTAATTTAAGTAAAAATAACAAGTGACATACTGAAAAGTGGGAAAATGCATTCAGATTGTTTTGATATTTTATTTCAATGATCCATGAGTCATTTTTAATGTTTAGGAATCAAAATCACCTCAATCTTATTCATGGTGTGTCTGATTTGACTTTAAGTGTGTATTTATATATTAAATTGACATTAAATTTAGAAAAAATAATAAGTGACATATTTAAAACTAAGAAAACACATATAGATTTTATGATACATTAGGAAAATGATCCTTGAGTCATTTCTAACATGTAGGAATCAACCAAACCTCAATTCGATGCACTATGTGAATGGTTTGCTAAAATTTCCCATTACCAATTTAAAATTGACATTTTAATTATAAATGTTTCACTCACTAAAAACCATGAAAACACACTTTAATTATCTTAATAATTTATGGAAACTATTCATAAGTCATTTTTGATGTGTGTGAAGAATTATCATGTCAAAATAATGCATGATGGGACTGATTCATGATGTGATAGGTATCACTAAAAGTGTGTCTTTTTATTTAAAAATTGACAACAATTAAAGTAAAAAAGAACATGTGATATACTAAAAACCTATAAAACACATTAATATTGTTTTGATAATTTAGTAAAACAATCCATGAGTCATTTTGGATATTTCAGAATCAACTGCACCTCAATCTGATTCATGGTGTGGCTGATATGACTTTACATGTGTATTTTTATATTAAATTGAAAATAAATTTAGCAAAAGGAAAAAGTGACATACTGAAAACTAAGAAAAAAATTTGTATATTTTTGATACTTTACAAAAATGATCCATGAGTCATTTTTGATGTGGAGAAATCAACCACACATCAATCCAATGCATGATGTGACTGGTATATCTAAAAGTGTCTGTTATCAGTTTAAAATTATCATTTTAGTTAAAAACATGTCACTCAATAAAAACAAAGAAAACATGATCTGATTTTCTTTATAATTTAGGAAAAACATTCATCAGTCATTTTTGATGGGTATAAACTCGTCTCACAACAAACCGATGTGCGATGTAACTGGTATGACTCATAATGCATGTTTTTAGTTTGAAATGAAATTTTAGTAAAAAAACACAACTGGCATATTAAAAAATATGAAAACGTATTTATATTGTTTTTATACTTTAGTAAAATGATCTATAAGTTATTTTTTATGTGTAGTAATCATACATACCTCAATAAGACACATGGTGTGATCGGTATTAGTCAAAGTGTGTCTCTTTATTTAAAATTGACATTAATTTACATAAAAAGAACAAGTGATATATTGAAAATCAAGAAAACACATTCATATTTTTTTGATATTTTAATAAAACTATCAATGAGTCATTTTAAACATGTAGGAATCAACCAAACCTCAATCTGATGCATGGTGTGGCTGGTATGACTTTATGTTTGTATTTTTATATAAAAATGTCATTAAATTTAGAAAAAGGAACAAGTGACATACAAAAAACATAAAAAATACATTTATATTATTTTTATACTTTATGAAAATGATCTATGAGTCATTTTATGTGTACGAATAAACCAAAACTCAATCTTTCATACGGTGTGAATGGTATGACTAAAAGTGTCTGTTATCAGTTTGAAATGGACATTTTAGTTCAAATAATGTCACTCACTAAAAACCAAGAAAACATGTTCCAATTGTCTTTATAATTTATTATAGTGATTCATAAGTAATTTTCGATGTGTATAAAGAAAACTCACAACAAAATGATACATGATGAAATCGGTATGACTCATAATGCATGTTTCCAGTTTGAAATGAAATTTTAGTAAAAAAAGAACCAGCATACTAAAAACCAGGAAAACACAGCAGGGTTTTTTTTGATACCTTAGTAAAATGATATATAAGTCATTTCTAAAATATAGGAATCTTCAGAACCTCAATACAACACAGGTTGTGTCTGTTATAACTCAAAGTGTCTCTTTTTATTTGAAATTGACATTAATTTAAGTAAAAAGAACAAGTGACATACTGAAAACCAATAAAATGAAATTATATTGTTTTTATATTTTAGGAAAAAAAATCAATGAGTCATTTTTTATATGTAGGAATCAACTGAACCTCAATCTGATGCACGGTGTGGATGGTATGACTTTAAGTGTGTATTTTTATATTAAATTAACATTACATTTAGCAAAAAAACATGTTACATACTAAAAAATGATAAAAAACATTTGGATAACATTGATACATTAAAAAAAATTCCATGAATCATTTTTTATGTGTAGGAATCAATCGACCCTCAATCTGATGAACGGTGTGGCCAGTATGACTACAAGTGTTTGTTATCAGTTTAGAATTGACATTTTAGGTCAAAATGTGTCACTCACTAAAAAACAAGAAAACAAATTCTGATTTTATAATATAGGAAAGAGATTTATAAATATTTTTGAGGTGTATAAAGAAATCACACATCAAAATTATGAATGATGTGACTGGTATGTCTCATAATATGTGTTTCCAGTTTGAAATGAAATTTTAGTAAAAAACACAAGTGGTATACTGAAAACTGAGAAAATGCATTTCAATTATTTTGATACATTATTAAAACAATCTATATGTAATTTGTGTTGTTTATAAATCATCCATACCTCAATTCAATGCATTTTGTGGTCGGTATAACTCAAAGTGTCTCTTTTTCTAAAAAAAATTAACATTAATTTATGTAGAAAGAACATGTGACATACTAAAAGCTTAGAAAACACATTCAGATTGTTTTGATATTTTAAGAAAATGATCAATGAGTCATTTTTGATGTGTAGGAGTCAACTGCACCTCAATATGACACATGGTGTGACCAGTATAACTCCCAATGTGTCTGTTTTGTTAAATATTGACATTTTATTCATGTATTCTTTTATATTAATGTTTAATTTATATATTTATAGTATTATTAACATAATATTTGTTTACTTATATAGGTGTAATATTTTTCTTTGGTTGAGATGATTTGTTCGGCAACTCATACCATGGGAGGAAATTTTTGATAGGGGATCACAGACGTCAAAAGATGGAATATTAATGTTTTAAAATGTTTGTTAGAAAATTGTAAATGTAATTATATAAAACATTGTTTAAAATGTAAATAGAAGTGTTTTTTATATACCATGGGTGGAAATTATTTGTACTCTTGGTGGAAATTAAATTTATATACCTTTTAAAATTACAGTTTGTATATAACATTATTTGAAATTATAGGTTTTTTCTGGGTGTGCTGTTATATTAACAACACATTTTTTCCGTCAAGACCTTTATTAGTGTTATTTAAAGTACTGATAAAAGGGGTTCTTTAACAACACTATGATTAACAATGTTTTTTAGAACTATTAAAAGCCTATTTTGGTGTTATTAAAGAGAATATGTGTAGTGACTTCAACATTCCCACTGAAGTCTAATGTACAATGCATTTGTTGTAGTGTTCAAAACAATACCTATAAAATCTTAGGTTTCACCTTAAGGGAAACTACCATTTTGCAGGAAATTTTATTTTCAAAGGTAATTATTGAGTTTATTAATTAATTTTAAAATGGTAAAATGGTGATTTTACTAATTGTTAAAAATATTGGAATATTTATTAGATTCTGTAATCAGATTTAAAACATTAGGTTTCTATTTTAGTGAGAGTTTAGAAATTTTTAGAAGGATGGTGTAATTTTAGAAATTTTATAGGGGTTAAGTTATAAAAATAATATTATTAGTTAAATCCTAATTATCCTAAAATTCATATATTTTTCCATTTATGGAAAATTAATTTCCGGGAACCCTAATTTCCATTGTGCTCTAGAGAGGCATAATCTTTTTAAGAGAGGATCAAGGAAGATCATATAAAAACCCAATCATAAAAATATTATGATTACATGATTTATAGAAAATATTTCAATGCTAACATACCCAATAACTTTTAAGTTTATAATTTTAGAGAATTAGGAAAATATCATACATAAAAAAACCCACACTTTTTTCTACCAAATGAACATTTTTTCCACTAAACAAAACTATTTAAATGATATGCTTGATTATTTAATGGATAAATCCTCCTAACCGAAACGTGACATCATATTAATTTATACTAATTTTTAATCCTAGTAAAAATCATTTTAAAGCATGAAATGAGCACATAAAACTCAGCAAGGGGTATAGAAATAGAAAAAAATTTATACCATTGAAATACTTCAAAATCTTTGAAAAAAATTTCCCTTTAAACAAAGAACTTTAAGCTCGTATAAAACTTACATTAAAACATTAAATCAAATTATTTTCCTAAATATTTTCATAAATGAATCTCATATAAAATAAATAACCATAAAGGTTCTTTGTAAAACATGAGGAATTGTTAAAATGTTATATCTTGAAATACAAACTTTTAACCCTTAAAAGTTCATAAGCATTCTATCAAATAAAAAATTTTAACCTTGAAAGGATCATAAAAATTTCATCATTCCTGAAGTCAACTTATTATTTCATAAAATTCAAATATTTATATTAAAAATTATAGAAAGAAGATAATACCCATGAAGGCATCTTGTGACATTATATTCATATAACCTATATTTACTCTTATTCACCTGCAATGAAATAACATCACTTGTTAATTCTAGAATCATTTCTCCAGAGAATAAATCATTACCCAATGCATTGAGGGGATATCTCTCAGTCCCACCCATTTACATCAATAATGATCAAGAACCATAACTTGAATAAAACACATTAAAGATTTAATTTCACTATTTCATGACTATAACACATAAAAACTTATTTACAACCCATGACATAATTATTTAAGTTAACCCATAAAAATAAATTGATTTTAAAAGAATTATCTAACCAATTATCCATTGATAGGAAAATGAAATTGAAAAATGGAATATTGATAAATATCAATAAGAAGATAAGAAAGAAAATCTTTTAAAAAAATAGAGAGAGAGTTGAGAGAAATTATATAAAACATTTAAATTAATGTTTTAATATAAAACTCTATATGTTGAGTTCCTTATTGAATCCTCCCTTAAGGATCACCTTGGTGAAAAATCCCTAAGAACTATTTCTTTTGACTGAAGGCTAAAGAACGAGTATAATGGTTCTAAGATAATAAATATGAAAAATATAGATAGTAAACTAAACAATAGATTTATGTAAATGAGTGAAGAAGGTTACCCTTTTATATAAACCCATCCAAATATATCCCATAATTAAATACTATGTGAGATTTAAAAATTATCAAGTCACATGTAGGTATGGTTCACGTATCCTTACCCAGTATCATCACTTGATCTTATATTGATCCCAAAATAGACTCTCATTAAATGTGATTAAAACAAAATTTTCCTATAAAATATTCCATCCTTATCTTTCAATGCATCCATATTAATATAAAACTTAACTAACCACTCATTTTAAATGTTTATGATCTATGCAAGATCTTAATTTAGTATGAATTTTACGTTTTTTATAAAATATCCCATCAATGTTTATAATTTTCAATTGGACCATAAATAACATACATATAATGGTTTGTGAATCACTTGTATGCTATGAACCACAAAATACAACTCATTTAATGTGATTTCTAATATAATAATTTTTAACTTTCATACTGATCCTAGAACACATGTAGTGTTTTCCTCCTTACATTTTAAAATCATTCTATTTGTATTACAACCTCATAGAATTTATAATAATATTTTTATCTTCTTATGATGTAAGAAATTTGATTTTGTTCAATATTTTTCAAGACATTATACTTATTTATAGTGAGTTGGATTCTGAAGGGTGAAGATAAATTTTGGAAACACTATTTCCAGAAGTGGTACACATTGGAAATGACCCAGAATATTTTGAAAGTTATTTTCTAGAAGTTACAAGGTGAGTCACAAATACAATATTCTTTATATATAAAGTTGAATTACTGAGTACCAGACGAAGTGGTAGTGGTGGAACTGCATAAGAAAATCATAGAATAAGTTCGGAAGGGCTATAAACATCTAATTAAGGATTGATGTCAGATATTTTTTCAACCCACGGTGATTGAATTATGTGGTTTTGGAAGTAATTTAGAAGAATATTAGTTATATTTGAAGACTACTATTTGTTCAAAAATTCAAGGTATTGTTGATCAGAATATGATTAGTAGTTTTTATAATTTTAAAAATATCAAGACACGATTTGACATGTAAAATAAAAACATTAAATACACAAAAATATTTTTCTTTGTGAAAATTCCAAAAAAAAAAGAGCCAACAACACATAAGGGTCCTTTAACAAATTTCAAACTCTGTAATGCACAAGATTATTAACTTCAATATGTAAAGGTATATTTACGTACCAATAATTTATATATAAAAGTTAAAAAATATTATGTAAGGGTAAATAATAAGAAAATATGACATTACCAAGAATCATAGGATCAATGTTATATATGAGTAAACATATAGGAGTTCTAGGTTATGGTAGATTTAATGGTTGATATATGCATAATAAAAATTAGCGTTTTCAAAAACCTGTGTAGGAATAAAGTAGTTTAAAGATTATTTCCATCAAAATAAATCAATTTGATGGGTAGCTATGTAAAAATTTGTTACATTTTATAAGATATACTATCATGGAAGAATAATAGAGTTTGAAATGTTTTTACATAAGAATGGTTTTAGAAGATACAACTTCCACGTAAGGAAAAATATGGATTCATGTAAGAATTATTGGGTTATAATTGAATAAGATAGGTTCACATATAAATAATCGAGCCACATCAGAACTCCCATGTATCATTCAAATCAAACTGTGTCAGATTCAATCTATCCTCACATAGGATTAACTTCAAGTTAAAATCAAACTCCACTCACATCATATTAAACCTATTGTCACATTATATGTGATATGTGCTCATGTAGGAATGAGACTGATCTCATATAGGATTAAATACATGCCAACATTTGTACAAACCACATCAGAATAACCTACTTGAGATTAGAGAAAAATCATTGCCAAAGAATAACTCAATACAACTATGTCAGATTAAACTCACGTAAGAATCATTCATTCATACGTAAGATTATTTCCTTATCCTTAATACATAATATTCTCTCTAAAATAATATTTCCAACTAAAAAACTCCATTAAATAAATAAATAAATAAATGTTTAACCAATTAATTAAAACACATCATTCTTGATAAAATCAATTACTTGATTTTCAATGTGTATCCATATAAGTAATGTTAACATCACTTAGTAATTATATTTTAATTAACTCAAAACAGGAAAACCTTTTTAGAAAATATATTGAACTCTTCGATAAATGTATTCTATTACATCCAAAAAACATAGAAATTCCAAAATGACATCTATTCAATCATATAAAATTTATGGAATAAAATAAAACATATATGCACTTAAAATATTATATTCATAAAATGAACATAAAAATGATTAAAATACCAAATCATATCTTATCACTTATTTTCAGTGTAACACCCCAAACTTCCATGGTACGATTCTCTTTTAATAATGCAATAGCTTGCATTATACGCAAGTTTGAGATTCTAACACACCGTGACCAATCAAAGTAGCCGTTTTGAATAGTAATACCCACTTTTTGAAATTATATAAATTTTATATTTCAAAATGGACTTCATTTTTGGATTTGGAACATCGAAATTAGCCTATGTTGAATTTTTTGTATTTTTCTGAGAACTTCCAATTTTTGATGAATAGAGAAAAATACTTAAAAACAACTTTTTTAATAAAAATAATTTATAGTGATAAATTATACTATTGAGTGGTTTTAAAGTATAATTAGAATATAATATTACCATTTTATCCAATGGTGGTCATTATAATTAATTTCACTTTGAAATTGGACATAAACAAGTGTCAATCTTTTGATTGATATTCTTTCGTAAAAACATGCTATTTGTTTTGACAACGAGAATTAATTATAAAACTAATTAATGAAACTTATATGTTTTGAATTTGGTAAAATAGACATCATATTATAATTTGGAATATCAAATATATCTTAGGGTGAATATTTGGTATTTTTCTGAAAAACTTCAATTTTTGATGAATAGTGAAACCACTAAGTCGTAGTTTAAATGCTGATTTTTCGTTTAAATGAAATTTTACCAATTATGTGAATTTAATTTAAAAAATACGACATACATGGTTATAATTAAGAGGTAAAACTTGGTTGAATGGGGTGAAAATAATTTTTGGTGAATAGTAACTTTTGAGTTTTATTAACCGTGATTAGAGGTAATTAGAGTAATTTAAGGTAAAAATAATGTTATAATAATATGAAATTACCTTGACACATGTCCTAATCTTATTTGATGACTCATTGACGACCAATAAAATCCATGGGTCAATTTGTGGGACCCCATGGAGCCACTTGGGTAAGATAATGACATTAATACCTTTTATTTAAAGTAAAAATAAAAATGTCACAAACATGTATTGTTTTACTAAATCATTTTTTACAAGGGGTTATACAAGTAATATTTTTGACTATAAATATACATTGGAAATATAAAATGATTTCCTACATCATGGTAATTTTTTTTATAATTTTTAGGCATTAAATAAATAAATTTATTTATCACATCATGATGATACAACGATTACCTCATTAATGAACGATTTAACTAAAATGAAAAGATAAGGTAAAATCTAAGACTTACACTTGTCAAAAGCCTATTTTATGGGTATATTTCGAACCATTATCACCTTATCCTAGAAATATATCATTTTTTTACCTTTAAAATCCGAAAATCATTTCATAATAATGTAACATTTCATAACTTTCCAAGAGTGCCCCTCCTCTCCTCTTATAAAAGGCCCCCACTTCTACCACCTTATTCACACCATCAAATCCATTTGGATCGGCCAAAATCTACCCAAATACTCTCTCAACTTACCTCTATTACTCCTATAAGCCTTACTTTGGTCAGAAGTCTTCCAAAAGAAGCCTTTGGCTCAAATCAAAAAGAGTTACCCGATTTTAAGGTAATGTCTTCTCTTATGTTCTTTTGTTTTATTTTGCTTCTCAAACCCTATAAACTCTTTTTATTCCTTTATTTTATAACAAAAACAGTATCATCAATATACTATGATGTTGTTATGATAAGTATTTTATTTACACTTACACACACCTTCGTCTAATGGTTAAAGAACATACTGTTTTTGTGGGTGGCGAATTACTGCCTCACGAAACGATGATCGTTCAATATTCTTTTAACACCTCTCATGGTGGCCATTAAGATTTCACTATATTTATATATGATATATATTATGTTTATGTTTTCATTATTATTCTGTATTTTTTATTTATGTCATACCTTTATGGTTTCCATTATGGGTAAACACGATATCTTCATTTTAGGAAGTGCGGACTACCGCCCCTCAAAGTGAATTGAATCGTTAATGCCATATGTGGGATGTATAAAGGATAGATTAAATGATATTATTTATGATATTATACTGGAATTATAATATACCTTTATATCATTATGATTTCATTCCATTAAATACGAAATAGAAATGAAAGTAGCGTTCATGCGTACATACGGCTTACCGTCTCCGTGAACGGTGCATTCCATTTCTTACCTCTAAATGTTATATAATATTATAAATGAATGTATATAATGGATATATATGATATATATGATATCTACATAATGAATATAATTCTGTATATAATGGATATTTCACCACATGAACAACTTGTAATTATAAAAAGTTTATTTTTGACTCAAGTACCAAGGATCGACAAAACGACCGTTATTAACTTAAATAATTACATAATGTTAATAACATTGTAATAAGTGATATAAAAGGAAAAATGAACTTGAAAAGGGTTCTTAATCAATTAGAAATTAACTTTGGTTTATTATTCAGGAGATTAAAGAATGATCAAGTCAAGTTGGACACGAGGTAAGGGACTTCGTCTCAATCTCCTTTCCTTGAGGCATATTTTGTTTTATACATAACTTTCTTTTATACGGTGTATTATCACCTTTTACTTTTACTTTTATTCAAAAGGAATCTTTTTATATGAAGCGTTTTTACTAAATGACAAAAGGAATGTTTTTTCTTATGTACACGGCGACAACGAATTCTCCGCCGCCGTGACCATTATTTGAGTTTCGGTTTCTTCTACAAGCCATAACTTTTTTTAAATGAAAAATAAATACCATGTTTTAATTTTATTTTATTTTGGTATTGAAAATGGTTTTGATAATGTTTTGATTATATCAATGTGTTGTAATGATATCTTGTGATTGAAATGTGGAAATGTTATGTTTCCTTTATGCATGTTTTATGTGATACGATTATGTTATGGTTTATGATATGTTTAAACCTGTTCATATGAGTAATGCATTGGACTTAATAAGAGATGGGTGGAGCCCGCGATAGCTCCTAGATGCATCGTTAGGTCTCATGAGACAAACTAGTGTCTTGGCACGAGGCCTTGACAAAATCTTATTTGTAGTCTTGGCACGAGGCCTTGGCTACGTGGTTATGATAATCTGGAATTATGCATTCTATCATTATCAAAGTGGTTATTGATATTGCATGTGATTATTAGACTAGTAGAATAACCATGTAAATAAGTAAATTGATTTATTTAATTTTACTTTTTCTATATTATGCTGAAGTTCAAGTTTAAAAGGCTTTTGTTTTAGTTATACATTGCCTTAAATGTTTAGGTTTATTGATGAAAGTTTCCGCAATATTTTTATCCTTACTGAGAATCTGAGCTCACCCCTTTCTATGTTTTATTTTTCCCAGGATGTGAAGAAATATTTTATGACTGACCTGTAGGGATAGTCTGATGGGGATATGAGTGTGGACTATGGAGACTATGTTATTATTGTTTTTCACTTTATGATGTAATGTAACCTTTATGAAGGTATCTAGTGTTTCCAAGGATACTAAACTAATCAGTCTCTTGAGACTTGATCTTTTGTGATCATGCCAATGTTACATAATAATGCACCGAATCTGGGTAACTGGGGTCGGGGTGTTACAGTTGGTATCAGAGGCAGTTTAGTACTAACCTTGGAAGCTATATTTAGATAAACTCTGATTAGAGCACATAGCCCTAAGATAGACTTTGAGGATTAGTATAGAAGAACTTCCTAGAATTTTGGTATTATAGAGATTTTGTGATTTTTTCGAGCAATACATCCCTGTCTGGATACGAGAAGGTAGAGGTGGATCTGGCACATATGTACCTAGGGTTAAAATACGAAAACATCGCTTTGAGCTAGACTCGAACGAGAACTGGTGCATGACAACGGGCCTTGATGCACTCTTGGTTACGACACTCTCGGGGGATATGCTTAGGATAATTATCATTTTCTTTACAAACCATTATGAAGGTTTTATGAGTATATACTTCGTCAAAGAAAACATTTTTATGATTATGGATTATATCCATAAACTATTCAATTTATTTTAAGTGTTTTACAAGTATAGAATATAGAATTATGTATTTTGATTCATAAACTGATCTAGTTTATGCCATTGTTTAGAAATTGCACCTAGTGGAAGGAATGGAAACTGTATCAATGCACGCACTCCATGTAGGGATTTCCCTCCTGCTCAAGATAATTATAATGGAGCTGGTGATACAACTGGTGCTGATCAGCTTATCACCATACTGGGACAACTCACTCAGGTTGTGAATAATAACCTTACTCGTATAGAGCACCCTGATCCGCAACGTGGAGGATCAATGTTAGAACTCTTTATGAGGAAATAACCACCAACATTCAATGGGAGTATAAATCCCTTAGTAGCAGAGAAATGGATAAATTACTTAGAGAAAATATTCCATGCCTTATGAAGTAGTGATAGGGAAAAGGTTATCATGGTATTTTACTGCCTCCCTGGAGATGTTGATCAATGGTGGTCATTGATACAAAACACGAAGGAAGATGATGAAGTATCAAATATTTAATGGAGGTAGTTTAGAGAGCTTTTCTTAGAAAAATAATTTTCTCGTGACTAGCGAGCAGATATGGAAAGGCAATTTCTGAGTCTGAGGAAAAAGGAGGATGAGAATGTCGCAAAGTATGAGGAAAACTTTACAAGGTTAGCGAGGCATGCAACATATTATATAAGTAACTCAAGAATTAATATTGATCGTTTCTTTGATGGGTTAAAACCATTTCTCCATCCAGCCTTAGTCTCACAATCTTTCTCAACGTATGAAGATATAGTCTCGTGTGCAATCAAGACAGAAAAGGAATTCTCTAAATCTTATGACAACAAAGTAAAGAAAGAGAAGAAGAGAATGGTGGAAAAAAAGATAGATAAATGGAAAAAGGGAAAGAAGTATTTTCCATTATGCGATAATTGTGTGAAGAATCACCCCGGTACTTGCCTAAAAGGAATGGGAGTTTGTCATAAATTTGGAGAAAAAGGTCACTAGGCTCGTGATTGCAAGGGAAAGAAAGTGGCTATCAATGTAGAATGCTACAATTTTAGGGAACTGGGGCATTATGCAAATGAATGTCCTAAGCGACAAGGAAACTTACCTCAGAAAAGGCCAAGGGATCAAGGCCAATCTTATGATGTTACTACAGTTGAAGTGGAATAATTAATGTATTGGTGCTTTTGGACTCAAGGATTATATTCTGGTTATAAGAATAATGCGATATATATAAGGATTGTACTACATTACTTGTTGTTTTTATTAAGGTTTTAATATGATGAAGGTAATCATATTTTTAGTATGTGACAATAAGAGAAACTTTACTTTGTTTGGGGAATCTGATTTTACAATTGATTTTGGAATTTAAATACTTTTTAGAGAAAGTCTGGACAGAGGTATTTTAGATAACTATAAAGGTTGGAATGGATTAAGTTTAACTTTGGATAGTATTGTTTAGGGTTAAAACATTTCACAAGATTATTTTTGGAATATTATAATACTGTAGTTTAAGGAAAAAAACAACCTGCAGGTCGGGGGATAACCCGTCGCGTCGGACAAAGCTATAGGAATCGAACCCACAACCATAGTGCGACAAGACTTTATTACCTACCACTAGCCTACATGAAGTCCCTAGTTACAACAAAATAGTTTTCATAATCCAAATGGTATGTGTTAATATTTTCAACCTTGTACGATTAGAATAAATATAATATTTTTGAGTTCTATTATCTTTTTGAGTGAAAGATGAGTTTGTGGAAGAAATTAGTTGAAGGTTGAAACTCTACTTGTCAAGTATATATATATATAACTATATCTTATTATATGAATAAATTAATTCTTAAACATTAGAAAAGGGATATTAAAAAAATCTGTTATCATAATACCTTATGTTTTGTTGAACTGATGATGTTTTAAATCACCATAGATTGAAGGCTTTGAGGCCCTCAATTTTACACTTTTTTTGTGATTGATGACCTCAATCACTCCCTACAAATATTTATGTTTTCCCTCCAATTATTTGTCTCTAATTTCCAATAATTTTCTCTTAATCGAGATCATAATTTGGTGGTGACTTTTTCATTTCCCTTTCCCTCTTATTAAGGCTAAATTTTATTAACCTTATTTCCGATGTGAATTTTCCAAAAAGGTATTATCTATTTTAAAAATTTTATTTTCGAAGAATATTTTCAAATTGCAAGGATGCAATGTCACGACCCGCCCTCGGGGTCCGTGCCGTGACTACCCCAAGCCCGCCTTCCATAGGCCAGGGGCTGGCGACTAGCACCAAGGCGTAAATCCCAGTAAAAAGGGAAGGCATTGCCTTTGAAAAGTAACCAACTCCACAGAGTAAGCAAGCGGAAAGTAAACACTAAACAAGCAGAGTACAACTGAAAGTGCGGAAAAGTAAATGGGCCAGAATACAAACCCAAACTGAAAGTAAAGTACAACTCGAAAAGGGAAAAACAGCAACTGTAAAGTAAAAGCCGCTACTCCGAGCTGTCCACCGGAAATCCCACCTGAAGGGTGGGTACAGATAGCTCCTCTGCTCCACGGGTCCCGCCGTCCGCTCCGTGCACGTCCCGCCCAGTGGTCCACCTCCGGGTACCGTCCCGCTCTACAAGCCTCAGCTAAGTCAACGCTGTCCGTCGTCTGCAACCAACACAACGTAGTGCGGGCGAAGCCCGTGCAGGGGTGAGTATAAGCTACTCAGTAGGGACCCCGAGACCCCTGAAGGTCTCTCAAATCCACAAAGGATAAACCACAAAGAAAAGTACAATCACGAAGTAACAACCGACACTGCTTAGGTATATGCCCATACATATACCTAAGTCATTAATTCAGATACGCTCCAACCTCCGAGCCCAAGTACAACTCAGTCCACGCAGGAAAGTATACGTAATCCACAAGGGAAGCAAAATATAATCCACACAGGATTGCACAACACAATCCACACAGGAAAACAACAGGATTCAGCTCACACAGGTATACTTCTTCAAGGACGATAAAGATGATCACTGATCCATCTAAGTCGTCGGACCCACGAAGGATCGATAGGTAACTAACCCCCGCAGAAGACCCACACAGGATCGGGCTCACACAGAACCTGTAGGCGCTGGCTCACACAGAACCGCTGAGCGCAAGGACCCACACAGGATCGGGCTCACACAGAACCTGTAGCACTGATCCACGAAGGATCGCTGAGTGCTGTAGTCGTCGTCGTCGAATCCACACAGGATCTCTGTACTGTCGTCGTCAAATCCACACAGGATCTCTGTACTGTCGTCGTCAAATCCACACAGGATCTCTGTACTGTCGTCGTCAAATCCACACAGGATCTCTGTACTGTCGTCGTCAAATCCACACAGGATCTCTGTACTGTCGTCGTCAAATCCACACAGGATCTCTGTACTGTCGTCGTCAAATCCACACAGGATCTCTGTACTGTCGTCGTCAAATCCACACAGGATCTCTGTACTGTCGTCGTCAAATCCACACAGGATCTCTGTACTGTCGTCGTCAAATCCACACAGGATCTCTGTACTGTCGTCGTCGCAGTCACAGTAGCAGTCGTAGCAGTAGAACAGTCGCAGCCAGCACTAGGGTTCCCGCACACAGCAAGCTCGTACGGAGGATCCGCTCCACGAGCCGAGAGGCTGATACATCAACTGTCACGAAGACCGAAGTTGATGTATCCAAAAGTTCCGTATCGTCAACAGGAACTCAACGCAACAGACGGCGCGTCGATCGGACGCCCGGTCTGAGAGTTATAGGCATTTTCGTCTCTGGGGCCCGGTTGGTTTTTAAGGCAAAACCAACCCGACCGTACTCCACCTGCGTCCAAACCTCGGGCGGAGTATGCCAAAAGATCTGTCTCACTAAGAGGAACACTACGCGACTGACGGCTCGTCAATCGGACGTCCGTAGCTCAAGATATGAGCGTTTCCGCTCCGAAGGCCCGGTTGGTTTCGTGAACGAACCAACCCGGCCGAACTCAAAGTAAACCGAAACCTTGAGTGCGATATACCGAAACGACCGTCTCGATCCAAGGATCGCGTTGCCGCAGACGGTTCGTCATTCGGAGGTCCGAGGCTCAAGTTATGGGCTAAAAACCAAATCTGGTACGAAACGGGGGGTCCGGGTCCGGGCCGACCCGGCCCGACCCCCCCCCCCCCCCCCCTGGGCGGCGCGGTGGCCGGCGGCGGCGGACGGCGGCGGCGCGGCGGCGGGTGGCGGCACGGCGGCCTGGCGGCGGCGGCGCGGTGGCGGCGGCGGCGGGCCGCGGTGGCGGCGGCGGCGGGCCGCGGTGGCGGCGGGCCGCGGCGGCGGCGGGCCGCGGTGGCGGCGGCGGCGGGCCGCGGTGGCGGCGGGCCGCGGTCGACTAGCGGGGAGCAAAGCTCCCGCTTTGCTGGAGGGCGGCGCGGCAATCAGCCGCGCCGTTGTTTTTTTTAACAAGCGCCCCCCCCCCCCCCACGTGGGGGGGCTTGCTGGAGCGGAACCGAGGGGGTTTTGCCCCCCCCCCCTCCTTTAATTGAACCGCCCCCTTCATTAAGAGGGGGGGGGTTTGAAGAACCGGCCGGGGGTTTAATCCCCCGGTTTTAAGACATCCGGCCGGCCCGCTGGCCGGTCGGTTTTTACCAACGGGACCGGAAATTCCGGTCCCTCCCTCGACTTCCGACGCCGGCGGCCCGGCCGCCGGTCTTTCCTTCCGCCGCGGCCCGGAACCGGCCGCGGTCTCCTCGTCCTGCCGCGGCCTGGAACCGGCCGCGGTCTTCTCGTCCCGCCGCGGCCCGGAACCGGCCGCGGCGTTCATCATCTGGCGCGGTGCGTCGGCACCGCGCCCCTTCGCCGTGCTTCGATTCTTTTCAACGCGGCGCGACGGCGTCACGTTCTTGAAGATTCTCCTCGGCGTAGCGCGACGGCGTTGCGTAAATTAAACGCACGGTAAACCGCGTGGTGCGACGGCACCACGCCACTTTGCTTCCATCGCAAGAATTAAACAAGAACGTTGGAGGGGGGTTCGGCCGTGTTCGTGCGGTCCGGCCCCCCTCGCGTTAATAATAATAACGCAACTTAAAGAAAAACATGTCACACGTTAATCTTGCTAAAAGCACGATCAAGAATAAAATGAGGAATCCAAAAGAAATTCGACAACCCCTACCTCGGGTTTAAGATTCAAAGGTTTGGCTACGCTCCGCGGAAGACGGCGTCGCGGAGGTCGGGTGTCGCGGAAGCCGTTCGTCAAATCCGATGACGAAGGGATGCGTTCGAAGAGTCACGTCGTTGGCGAAACTTGTACGCCGACGAAGATGGTCCGAGGAGGAAGCGGCGTTCCCTCTCGTTGACACCGAGGACGAAGAAGAGAGGCGTCGTTCTTCGTTCTTCGTCAGAGTTTGAGCGTTCTTCGTTCTTCGTTCTTCGTCAGAGTTGAAGATGAAGAGGAATGCTCTCAAAAGCTCTCAAGGGAACAAACGATCAACCAAAAATAAAATAAGACTACATCTTATTTCATTCTCACTTTGCCAACCTTTCAAAATTCAAAAGTTGAATTCAATTCATTAATTAAGTCTAGAGTTGACAAAATTAAATGAAAAGATAAATTGGCAAGAGTTAAAGAAGGGGAGAGTTACATAAATAAGAGGAAGGGTTTTGAGAGGTTAAGGAATTTGAAAAGAAAAAGGGGTTCGTGTGGGCCCCACCACACTTAATCCTCCCAAGGGAGGTTAAGTGGGTGTGGGTCCCACTTCTAACCTCCTTTGGTAGGTTTTTAAAATAAGTTAAAATAAAATTTGTTTTGCACAAATTTTATTTAACTTAACTGAAAAACCCCAAAACGTAACTTTCAACCCGCAACAAACGCAACTCCCGAAAAGGTCTCAAAAAGCGAATATCGGCGCTGCGAGTTCATCGGTGCCCTCGGATTTCAATTCCGAGCACCGGATCAAAAGTTAGGAATTCCCGCTCGTTCGTTCACTGAACGTACCCGAGCCCAAACTTCGGAAATTAATTCCGGGCACTCCGGGCCTCGGAATCAGGTGCCGACTGAAACCGCGCTCTTCTAAAATTCTAAAGAAAATTAAGAAAAAATTTTCCTTGAATTTTACGGGTCTTTACATTACTCCCACCTCAGGGCTTTACGTCCCCGTAAAGCTACATCAAAAACTAGGGAAACCAAAAGAGAGTACTTAGCACGCATCTGAGCCTCCCGCTCCCATGTGCTCTCCTGGAGATTCCTGTGCCGCCATCTGTTGCGCACAAGAGGAATCGATCGCCCATGTAGGACCCGCTCCTGGATGACATGGACCTCCTCTGACGTGGCCCGGACCATCTCCGGTCCCACCAGAGCTGCAAGATTTCTCTTTTGCCGAAAAGAGAAATCTGGTCTCATCCCCTGGATGAACCACATTCTTTGCCTAAAACAGTCAATCCTAACATGGATGATACTAATCCATACTAAGGATGACGTCGTAAGGCCTCGACGCTACTACTAAGAGATTCAACCGTTACTCTCGCCTCCAAGGGTTGAGTCACACTGTCGGCATCAGTGTGTGGTAACTGGGTCTCCTCCAGTAGATGTCTCACAAGTGAGGGTCAAGTCAACAGCCAAAACTGGAACCTCTTAGTAACATTACGATAGAGGACAGGAACGAAAACATCACAAGGTATGCGTCTTTTATTATTGCAGCTCGTAATACAAGACGCTACACAAAAGCAACAAGGAACCAGAAGTACAAAGGATGTATCCACTAGTTCTGCTCCTGTCCATCGGCTCCCAGGGCTCCATGATCGAAGGCCTCGGCTGCCTGAAGCTGAGCTCTCCCCTGCGGTCGGGGTGGACCTCCTGGTGGTGGTGGTGGTAGAGCCTCAAAGCGTCGGCCACCACCAGCTGCTCGTCCAGCTCCTCTGCCTCGTCCGCCTCCTCCCTGCGGACCGCCACGGTCGAACCTCTGCCTCTGCCTAGGTGGTTCCTCAACCGTCTGCTGCTCCTCCGCATGGCGGGTCGGGCAGTCACGAGCCATGTGGCCTCGCCCGCCGCATGCATAGCACTGTCTTCCACTCGAAAGACTGGCTCCGCGTTGTGTGCCCTGCACTGCTGAGCCAGTGCCCTGAGGTCTGGTCTGTCTGGACCCCTGAGTCATTCGCCGACTGCCAGCTGCAGATGACTCTGCCACGTGCCGTCCTGCGGTGGGTCTCTGTGCTGGTGTAGACTCAGCAAGGAAGCTCTCGATCAGAAGGGCCCGCTCCAGTACTCCTGTCTGAGTCGGTATGCTGAGGGAGATCAGCGATGCCCTGATCTCGTGTCTCAAACCCTGCTCGAAGGTCCGGGCCCGGAAGAATGGGTCCCGTACCATGTCGGTCGAGTAGCGCGAGAGATCGGTAAATCTCGCCGAGTACTGAGCGACCGTCATGCTGCCCTGCCGCAGCTGTAGAAGCTCCTGGATACGCACCGCACGAAGGGTGGCTGGGACGAACTCCGAGCGGAAGATGCTCTCAAAGTCCGTCCAAAGAAGAGATGCCTCATCGTGCACCTGGAGCATCAAGCTCCACCATCGTCCTGCTGCTGCGTGTAGTAGGCTCGCAGCGAGGATCACCATGAGGTCTGCTGGTGTCCTCACTAGCCTAAACACTCGAACCACTGCCTCCAGCCAGTCCTCTGCTGCCTGGGGATCCGTCTCCCCGCGAAACCTGGGCGGTCGCTGGCGCTGAAACTCATGCAGTGCGCTGAGGCGACGTGCATCGTCAGCGGCTGCTGCTGGAAGCATCGGGGGATCGGCGGGTAAAGCTACTGCCGGTGCCACTGCTGACAAAGGGCCCTGCACCGAAGCCTCGTCGCTCGGTGGGCTGTCGTCTCGCTCGACTCTCGGAACCCTAGCTGGCTGCCGTCGTGGGGCCATCCTGAAAAGGAAACAGGTGCGCCACGGTTAGAACAGTATACCTGGTGAGCTGGCACAAGTAATCACAAGGAAAACTTGAGACTTTCATAAAGCAGATCAGTATACCCGGTGAGCTGACACAAGTAATCACAAAGAAAACTTGAAACACACACGCAATCAATGTTTTCGTGCATTAAGTCGGAAATCAGAAGTCAGGGTCCTGGTGTACGGATACGTCGGCCGCCGCACCAACACTGGACTCCCTGGACTGATAACCACACTCAATACGCTAAACATTATTGCTTCACATAGAAAAGATCAGAGTTCGCGGTAGAACCGAACTCCTCTGATACCAATTTGTCACGACCCGCCCTCGGGGTCCGTGCCGTGACTACCCCAAGCCCGCCTTCCATAGGCCAGGGGCTGGCGACTAGCACCAAGGCGTAAATCCCAGTAAAAAGGGAAGGCATTGCCTTTGAAAAGTAACCAACTCCACAGAGTAAGCAAGCGGAAAGTAAACACTAAACAAGCAGAGTACAACTGAAAGTGCGGAAAAGTAAATGGGCCAGAATACAAACCCAAACTGAAAGTAAAGTACAACTCGAAAAGGGAAAAACAGCAACTGTAAAGTAAAAGCCGCTACTCCGAGCTGTCCACCGGAAATCCCACCTGAAGGGTGGGTACAGATAGCTCCTCTGCTCCACGGGTCCCGCCGTCCGCTCCGTGCACGTCCCGCCCAGTGGTCCACCTCCGGGTACTGTCCCGCTCTACAAGCCTCAGCTAAGTCAACGCTGTCCGTCGTCTGCAACCAACACAACGTAGTGCGGGCGAAGCCCGTGCAGGGGTGAGTATAAGCTACTCAGTAGGGACCCCGAGACCCCTGAAGGTCTCTCAAATCCACAAAGGATAAACCACAAAGAAAAGTACAATCACGAAGTAACAACCGACACTGCTTAGGTATATGCCCATACATATACCTAAGTCATTAATTCAGATACGCTCCAACCTCCGAGCCCAAGTACAACTCAGTCCACGCAGGAAAGTATACGTAATCCACAAGGGAAGCAAAATATAATCCACACAGGATTGCACAACACAATCCACACAGGAAAACAACAGGATTCAGCTCACACAGGTATACTTCTTCAAGGACGATAAAGATGATCACTGATCCATCTAAGTCGTCGGACCCACGAAGGATCGATAGGTAACTAACCCCCGCAGAAGACCCACACAGGATCGGGCTCACACAGAACCTGTAGGCGCTGGCTCACACAGAACCGCTGAGCGCAAGGACCCACACAGGATCGGGCTCACACAGAACCTGTAGCACTGATCCACGAAGGATCGCTGAGTGCTGTAGTCGTCGTCGTCGAATCCACACAGGATCTCTGTACTGTCGTCGTCAAATCCACACAGGATCTCTGTACTGTCGTCGTCAAATCCACACAGGATCTCTGTACTGTCGTCGTCAAATCCACACAGGATCTCTGTACTGTCGTCGTCAAATCCACACAGGATCTCTGTACTGTCGTCGTCAAATCCACACAGGATCTCTGTACTGTCGTCGTCAAATCCACACAGGATCTCTGTACTGTCGTCGTCAAATCCACACAGGATCTCTGTACTGTCGTCGTCGCAGTCACAGTAGCAGTCGTAGCAGTAGAACAGTCGCAGCCAGCACTAGGGTTCCCGCACACAGCAAGCTCGTACGGAGGATCCGCTCCACGAGCCGAGAGGCTGATACATCAACTGTCACGAAGACCGAAGTTGATGTATCCAAAAGTTCCGTATCGTCAACAGGAACTCAACGCAACAGACGGCGCGTCGATCGGACGCCCGGTCTGAGAGTTATAGGCATTTTCGTCTCCGGGGCCCGGTTGGTTTTTAAGGCAAAACCAACCCGACCGTACTCCACCTGCGTCCAAACCTCGGGCGGAGTATTCCAAAAGATCTGTCTCACTAAGAGGAACACTACGCGACTGACGGCTCGTCAATCGGACGTCCGTAGCTCAAGATATGAGCGTTTCCGCTCCGAAGGCCCGGTTGGTTTCGTGAACGAACCAACCCGGCCGAACTCAAAGTAAACCGAAACCTTGAGTGCGATATACCGAAACGACCGTCTCGATCCAAGGATCGCGTTGCCGCATACGGTTCGTCATTCGGAGGTCCGAGGCTCAAGTTATGGGCTAAAAACCAAATCTGGTACGAAACGGGGGGTCCGGGTCCGGGCCGACCCGGCCCGACCCCCCCCCCCCCCCCCCCGGGCGGCGCGGTGGCTGGCGGCGGCGGCCGGCGGCGGCGGACGGCGGCGGCGCGGCGGCGGGTCGCGGCGCGGCGGCCTGGCGGCGGCGGCGCGGTGGCGGGCCGCGGTGGCGGCGGCGGCGGGCCGCGGTGGCGGCGGGCCGCGGTCGGCTAGCGGGGAGCAAAGCTCCCGCTTTGCTGGAGGGCGGCGCGGCAATCAGCCGCGCCGTTGTTTTTTTTAACAAGCGCCCCCCCCCCCCCACGTGGGGGGGCCTGCTGGAGCGGAACCGAGGGGGTTTTGCCCCCCCCCCTCCTTTAATTGAACCGCCCCCCTCATTAAGAGGGGGGGGGGGTTTGAAGAACCGGCCGGGGGTTTAATCCCCCGGTTTTAAGACATCCGGCCGGCCCGCTGGCCGGCCGGTTTTTACCAACGGGACCGGAAATTCCGGTCCCGCCCTCGACTTCCGACGCCGGCGGCCCGGCCGCCGGTCTTTCCTTCCGCCGCGGCCCGGAACCGGCCGCGGTCTCCTCGTCCTGCCGCGGCCTGGAACCGGCCGCGGTCTTCTCGTCCCGCCGCGGCCCGGAACCGGCCGCGGCGTTCGTCATCTGGCGCGGTGCGTCGGCACCGCGCCCCTTCGCCGTGCTTCGATTCTTTTCAACGCGGCGCGACGGCGTCGCGTTCTTGAAGATTCTCCTCGGCGTAGCGCGACGGCGTTGCGTAAATTAAACGCACGGTAAACCGCGTGGTGCGACGGCACCACGCCACTTTGCTTCCATCGCAAGAATTAAACAAGAACGTTGGAGGGGGGTTCGGCCGTGTTCGTGCGGTCCGGCCCCCCTCGCGTTAATAATAATAACGCAACTTAAAGAAAAACATGTCACACGTTAATCTTGCTAAAAGCACGATCAAGAATAAAATGAGGAATCCAAAAGAAATTCGACAACCCCTACCTCGGGTTTAAGATTCAAAGGTTCGGCTACGCTCCGCGGAAGACGGCGTCGCGGAGGTCGGGTGTCGCGGAAGCCGTTCGTCAAATCCGATGACGAAGGGATGCGTTCGAAGAGTCACGTCGTTGGCGAAACTTGTACGCCGACGAAGATGGTCCGAGGAGGAAGCGGCGTTCCCTCTCGTTGACACCGAGGACGAAGAAGAGAGGCGTCGTTCTTCGTTCTTCGTCAGAGTTTGAGCGTTCTTCGTTCTTCGTTCTTCGTCAGAGTTGAAGATGAAGAGGAATGCTCTCAAAATCTCTCAAGGGAACAAACGATCAACCAAAAATAAAATAAGACTACATCTTATTTCATTCTCACTTTGCCAACCTTTCAAAATTCAAAAGTTTAATTCAATTCATTAATTAAGTCTAGAGTTGACAAAATTAAATGAAAAGATAAATTGGCAAGAGTTAAAGAAGGGGAGAGTTACATAAATAAGAGGAAGGGTTTTGAGAGGTTAAGGAATTTGAAAAGAAAAAGGGGTTCGTGTGGGCCCCACCACACTTAATCCTCCCAAGGGAGGTTAAGTGGGTGTGGGTCCTACTTCTAACCTCCTTTGGTAGGTTTTTAAAATAAGTTAAAATAAAATTTGTTTTGCACAAATTTTATTTAACTTAACTGAAAAACCCCAAAACGTAACTTTCAACCCGCAACAAACGCAACTCCCGAAAAGGTCTCAAAAAGCGAATATCGGCGCTGCGAGTTCATCGGTGCCCTCGGATTTCAATTCCGAGCACCGGATCAAAAGTTAGGAATTCCCGCTCGTTCGTTCACTGAACGTACCCGAGCCCAAACTTCGGAAATTAATTCCGGGCACTCCGGGCCTCGGAATCAGGTGCCGTCTGAAACCGCGCTCTTGTAAAATTCTAAAGAAAATTAAGAAAAAATTTTCCTTGAATTTTACGGGTCTTTACATGCAATTTATTGAAGGAGAGTATAATGTAACACCCCAAGCTTCCACGGTATGATTCCCTTTTAATAATGCAGTAACTTGCATTGTACGCAAGTTCGAGATTCTAACACACCGCGACCAATCAAAGTAGCCGTTATGAATAGTAATACCCACTTTTTGAAATTATATAAATTTTATATTTCAAAATGGACTTCATTTTTGGAGTCGGACTATCGAAATTATCCTATATTGAATTTTTGGTATTTTTCTGAGAACTTCCAATTTTCGATGAATAGTGAAAAATACTTAAAAAAAACTTTTTTAATGAAAATAATTTTATAGTGATAAATTATACTATCGAGTGGTTTTAAAGTATAATTAGAATATATATTTACAATTTTATCCAATTTTGGTCATTATAATTAATTTTACTTTGAAATTTGACATAAACAAGTGTCAATCTTTTGATTGATATTCTTTCGTAAAAACACGCTATTTGTTTTGACAACAGGAATTAATTATAAAATTAATTAATGAAACGTATATGTTTTGAATTTTTTAAAATATAAATCATCTTTGAATTTGGAATATCAAATATATCTTAGGGTGAATATTTGGTATTTTTTTGAAAAACTTCAATTTATGATGAATAGTGAAACCACTAATTGGTAGTTTAAAAACAGATTTTTCGTTTAAATGAAATTTTAACACTTATGTGAATTTAATTTCAAAAATACGACATACATGGTTATAATTAAAAAGTAAAACTTGGTTCAATAGGATGAAAATAATTTTTGGTGAATAGTAACTTTTGAGTTTTATTAACAGCGATTAGAGGTAATTAGAATAATTTAAGGTAAAAATAATGTTATAAAAATATGAAATTGCCTTCAAACATGTCCTACTCTTATTTTATGACTCATGGACGACCAAGATAATCCATGGGTCAATTTGTGGGACCCCATGGAGCCACTTGGGTAAGATAATGACATTAATACCTTTTTTTAATGTAAAAATAAAAATGTCACAAACATGTATTTTTTTACTAAAACAATTTTTACAAGGGGTTATACAAGTTATCTTTTAGACTATAAATATCCATTTTAAAGATAAAAATATTTCCTACATCATGGTAATTTTTTTTATAATTTTTAGGCATTAAATAAATAAATTTATTTATCACACCATGATGATGCAACAATTACCTCATTAATTAACGATTTAAATAAAATGAAAAGATAAGGTAAAATCTAAGACTTAAACTTGTAAAAAGCCTATTGGATGGGTTTATTTCGAACCCTTATCACCTTATTCTCGAAATATATCATTGTGGGACCTTTAAAATCTGAAAATCATTTCATAATAATGTAACATTTCATAACTTTCCAAGAGTTCCCTCCCCTCCTCTTATAAAAGGCCCCCACTTCTACCAACTTATTCACACCATAAAGACATTTGGCTCGGCCAACCTCTGCCAAAATACTCTCTAAACATCCCTATATTACTCATAGAAGCCTCAATTTTTGTAAAAGTCTTCCCAAGTAACCCTTTGGCTCAAATCAAAAAGAGTTACCCGATTTTAAGGTAATGTCTTCTCTTATGTTCTTTTGTTTTATTTTGCTTCTCCTACCCCTTAAAATATTTTTATTCCTTTATTTATTAACAACAACAGTATATTAAATAAACTAGGATGTTGTTATGATATGTATTTTATTTACAGTTACACACACCTTCGTCTAATGGTTAAAGAACATACTGTTTCTGTGGGTGGCGAATTATTGCCTCACGAAACGATGGTTGTTCAGTATTCTTTTAACACCTCTCATGGTGGTCATTAAGATGTCACTATATTTATATATTATATATATTATGTTTATTTTTTCATTATTATTCTGTATTTTTCATTTATGGCATACATTAATGGTTTCAATTATGGGTAAATGCGATATCTTCATTTTAGGAAGTGCGGACTACCGCCCCCTAAAAGTGATTTGAATCGTTAATGACATATGAGGGACATATATAGGATGGAGTAAATGATATTATATATGATATTATACTGGAATTATAATATACCATTATATAATTATGATTTCATACCATTAAATGCGAAATATAAATGAAAGTAGCGTTCATGCGTACGTACGGTTACCGTCTCCATGAACGGTGCATTTCATTTCTTACCTCTAAATGTTACGTAATATTATAAATGAATGTATATAATGGATATATGTGATATATATGATATATAAATCATGAATATAATTCTTGATATAATGGATATTTTACCACATGAACAACTTGTATTATAAGAAGTTTATTTTTGACTCAAGTACCAAGGATCGACAAAATGACCGTTATTAACTTAAATAATTAAATAATGTTCATAACATGGTAATAAGTGATATAAAATGAATAATGAACTTGAAAAAGGTTATTAATCAATTAGAAATTAACTCTAGTTTATTATTCATGAGATTAAAGAATGATTGAGTCAAGTCGGACATGAGGTAAGGGACTTCGTCTCAATCTCCTTTCATTGAGGCATATTTTTTTATACACAACTTTATTTTATATGGTGTATAAAAACCTTTGAATTTCACTTTTATTCAAAAGTAATATTTTTATACGAAGTATTTTTACTAAATGGTAAAAGGAATGTTTTGTCTTATGTACGCGACGACAACGACTTCTCCACCACCGTGACCATTATTTGAGTTTCGGCTTCCTCTACAAGCCATAACTCTTTTTAAATGAAAAATCAATACCATGTTTTACTTTTCTTTTATTTTGGTATTGAAAATGGTTTTGATAGTGTTTTGATTATATCAATGTGTTTTATTGATATCTTGTGATTGAAATGTGGATATTTTTTATTTCCTTTATGCATGTTTTATGTGATACGATTATGTTATGGTTTATGATATGTTTAAACCTTTTCATATGAGGAATGCATTGGTATTAATAAGATATGGGTGGAGCCCGCTATAGCTCCTCGATGCATCGGTAGGTCTCATGAGACAAACTAGTGTCTTGGAACGAGGCCTTGAAAAAATCTTTTTTGTAGTCTTGGCATGAGGCCATGGCTACGTGGTTATGGTAGTCTGGCACTATGTATTCCATCATTATGAAAGTGGTTATTGATATTGCATGTGATTATTCAACTAGTAGAATATCCATGTGAATAATTAAATGTAATTATTTCATTTTACTTTTTCTATATTTTACTGAAGATCAAGTTTAAAAGGCTTTTTTTAGTTATACATTGCCTTAAATGTTTATGTTTATTTATGAAAGTTTCCGCTATATTGTTATCCTTACTGAGCATCTGAGCTCACCCCTTTCTATGTTTTATTTTTCCTAGGATGTGATGAAATATTTAATTACTAACCTGCAGGGATAGTCTGAATGGGATATGAGTGTGGACTATGGAGACTATGTTATTATAGTTTTTCACTTTATGATGTAATGTACAATTTATGAATGTATCTAGTGTTTCCAAGGCTACTAAACTAATCGGTCTTTCGAGACTTGATCTTTTGTGATCATTCCAATGTTACGTAATAATGCACCGAATCTGGGTAACTAGGGTCGGGGTGCTACAGTTGGTATCAGAGGGAGTTTAGTACTAACCTTGGAAGCTAGATTTAGATAAAATCTGATTAGAGCACATAGCCCTAAGATAGACATTGAGGATTAGTATAGAAGAACTTCCTAGAATTTTGGTATTATAGAGATTTTGTGAGTTTTCCGAGTAATACATCCCTATCTGGATACGAGCAGGTAGAGGCGGGTCTGCACAGATGTACCTAGGTGTAAAACAAAAAAACACTGCTTTGATCTAGACTCGAATGGGAACTGGTGCATGACAACGGGCCTTACTGCACTCTTGGTTACGACACTCCCGGGGGATATGCTTAGGATAATTCTCATTTTATTTACAAACCATTATGAAGGGTTTATGAGTATATACTTCATCAAAGAAAACATTTTTATGATTATGGATTATATTTATAAACTGTTCAATTTATGTTAAGTGTTTTACAAGTATGGAATTATGTATTTTGATTCATAAATTGATCTAGTTTTTTCCATTGTTTAGAAATGGTGCCTAGTGGAAGGAATGGAAACCGTATCAATTCACGCACTCCATGTAGGGATTTCCCTCCTGCTCAAGATAATTATAATGGAGCTGGTGATACAACTAGTGCTGATCAGCTTATCACCATACTGGGACAATTCACTCAGGTTGTGAATAATAACCATACTCGTATAGGGCACCCTGATCCGCAACGCGGAGGATCAATGTTAGAAAGCTTCATGAGGAAACAACCACCAACATTCAATGGGAGTACAAATCCCTTAGTAGCTGAGCAATGGATAAATTCCTTAGAGAAAATATTCTATTCCTTGGGGAGTAGTGAAAGGGAAAAGGTTATCATGGTAGTTTACCGCCTCACTGGAGATGTTGATCAATGGTGGTCATTGATACAAAACACGAAGGAAGATGATGAAGTATGAAATTTGTAATGGAGGTATTTCAAAGAGATTTTCTTAGAAAAATACTTTCCTTATGTCCATCAAGAAGATATGGAAAGATAATTTCAGAGTCTGAGGAAAAAGGAGGATGAGAATGTCGCAAAGTATGAGGAAAACTTTACAAGGTTAGCGAGGCGTGCATCAGATTATATACGTAACCCAAGAAGTAAGATTGATCCTTTCTTTGATGGGTTAAAATCGTTTCTCCATTGAGCCTTAGTCTCAAAATCATTCTCAACATATGAAGATATAGTCTCGTGTGATATCAAGACAGAAAAGTAATTCTCTAAATCTTATGACAATAATGTAAAGCAAGAGAAGAAGAGAACGATGGAACAAGAGATAGATAAAGGGAAAAAGGGAAAGAAGGATTTTCCATTATACGATAATTGTGGGAAGAATCACCCCGGTACTTGACTAAAAGGAATGAGAGTTTGTTATAAATGTGGAGTAAAAGGTCACTAGGCTCATGATTGCAAGGGAAAGAAAGAGGTTATAAATGTTGAATACTATAATTTTAGGGAAATGGGACATTATGAAAATGAATGTCCTAAGCGCCAAGAAAACATACCTCATAAAAGGAAAAGGGATCAAGGCCAATCTTATGTTGTTACTACAGTTGAAGTGGAATAATTAATGTATTGGTGCTTTTGGACTCAAGGATTATATTATGGTTCTAAGAATAATGCGATATATATAAAGATTGTACTGTAGTACTTGTTGTTTTAATTAAGGTTTTAATATGATGAAGGTAATCATATTTTTAGTATATGACAATAAGATAAACGTTACTTTGTTTGGGGAATCTGATGTTACAATTGATTTTTGAATTTAGAGACCTTTTAGAGAAAGTCTGGATAGAGGTATTTTGGATAACTATAAAGGTTGAAATGGATTAAGTTTAACTTTGGATAGTATTGTTTAAGGTTAAAACATTTCTGAAGATTATTTTTGGAATATTATAATACTGTAGTTTAAGGAAAAAGATAACCTGTAGGTCGGGGGATAACCCGCCGCGTCGGACAAAGTTGTAGGAATCGAACCCACAACCATAGTGCAACAGGCCTTTATTACCTACCACTAGCCTACAGGAAGTCCCTGGTTACTACAAAATAGTTTTCCTAATCTAAATGGTATGTTTTAATATTTTTAACCTTGTACGATTAGGATAAATATAATATTTTTGAGTTCTATTAACTTTTTGAGTGAAAGATGAGTTTGTGGTAGAAATTAGTTGAAGGTTGAAACTCTACTTGTCAAGTATATATATATATATATACCTCTCTATTATTCTATGAATAAATTAATTCATAAACATTAGAAAATGGATATTAAAAAAATGTGTTATCCTAATACCTTATGTTTTGTTGAACTGGTGATATTTTAAATCACCAATGATTGAAGGCTTTGAGGCCCTCAATTTTACACTTGTTTGTGATTGATGACCTTAATAACTCCCTACAAATATTTATGTTTTCATTCCAATTATTTGTCTCTAATTTCCACCAATTTTCTCCTAATCGAGATCATAATTTGGTGGTGACTTTTTCATTTCCCTTTCCCTCTTATTAAGGCCAAATTTTATTAACCTTATTTTCGATGTGAGTTTTCCACAAAGGTATTTTCTATTTTCAACCTTTTATTTTCGAAGAAAATTTTCAAATTGTGAGGATGGAATTTATTGAAGGAGGGGAGAATGTAACACCCCAAGCTTCCACGGTACGATTCTCTTTCAATAATGCAATAGCTTGCATTATACGTAAGTTCGAGATTCTAACACACCGCGACAAATCAATGTAGCCGTTATGAATAGTAATACCCACCTTTTGAAATTATATAAATTTTATATTTCAAAATGGACTTCATTTTTGGATTTGGAATATCTAAATTATCCTATGTTGAATTTTTGGTATTTTTCTGAGAACTTCCAATTTTCGATGAATAGTGAAAAATACTTAAAAACAACTTTTTAATAAAATAATTTATAGTGATAAATTATACTATTTAGTGGTTTTAAAGTATAATTAGATTATAATTTTACCATTTTATTCAATGGTGGTCATTATAATTAATTTCACTTTGAAATTGGACATAAAAAAGTGTCAATCTTTTGATTGATATTCTTTCGTAAAAACACGCTATTTGTTTTGACAACGGGAATTAATTATAAAATTAATTAATGAAACTTATATGTTTTGAATTTTTTAAAATAGACATCATATTTGAATTTGTAATATCAAATATAGATTATGGTTAATATTTGGTATTTTTCTGAAAAACTTCAATTTTTGATGAATAGTGAAACCACTAAGTGGTAGTTTAAAAACTGATTTTTCATTTAAATGAAATTTTACCGCTTCTGTGAATTTAATTTCAAAAATATGACATACATGGTTATAATCAGGAAGTAAAATTTGGTTCAATGGGATGAAAATATTTTTTTGGGGAATAGAAACTTTTGAGTTTTTTTAACCGCGATTAGAGGTAATTAGAGTAATTTAAGGTAAAAATAATGTTATAATAATATGAAATTACCTTGAAAAATGTCCTACTCTTATTATATGACTCATGGACGACCAAGAAAATCCATGGGTCAATTTTTGGGACACCATGGATCTATTTGGGTAAGATAATGACATTAATACCTTTTATTTAATGTAAAAATAAAAATGTCACAAACAAGTATTGTTTTACTAAAACAGTTTTTACAAGGGGTTATACAAGCTATCTTTTAGACTATAAATATCCATTGTAAAAATAAAAATATTTCCTACATCATGGTAATTTTTTTATAATTTTATTCATTAAATAAATAAATTTATTTATCACACCATGATGATGCAACGATTACCTCATTAATGAACGATTTAAATAAAATGAAAAGATAAGGTAACATCTAAGACTTAAACTTGTCAAAAGCCTATTTTATGGGTAGATTTAGAACCCTTATCACATTATCCTCGAAATATATCATTTTGTGACCTTTAAAATCCGAAAACCATTTCATAATAATGTAACATTTCATAACTTTCCAAGAGTTCCCCTCCTCTCCTCTTATAAAAGGCCCCCACTTCTAACACCTTATTCACACTTTCAAAGCCATTTGTCTGAGACAACCTCTGCCCATATACTCTCTAAACATCCATATATTACTCCTAGAATCCTCACATTGGTCATAAGTCTTCCCAAGGAAGCCTTTGGATAAAATCAAAAAGAGTTACCCGATTTTAAGGTAATGTATTATCTTTGGTTCTTTTGTTTTATTTTGCTTCTCCAACCCCTTAAACTATTTTTATACCTTTATTTTGTAAAAACAACAGTATATTAAATATAATAGAATTTTTTTATAAGAATAATTTTATTTACACTTACACATACCTTCGTCTAATGGTTATAGAACATACTGTTTCTGTGGGTGGCGAATTACTGCCTCACGAAACGATGATTGTTCAATCTTCTTTTAACAACTCTCATGGTGACCATTAAGATGTCACTATATTTATAAATGATATATATTATGTTTATTTTTTCATTATTATTCTGTATTTTTCATTTATGTCATACCTTTATGGTTTCCATTATGGGTAAACGTGATATCTTCATTTTAGGAATTGCGGACTACCGCCCCCTCAAAGTGATTTGAATCGTTAATGCCATATGTGGGACATATAAAGAATGGATTAAATGATATTATATATTATATTATACAGGAATTATAATATACCTTTATATAATTATTATTTCATTCCATTAAATACGAAATAGAAATGAAAGTAGCGTTCATGCGTACGTACGGCTTACCATCTCCATGAACAGTGCATTTCTTTTCTTACCTCTAAATGTTATGTAATATTATAAATGAATGTATATACTGGATATATATGATATATATGATATCTACATTATGAATATAATTATGGATATAATGGATATTTTACCACATGAAGAACTTGTAATTATAAGAAGTTTATTTTTGACTCAAGTACCAAGGATCGACAAAACGACCATTATTAACTTAAATAATTACATAATGTTAATAACATTGTAATAAGTGATATAAAAGGAAAAATTAACTTGAAAACGGTTCTTAAGAAATTAGAAATTAACTCTAGTTTATTATTCAGGATATTAAAGAATGATCAAGTCAAGTCGGACATGAGGTAAGGGACTTCGTCTCAATCTCCTTTCACTGAGGCATATTTTATTTTATTCACAACTTTCTTTTATACTGTGTGTAAAAACCTTTTAATTTTACTTTTATTTAAAAGCAATATTTTTATACGAATCATTTTTTCTAAACAACAAAAGGAATTTTTTGTCTTACGTACGCGGCGACAACGACTTCTCCACCGCCATGACCGTTATTTGAGTTTCGACTTCCTCTACAAGCCATAAATTTTTTTAAATGAAAAATAAATACCATGATTTACTTTTCTTTTATTCAGTTATTGAAAATTCTTTTGATAATGTTTTGATTATATCAATGTGTTGTATTGATATCTTGTGATTGAAATATGGAAATTTTATGTTTCCTTTATGCATGTTTTATATAATACGATTATGTTATGGTTTATGATATGTTTAAACCTATTCATATGAGGAATGCATTGGACTTAATAAGTGACGGGTGGAGCCCGCTATAGCTCCTAGATGCATCAGTAGGTCTCATGAGAAAAATTAGTGTCTTGGCACAAGGCCTTGAAAAAATCTTATTTGTAGTCTTGGCATGAGGCCTTGACTACGTGGTTATGACAGTCTATCATTATGAATTCCATCATTATGAAACTGGTTATTGATATTTCATGTGATTATTTGACTAGTATAATATCCATGTGAATAAGTAAATAGAATTATTTCATTTTACTTTTGTCATATTATGCTGAAGTTCAAGTTTAAAAGGATTTTTTTTAGTTATACATTGCCTTAAATTTTTATGTTTATTTATGAAAGTTTCCACTATATTGTTATCCTTATTGAGCATCTGAGCTCACCCCTTTCTATGTTTTATTTTTCCCAGGATGTGATGAAATATTTTATGACTGACCTGTAGGGATAGTCTGAAGGGGATATGAGTGTGGACTATGGATACTATGTCATTATAGTTTTTCACTTTATGATGTAATGTAACATTTATGAATATATCTAGGGTTCCCAAGGCTACTAAACTAATCGGTCTTTCGAGACTTGATCTTTTGTGATCATTCCAATGTTACATAATAATGCACCGACTCTGGGTAACTGGGGTTGGGGCATTACATTCAGGTATCTCATAATAACTAACTTCTATGAATACTTTGTTGGATATATAACTACTTCCCATTATAATTATATTTTCCCATTTAAATAATCACATAACCTTTCTGTCACATTTCATCCCCACAATCATGATGACGCATGTTCAAACCTTGCAATATTTTGATTATCTTGTTTATATTATCCCACTATATTTGTTCTAATATTATTAAGTGTATTAATCCTTAGTGTGTAATTTTATATAATAATATTAATTTATTTACAGTTTTATAACATTCTAATTTTAATTATAGAAAGAATATATAGTTTATGAAAAAAATAATACCTACTAAAACTTGAGTTGTTATATTCATTCCCCCTTAGTGAAATTGCATCCTCAAAATTTTAATTCTTGAAAAATAAGAAAAAAAATAATCACTCTTTAGCTCTTGAAACTTATATAAATACCCTTCAAGAATGTAATTTATTTTCAATTAGGATTTGGTGTCTTATTCCAGAGTATTTCATCCCTATAGAGATTGATGTTATTATATCAACCTTAATGTAATAAAAATTTAAGTATAATAAACTATTATGAAACAATATATACCTTCACAAAAATCCCTAATTTTCATTCTTGTGTTGTTCCCAAAGAGTAAGGGTCCACACATTTCAACAATATTTTGAAGAAATTTCAAAATCTTCCAATTATTTTTTGTAAGTATTGTTTGTATAATTAAATCTAAATTGATGAAAATGATAATATAATTTGGAAAAAAATTATTTTGGACATATAATTTTAAAACATCAAAACGAGATTAATTTTTATAATATATTCTAATAGAATAATATTTGAAAATATCAAACTATTGTTTTTCCAAAATATCAGATATATTTCCAAAAACAAAATTAGAAAAAAATACATATAGGACACTCAATGATCTACTTCATCTATATCTTGTTTAAAATCATTATGTGAATCATATTTTTGTAATAGTGTGAAATATTTGTAAATAACTTTGTAATACCTTCCAATATGAGAAAAATGTTACACTTTATATTTTAAAATTTGATAATAAAAAATCCATGTTCAAAAATAATTGAGGTATAAAGGAGGTATTTGATATTTCAAATAACTTATTTCAAGTGACATTAATGTTATAAAAGGTTTTTTGAATCACTTGATCCTAGATTTTCAATGATCATTTCAATTAAATCATCTGTGATTGATAAAAAATATGAATTATTTTCTTCCTTAAATCTTGATAAGTGATCTATAATTTCTTGAAATAATATAGTTGGAAAATAAAATGAATTATTTTCTGTGGAATTATAACATGATCAATTAACTCTAAACTTTAGTAATCAAAAAATATATAAATATGCTCTTAATTATATTTACTTGGTTCTCCCTTTTTCCAAACATCAATTAAAAACAAATAGTTTAATAAAGATAATTACATATGAAAATGAAAAGAATCCACTCTGTAAAAAGTGAAACAATAACACCAGAAATTCAAACATTGTTATTTTAATAATTTCTCATCTTCTAAACACAAAAAACAACTAAAACCTAGAAATTATATAATCTTATCCTTACCAAATTTGAAACTCCAAAAACATAAAAAACTAGATCAAATGTTCTCTACCAAAATAAGCATAACCTTTATACAAAAAAGTATTAAACCTCAAATATCAAATAATATATTTATTATTATTCTCTAAACTAAAAATAGATTAATATTTTCCAAAAAATTCTTGAATCAACATGACATAGAACCATAAGAAAATTATATTCTTCCAAAAATTAACTCAATCTTTATCCCTTAAATAATATCAATCACTTTGATATAAAATCACACAGTATCCTATAATCTTATATATATAACTTAATCATAAAATGTTAAATGTTCTCAAAAATTACATTAAACATCTTCCAAAAATAATCCTAATCACCTTGTCTCCAAATTTTTTTCAAAAACTATGTTCATTTATACCTTTAAACTTATGTTCCTAGAAATATAATAACATTCACTATGACAACCCTGCTTTTAATACAAACTTAAACATGATTTATTACATAAAACTTCACTTGATACAACAAAGAAATCGTGAGGTTTAGTGTCTTTTGGGATTAGGATCATTACATAAAAACTTAAAACATGAAATAAAATATCTTTATTTAAAACTTTCTTTACATGACCACTACATTCCCTCGTACTTAGCATTGCATGGGATAACCTGAGGACATGCAAAAGAAAAGGGTGAGCTATAAAGCCCATTAAGGGAGTACACATGGAATAACATGAGGAGTAAAATACATGTTAGAAAATAGGCATATCAATAGAGAATAAAAGAACCATGAACATAAAGGCATGATAAAGCATGATAATCATAACATGGAAATGTGGCAACAACACTTAACATGGAATTAGCATGAGCCAAGGCTCATTGTACATAGAGCATGAGTAAATCCTCATTGCACATAAAGCACGATTAAACCCTCGTTGCACTTGAATTATCATGATTAAACACTCATTGCACATGACATATCATGATACTATACTTTACCCAATGCATTGGAGTGTTATAAGGGTGCACCCTTCTTAAACATTTCATTTCATGCATAAGTGTGCCACATGGATCATAAAACATGGATTCATTAAACATAATCATTTATTCCACGATAAATGAATGTGGAATTAATACATAAAACTTTATAATCAATAATTAAATGTTCATAAAGGTGAATAACCTTGATGGAGAAATGGGCATGGTATTCACTACACAATGGCATTGGCTTAGAAAATCGGTGCCATTTCGGCAGGGTAACAACGTGACGTAAGAATTCATAAAAAAAGGATGATGAGAGATAAAGGGGTTACCCATCATATTTACATGTAATGGACAGTAAGGAGGTCATATAGATACATGTCCCAACAATTGTAATGGAATTTAGGTTCATGATACAAGAGTATTGCTTGAATGTATAATAAGAGAGAGAAGTTCCTTTCGGAATTTTGGCATAGTAACGGGTGTACATGGGAGGCATTTAATCAGAGAGAAAGGGGTATCCTATCATTAAAAAAATAAGAGGTCAGTATGGGGTAGGTGCGAAACCATACCCCAACATTCATAATTGAAATTAAAAGGGCAAAACAACTTAAAGAAAATTGGACAAAAATGAGAAAGGAAGAAAAAAACCCTTACTTGGAAGTGTGCTTCCAAGGGCTAGAGAGAGGCTTGTGAGAGGCTTATTGGGAGCTTGGGACACCTTGGAAGGATTATAGAGAGAGTAGGGCAGAGGTTAGATGAACTACAAGGGATTTGAGTGAGGAGGAAGTGGGAGCTTGGGTGGGTTTATATAGGAAAGGTGAGGGAATTCTTTATTATTTAGGTTTGGGTCCCCTTACATTAAATTAATTCAAACCACAAACCATACCATGGTTTTTGCTCATGGTTTTTGGCAAAGGGAAGAAGAAAACAATATTTTATAAGGGAAAAGTCCTAACTTTTTAAAATATTAGGGTTGCTTATGTGGAGGTGAGTCACACTCCCATGGAAATTAATTTAAAAGGCAAGGTGTTGAATAAGTCTTGAGGGGTCTATTAATGCTTTGAAAACTAATTCAAACAAACACAAAATCACATTATGTTAATGGTAAAACACATATTGGCCGAACATAAAGATTATAGTATTTTATTACATCACTATTGTGTCATAATGATGTCATAAATCACATTATATATTTAAAAGGTATTTAATTTTTACCCAAAAATTTGACTATCTCAGAAAATTATGAAAAATTCACTGTTGGATAATTTCAATGTCTTGATTCCAGAAATAAAATTTATTTTATCTAAATAATTTTCTAAATATGTTAATTTTCACTTTTAAAATAAAAACCGACATTTATAAAAAATTCACGGGTTTTGACAAAAATGGCTTTCAAACCTTAATAAAAATTTTAATGGCATTCATAAAATTATAAGATCATTTATATTTAATAAAAATTAATTTAATAATATTATTATTATTTTATTAAAATATTATTTAATTAAAAATCCCTTAATTTAATAAAATAGATTTCTTAATTAAATAATAACTAAAAACACCATTTGTACTTTAAAAAATATTTACAATGTATCAAAAAAAAATAAGAAGGTATATTCATTATTATATAAAAAAATAATGTACATGAACATAGTACTACTTATTTGTTACATAACCCCTTAAAACAACCTCATAAGACCTAAGTGTAAGCTATGCGATGGTGACAAACTCTTAGGGTGGCTCGGATATCATCGATCGAGTGGTAATTTCAATCAACTTCCACTTTTCCCATAGACGGTCACGTTCGAGCTTGAAAAGATGAAGCTCAGCTTGGGCTTGGTCAAGGGCGAAGCCCAAAGATAACACCTCTTTTCTGAGCTTCGACAAATGGGCTTCATATGGGGAAATTCTACTGGATGAGGCTATCACTTCCTTTGTCTGAGTAAATTGGATTAGTTAAAGTCCTATATTTATACTAATCATGTGATCACTATTCAATGGCTATAAAAGTAACGGTCACAATTCTTATCCTGAAACCAAAAAATTTGACAATTTATATAAACATAAAGAGAAATTTAAGTAGATCAAGAGGTATTTCCATTAATGAAACTTTGGGTCGTTACAATATTCCCCCTTAAGATATTTCTCCCTCAAAATTTTCCTTTTCCCCACACTAAAACAGATGTTGGTAACTCAACTTCATCATTTCCTCCGATTCCCAAGTCGCTTCTTCAAACTTGTGGTTTCTCCACAACACCTTGATGAGGGGCATTGTATTATTTTGTAGAACTTTTTCTCTACGATATAAGATCTTCACCGGTTGCTCCTCATAAGAAAGATCATCTTCCAATTGTACCACCTTAGAAGAGAGTACATGTGAAGGGTCCGGTAAGTACTTCCTTAAGAGGGATACATGAAAGACATCATGTACTTTGGCCATGGTAGGTGGAAGTGCTAGTTGATAGGCCACAACCTCGACATGATCAAGAATCTCGAATGGGCCGATGTACCATGGAATTAACTTCCCTTTCTTTCCAAACCTCAAGACCTTCTTCCTTGGAGATATGAGTAGAAAAACCATGTCTCCAACTTTAATCTCAAGGTCTCGTCGACGGTTATCTGTATAACTCTTCTGTCGACTCTAAGCTGCCTTGATATGCTGCTGAATGGTTTTCACCTTCTTCACCATTTCCTCGACCATTTCTGGTCCAAGCAGCTTACGTTCACCGACCTCATCCCAACATGCCAGTGTTCTGCACCTTTTCCCATACAGGGCTTCATATGGTGCCATTTGGATGCTCGAGTGGAAACTGTTATTATAAGAGAACTCAACAAGAGGAAGATGTTGATCCCATCCTCCTTTAAAGTCCATTGAGCACGCTCTCAACATATCCTAAAGTATTTGGATAGTCCGCTTAGATTGGACATCAGTTTGAGGATGATAGGCCGTACTGAAGTTCAGTTCAGTATTCAGAGCATGTTGAAGACTCTTCCAAAACATAGAGGTGAATCTTGGATCTTGGTAAGACACAATAGATTGTGGTACTCCATGCAACCTTACCACTTCCCTGATATATATCTGTGCCAGATGATCCAAAGAGAAATACTCCCGAATTGAAATGAAGTGTGCAGTCTTGGTAAGACGATCCACAAAAACCCATATTGCATTGTCGACTTTGGATGTCCTTGGAAGTCTAGTGACAAAGTCCATGGTGATGTTCTCCCATTTCCATTATGGTATGGGCAATGGTTGCATCATCCCCTTAGACTTCTACCTCTCTGCCTTCACTTTCTGACACACCAGGCACTTTAATATATATTCAGTGATCTCCTTCTTCATATTATCCCACCAAAAGTTATCTCGGAGATTTCGATACATCATTGTGCTCCCTGGGTGAATAGAGATATTTGAACTATGTGAATCATCCAAAAGTTCCTTCTTCAGCTCTGAACATGATGGAACACACAGTCTTTTCCCAAACCACACAATTCCTTCTTCATTAACAATAAACTCTGAGGATTTCCCCTTTTTGATAGCTTCCACTTTTTCTTGAATTCCCACATCATCCTTTTGAGCATCCTTTAACCTTTAAAGAAGAGATGGTTGAGCAATCATTTGTGAATGGATTGATTATGTTCCCTTCTTTATGATTCCCACATCCATGTTCATCAAGTCTAAGAAGATTGGATCCTTCTCAATTCTCATCATTGATAGAATTGCTGGGTCCTTTCTACTTAGGGCATCTATCACCTTGTTCACTTTCCCAGGGTGGTAATGAATTGAATAGTAATAATCCTTGATGAGCTCTATCCATCTTCTTTGGTGCATATTAAGCTCTTTCTATGTGAATATATATTTAAGACTCTTGTGGTCAGTATATATCTCACATTTCTCTCCATAGAGGTAATGCCGCCAGATTTTCAAGGCAAAGATCACCACCACCAACTCCAGATCATGTGTTGGATAGTTTCTCTCTTGGATTTTCAACTGCCTTGAGGCATAGGATATAACTTTATCATTCTGCATCAGCCCACAACCTAAGCCCTTCTTTGAAGCATCACTGAATACCACAAAAAGTTCCCCACTTGTGGGTAAAGTGAGTACGGGCGCAGTGATAAGCCTCCTTTTCAACTCCTTGAATCTTTCTTTGCATTCATCACTCCAAGAAAACTTTACTCCCTTTCGATTTAGCTTGGTAAGAGGGTTGGAAAATCGTGAGAAATTTCTCACAAATCGTCGATAATACCTGACTAACACCAAGAATCTACATATAGCTATTACCGATATTGGCCTCTTCCATCCCTCAATTGCATCTGTTTTAGAGGGGTCCAAAGATATCCCATTGCTTTTGATGATATGGCCCAAGAATGAGACCTCCTTCAACCAGAAATCACACTTTCTGCACTTTGCAAAGAGCTTCTCCTTGCGCAAAGTCTCTAGTACAGTTTTTAAATTCTCCTCATGATCCTCCTTGGTTTTGGAGTATATTAGAATATCATCTATAAAGACTACCACAAATTTTTGAAGGTAATCTCTAAAGACTCTATTCATCAAGTCCATGAATATTTATAGAGAATTGGTTAGTTATAAAGGCATTTCTATGAATTCATAGTGCCCGTACCTTGTACGAAAAGCAGTCTTAGTGACATCTTCCTTCATCACCCTTACTTGATAATAGCCCGACTGCAAATCCACCTTGGAGAAGTATTGTGCTCCACGCAGCTGATCAAACAAGTCATCGATTCTTGTGAGAGGATACTTGTTCTTTATCGTGATTTTGTTAAGTTCGTGATAATCGATGCAAAGCCTCATTGAACCATCCTTCTTCTTGACGAAGAGGACTGGTGGACCCCATGGTGAAGCACTTGGGCGTATAAACCCTTTATACAGATTGTCCTGTAGTTTTTTCTTCATCTCTTCAAGATCTACAACAGCCATTCTATATGGATTCTTGGATATTGGTAGCACCCCAGGTATAAGTTCAATTGAGAACTCAACATCTCTTCTTGGAGGAAGACCAGGCAGTTCCTCGGGAAACACTTCAGCGAATTCCCTAACAATAGGCATTTCTTCAAGAATGGTTTCTTCATTGGAATCAATCATCTGAGCCAAATATGTGTGCTCATAAGGCAGTAATATACATGCTTGAGATGATGAAGCTAAAGGAGATTAATCTTCCTCCTGACACTTGTAACGAATCGGGGGTCGATTCTCCATATGGAGTGTGATTTCCCTCTCCCGACAATTTATGTTGGCTCTATATAAGGAAAGCCAATATGTGCCAAGAATTACATCAAATTCCACCAGAGGGAGTATGACAAGGTTCTCCGGGAAATTCAACCCACATACTATAATTGGGGAGGACTTATATTCATGGGATGAAATGATTTCCCCATTTCCCATACTCACTGACATCTTTACTTCCATGATTTGTGGTGGTGCTGGGATTGTTCTACTAAACTTTAGAGATATTAAGAATGCGCAGAACCTGAATCAAAAAGTACTTTCGCTATTCTTGAATGAATAACTAGTGTACCTATCACCACTTCGTTGTCAGGTTTCACTTCATCAGAAGTGATGGAAAAAGCTCTTCCTTGCTGCCTTGGAGGTTAAAGGTTGTCTCCGAAAACCCTTGAATTGGGGCACTAATTTGTAAAATGACTCGGTTCTTTGCATTTGTAGCATTGAACAATGAGTTGAGGTTCGAACGGAGTGTTCCTCTCCTCTGTCACAGTCGTGGGTCTTTCTTGCCGATAGTTAACAGCTAGGTTCCCTTCTCTTCCACACCTGAAGCATTTTCTCTTCCCCTTAAAGCAATTTCCAGGGTGCTTCTTTCCACACTTTTGGAAAGTGGGGTGCTGGATCTTCTTAGCACCGTTGGATTTATCAATCGGACCACCAGCATTGAAGTCCACCTTATTCTTCTCTTCCCCATGATACCCCTATGATTCCCCGATCTCCATTTCGACCTTTAGGGCACATCGGAAAATTTCCTCATAGTTGTCGAAGACACGGATCACTAATGCTTTCTGCAAGCTAGGCTTAAGCCCACCAAAGAAGCGGTCAACCTTGCATTAAGGGGTAACGACAAAGCAGGAAGCATACCGTGCAAGCCTTGTGAAGTTTGCCTCATATGCTCCAATAGATTCTTCATTTTTTCTTGAGGGAAAGGATGTCCCTTTCCATCTTAAGCTGGAGGGTGCGCGGAAAATATTTATTGAAACACATCTTCCGGAAATCCTTCCATTCCAACAACTCGATCTCCTCCTCAGGCTTCGTATTTTTTATCAACGTCTACCATTGATCAGCTTCACCCTCCATACGATAAGCCTCCAGGAGAACCTTCTCTTGTTCAGAACATTGAAGGATAGAGAAGATATTTTCAATGGAGTTGATCCATTGTTCAGCGATCGTGGGATCAGATGTTCCACTAAAAGTAGGAGTCCATTGTCTCATGAATCTCTTGATAGAGACTTGTTATTTCTTATGGGGGTTTGAAAGTTCCTCTTGACCCTTGTTTCTATTCAAAACTTGAGTTAGCTGAGAGAGAAGCGTGAAAAATTTTGTGATCCCTGCTCCCATTGGATTTGGCATCTCATTAGTACAGTCATCACACTGATCTTCACAACGGTTGTTAGCCCAAGTCCTCCTATTACCGTCCATTGGCTGGAATAAAAGGAAAGTTAGGGGTAACACAGAAAGGGTAATCCATTGACAAAAGTTGATGACTTATAAATAAACTTTTATTTCCTTACTCAAGAGTCTATAGGCTTGAATCTAGGATTTTCATGATCTACTTTCTAACATATATTCGTAGGGGAATTTTTTAATTCCCTTAATAAGGGTTTATAATAATCTTTTGAATTTATCAAAAAATATTCCCTGGGAGTGTCTTAACCAAGAATGCAGCAAGGCCCATTTTCATGCACTAGTTCCAGTTCGAGTCCAGCTCAAAGTGGTGTTTTCGGGTTTTACCCCTAGGATACATCTGTTCCAGAGCCGCCCCCACCTGATCGTATCCAGACATGGATGTATTTGTTTGATAAACCACTTAATCAGTACTTAACAAAACTTAGTGATGTTTTTATTATACTTGGTCTTGTATCTAAGGCTTTACTAGGGTTTCCTAATCCCAAAAATAAATAAACCTATCCTCTGATACCAACTATGACAACCCTGCTTTTAATACAAACTTAAGCATGATTTATTACATAAAACTTCACTTGATACAAAAAATAAGATCGAGGGTTTTAGTTCCTTTGGGGCTTAGGATAATTACATAAAAACTTAAAACATAAAATAAAACATCTTTATTGAAAACTTCCTTTACATGACCACTACATTCCCTCGTACTTAGCATTGCATGGGATAACCTGAGGACATGCATAATAAAAGGGTGAGCTATAAAGCCCAGAAAGGGAGTACACATGAAATAACACAAGGAGTATAATACATTTTAGACAATAGGAATATCAATAGAGCATAAAAGAAGCATGAACGTATAGGCATGATAAAGCATGATAATCATAACATGGAAATGTGGCAACAACACTTAACATGGAATTTGCATGAGCCAAAGCTCATTGTACATAGAGCATGAGTAAATCCTCATTGCACATAAAGCACGATTAAACCCTAATTGCACTTGAATTATCATGATTCAACAATCATTTCACATGATGTATCATGATACTATACTTTACCTAATTCATTGGAGCACTATAAGGGCACACCCTTCTTAAACATTTCATTTCATGCATAAGTGTTCCACATGGATCATAAAACATGGATTCATTAAACATAATCATTTATTCCAAGATAAAGGAATGTGGAATTAATACATGAAACTTTATAATTAATAAGTAAATGTGCATAAAGGTGAATACCCTTGATGGATAAATGGGCAAGGTATTCACTACACAATGGCATTGGCTTAGAAAATCGGTGCGATTTCGGCAGGGTAACAGCGTGACGTAAGAATTCATAAAAAAAGGTTTATGAGAGAGAAAGGGGTTCCTAATCATATTTACATATAATGGACAGTAATTATATCATATAGATACATGTCCCAACAATTTTAATGGAATTTAGGTTCATGATACAAGAGTATTTCTTTAATGTAAAATAAGAGAGAGAAGTTCCTTTCAGAATTTTGGCATAGTAACGGGTGTACATGGGA
Source organism: Viscum album (assembly GCA_963277665.1). NCBI lineage: Eukaryota > Viridiplantae > Streptophyta > Magnoliopsida > Santalales > Viscaceae > Viscum > Viscum album. Next base: position 1,181,289,075 of record OY728120.1, read on the forward strand.
GGCATTTAATGAGAGAGAAAGGGGTCTCCCATAATTAAAACAATAATAGGGCAGTATGGGGGAGGTTCAAAACCATACCCCAACATTCATAATTGAAATTAGAAGGGCAAAATAACTTAATGATAATTGGACAAAAATGCGAAGGGAAGAAAAAAACCCTTACTTGGAAGTGTGATTACAAAGGATAGAGAGAGGCTTGTGAGAGGCTTCTTGGGAGCTTGGGAAACCTTGGAAGGATTATAGAGAGAGTAGGGAAGAGGTTGGACGAACTACAAGGGCTTTGAGTGAGGAGGAAGTGGGAGCTTGGGTGAGTTTATATAGGAAAGGTGAGGGAATTCTTTATTATTTAGGTTTGGGTCCCTTACATTAAATTAATCCAAACCACAAACCATCTCATGGTTTGTTACCATGGTTTTTGGCAAAGGGAAGAGTAGAAAAATATTTTATAAGGCCAAATTCTGATCTTCTTAAAAAATTAGGGTTTCTTATGGGGAGGTGAGTCACACTCCCATGGAAATTAATTTAAAAAGGCAAGGTGTTGAATAAGTCTTGAGGGGTCCATTAATGCTTTGAAAAGTAATTCAAACAAACCCAAAATTACATTATTTTAATGATAAAACATATATTGGATGAACATAAAGATTATAGTATTTTATTACATCACTATTGGGTCATTATGATGTCATAAAACACATTATATATTTAAACGGTATTTAATTTTTACCCAAAAATTTGACTGTCTCAGAAAATTTTGAAAAATTCAATGTTGGATAATTTCGACATACTGATTTCATAAATAACATTTATTTTATCTAAATAATTTTTTAAATATGTTAATTTTCACTTTTAAAATAAAAACCGACATTTATCAAAAATTCATGGGTTTTGACAGAAATGGCTTTCAAACCTTAATAAAAAATTTAATTGCATTCATAA